>CANNZV010000070.1:0-540301 GCA_947561585.1 Caprella mutica | reverse complement strand
CTCGGTGTGCCTTTCAACATTGCCTCTTACGCATTATTGACTCAGATGATGGCTCAGGTTTGTGACTTAGAAGCCGGTGATTTTGTACACACACTGGGCGATGCACACTTGTACCTAAACCACCTAGAACAAACCGACTTACAGCTAAACCGCGAACCCTATACCCTCCCCCAAATGAAGCTCAATCCGGATATTAAATCATTATTTAATTTCACTTATGATGACTTTGAGCTGGTCAACTACGACTACCATCCTCATATTAAAGCACCAGTAGCGATATAGACGGAAAGTACTTATAATTCGCCCTCACCTGACTGCATAGCATTAACCTAAGCGAGTGATAACCATGTTTCTGGATCAATTTCATAAAGCTGATAAGCATCAAGTTACTATTCCTGCTGAGCAAGCCAGCCGTTTCGCCAAAGAAATCGCTGATGACTTTAATCCGCTGCACCACCCCGATGCCAAACGTTTCTGCGTGCCAGGTGACCTGCTGTTCTCACTAGTATTATCGAAATATGGCCTGAGCCAGAAAATGTGTTTTCTGTTTAAAGGCATGGTGGGCGATAACACGCCATTGAACTTCAACCCAACAGATGATGCGCAATTCACCCTGACAGATGATAAAGATAAGGTTTATCTGGAAGTCGAACGTGAGGGCGACCAAAGCCATGATCAACAGATGATCGAAACACTGACCCGAAACTACGTCGCTTTTTCCGGACAAAACTTCCCACATACTTTACAACCATTACTGGCTGAGAATGGCGTAATGATCAATCAAAACAGACCGATGGTGATCTATGAGCGCATGTCTTTTGAGCTGAATCGGGTTGATCTGAAAAAACCACAAATGGAAGCAGCAAAAGCTAATTTCGAAGTTAACGGCAAACGCGGCACCGCCGACCTGAATTTTATTATTAAAGATGATGATGAAGTAGTGGGCACAGGCTTTAAACGATTGATAGTCAGTGGATTAAAGCCTTATGAGGAAACAGCAGCTCAAACATTGGTTCAGGCTTACCTGGATTCAAAAACAGACTATCAGAATACGTTAAAATAAACCCGGAGCCGATGTAAAAACGGAGAAATCCGCAAAGACTTCTCCATTATATCGCTAACAGACTGATCAATCGCACCCAGAGAGCACGCAAAATCAGTAACCTGTTGCTGTGCCTCCATTACTCCTGATGAGTAACACCCTGGGCACCACGTATATCATCTCTGACCAGGGCTTTCAGCAAGCTAATCCCCATTAAGATCATGACAAACGAGAAGGGTATCGCGGCAACAATCATCGCAGACTTGATCGCATCCAAGCCACCCGCCAATAATAGCGCAGCAATAACAGCCGTCAGGATAAAGCCCCAGATCAGGATGTGCAGCTTGCCCGCAGAACCATATTCGCCACCAGCATTGATCGTATTAACAACCAGTACCGCAGAATCAGCTGAAGTCACCAGATAGGTCAACAGCAAAATCACAATCAGGCCTGACATGATTTTAGCCAATTCGGGTGTTAACATCAGATTAACCACTGCATACAACTGAGCAGTCAAACTTTGAGCAAATACAGCACCATTAGCGCTTCCATTCAGCTCCATGTCAATCGCAGTTCCTCCCAACAGAGCAAACCACAGGAAACACATCAATGAAGGAGCAAGAATAGCACCTAGTACAAACTCACGAATCGTGCGGTTCTTAGAAATACGAGCCAGGAAAATACCTACGAACGGAGCAAATGCAATCCACCACGCCCAATAGAAAATCGACCACCAACCCTGCCACTCGCCGGGACTACCTGCACCCTCAGCTGGGAAAACAGTGAAGGTCAAAGCAGGCAAGTGAATAATGTAACTAAAGATGCCTTTTCCGAAGATTTCCAGCGCAAACATTGTTGAACCGAAGATAAAGAAAAACAGCAGCAATCCGAAAGACAACACCATGTTCAGATTACTTAACCACTTAATACCCTTGCCAACACCGGACAACGCTGACAACGTTGAGCACACCATGACAACACCCAGCGCAACCAACATTGATGCTGTCGTAGGCTCACCTGCTTCAGTGACCAACCAGGCAGCACCCGTAATATTATGCAGGCCGGCGGAAAAAGAACTCAGACCCAAACCAATTGTTTGTGCAATACCTAAGATAGTAGCAACAACTGCAGTAACATCAATGACATGCCCCAACCAACCTTCCAGGCTACGACCAAACAAAGGTGCCAGCGTGGAACGAATAGTGAGTGGCAAGCCACGAGAGTAGCTAAAAAATGCCAGCGAAATACCTACCAACGCATAACAACCCCAGGCACCAAAGCCCCAGTGAAGGTAAGAATAATCATAGGTCGAACCTATGGCAGAAGCTGTTTTAGGCGTGATTAAACCATCAATAGCAGGCACAGCACCAGCAGCTACTTGCGTCGCGTACTCCGCCCACAAATCAGCACCTTCAGCCAGCGTAATACCTGCCGCTGCGAAAGCATCTTTCACCTGGATGGCACTCATGCGAACATCAGGGTTATCAGCGATATGCCACATTGGCTCGCCAGTGGCATATCCCAACATACCGATACCGATACCGGCACCAAACATCATTGAAAACCAGGAAAAATTAGAAAACTCCGGCACACCATCGGCTGTACCCAATTTGGTTTTACCCCATTTCGGATAGATAGCGATGACCAGACAAACGATCAAAAAGAAAGCAACACTATAAGTATAATAATAATTAAGATTAGAAAATGACCAGTTCTTCATATCCCCCAGAACCTTACCCGCAGATTCCGGCGCAAAAAAAGCCCAGACGACCACTAGTGCAATAAGCACTTTGGACGCAAAAGCAACCAGGTTGTTAAAACCTTTGTAGAACCCCTCATCAGCTAGATTGATGTCGAGTTCTTTGAGTGGTGGTGCAATAGCCACATGTTCCTCCTAGGAAGTAGTTATCGATTAATATATTGTCAAATCAACGAACTAATCAGTCAATTGATCAAATCAGTCTAATTCATAGCCACCCAATCGGCTATCAAAATAGCGAATAACAGCGAAATCACCTCTCCACAAGAAACCCAAACCCGATCAGAAAACCGCCAGTCGCTCAACAAACCAATACAAACCTACCGTTGCGATCAGCAATGATCCTGGCACGATGACCCTCTCCTGATACCATACTTTCTGTCCGTACCACTTCGATAACAGAAAATAACCCAATAGAAGAATCGCAATCTGCCCCAGCTCCACGCCCACATTAAAACCAATCAGGGCGATAGCAAACGCCCCATCCGGCATGCCAAGATCAGTCAACACACCCGCAAAGCCCAAACCATGTAATAACCCGAAAGCAAACACCCATAACAATCGACTGTTATGCAAATTCCGCGCAAAAATATTTTCCATGCCAATATAAGCAATCGACAGGGCGATCAGCGGCTCAACAATATTCGCAGGCAAACTGATAATCCCATTCATTGACAAGCCCAATGTGAGGCTGTGCGCGAGGGTGAACATTGTGACCTGCCAAAACAGGGGTTTCAGCCGTGCACTGAACAGGAATATACCCATAATAAACAGGATGTGATCCAACCCTTTGGGCAGGATGTGCGTGAAACCAATTTCGATATAAGACAGCGTGGTAGACAACACCGAAGACTGCTGCCTGAACACCTCACTCAGGGGGAACGCTTTACTCGCTTCGTCCTTACGGAGCCATTGCCAGTCCGACCAGTGCCATTGTTCTTTTTCCTCATTGACCTGCCGCACCCGCACCGCATTATCGCCAAAGGTAGCCGGGTAATACCATTGCAAATTTTGTGTATCCGTGGCCACACGCCCTTCCAGCACAATGACACTAGCGCGGGGCACCTTGGTATACCCCGGATCAGGAATATCAACCTGTTTAATACTTAACGCCACCAACTGCTCGTCGGCTTTCAACCAGACTTGTTTTAATAACTCTGGCTTAAACGGCTCAAAAGCTTCCTGTAATTGCTGAGGCTGCATCACGCGCAAGGCATCGTATGCCTGCGCCTGTGGTGCGTCCTGTGTGTTTTTATATTGTGCATTAATACCGGTTAACATCGCCTCTATGCTGGCACGGATTTCTATGCTGATCGCACCACCGGCTTTGGCCGTCACTTCCACCAATGCCGGTTTAATCACATCGGCAGAAGCAATTGGAATCAAGTAAAAATACAGCCCAATGGCGAGACACAACAATTTCTGCCACTTATTGATCATGCCGCTTACCAATGCCGCATAGACTCCATGTAAATCTTTTTCATATCAGCCAGATCGGCTATACGTGGCGCATTATTAATAGCACGGGTTTGGCGTATTGATGACTCAGCTAATGCCCCTACATCCGCCTCAGTGAACTTCAGATCCAGCAAACCATTCGGCATTCCCGTCGCCTTCATCAGCTTTATCAGTTGCTCCGCTGCCAAAGCACCGGAATCTTCAGCTTTCGCCCCCACAATATCGGCCCCCATGAAGCCCAATGCCTCCAGATGACGTTCCGGCGCACCTTCCGACAAGTATTTAAAAATGGCCGGGGCATTCACTACCACACTGATACCGTGCGGAATAAAAGGTGACGCCACCGCATAATCACGGGTGGTAATATCCTGCATCAGGTGCGTGACACCATAAGACATTGCGTGCGCCAGATGCGTACCGGAATTACCAAACGCCATGCCCGCCAGCGATGCACCCCACATCAGAGAATCGCGCGCCTCATGATCATCCGCATCGTTAACACCACGCTCCAGATACTCACCAACAATTTCTAACGCACGGCGAGCCGCCATATCACTCCAGGGATTCGCCCCCTGTAACAGAGAACGCTTGTTTGGATCATCCACCCTACCCCAAGCGGTATAGGCTTTGGCGGTGTAACACTCCAGCGCATGGCACAATAAATCGAAACCGGTTGAGGCCACCACATTGGGCTTCAGGGTATCGCAGACTACCGGATCAACCAGCGCTTCATTGGGTAATAAATGCGGATTACCCATGACAAACTTGGTGTTCAGGCTATTGATGCGGATTACAGATACTGAGGTGCATTCTGAACCAGTTCCGGAAGTCGTCGGGCACGCTAAATGTGGTAATAACGGGCCGGGAACGGCTTTGCCCGCACCTACCGGCGGGCCAAAATAATCAGTGGACTCGGCGGGATAAAGACTGTAAACCATCGCAGCTTTGGCGGTATCTATCACCGAGCCACCCCCGACTGAGACTACGCCATCGAACTTACCTTCGGAGAGGAATTTAGCGGCGAGTATGACGGTGTCATCGTCGGGTTCTATTCTCACGTCGGAGAAGATGTCTACGCTTAAACCTTGTTGTTTCAGGGATTCAGTGACGGTGGCTACGTATAAACCATCAACCAGGTGGGGATCGGTGATTAGCGCTACGCGGGACATACCCAGGGCTTTGGCTCTGACTCCGGCTTCGTTTAGGGAGCCACGGCCAAAAGTGTATTTGGGCATGGCGACGGTGAAAGTGTCTGCGCCACCTGCTGTGGGTTCGAAGTGTTGGCATGCCATATTCGTTGCTCCTGTTGAAATGTAAAATGTTGTTTACTGAACTGAGGAGGGGTTTTCTTTTACCCCCAAATAATAACAGACCCCGTCCCCTGTTAGGAAAATACGATGTCAGGTAGGATACATACCAGATTCCAATGATCATTTTTGCCTGGGAGGAAAGCAAATGTCACCAATAGATCGCCGCACCTTCATCAAGCTGCTCAGCATGGGTGCATTCGGGGCCAGCGCAGCCGCCGGTCTGCCGTGGCTAACACAAAGTGCTTACGCCGATAATCACGCTGAAGATTTCTATAAATTACCCCTCGAAGGTGATGCACGCATTCTGCATATCACCGATGTACACGGTCAGTTAAAGCCGGTCTATTTTCGTGAACCTAACGTCAATCTCGGCGTGGGTGATGCCTACGGTCGCCCACCCCATGTGGTCGGCAAAGACCTGTTAAAAGCAATGGGACTGGAAGAAGACAGCATTGAGGCTTATGCCTACACCTATCTGAAATTCGAAGAATACGCTAAAAAATATGGCCGCATGGGTGGCTTCTCGCACATCAAAACACTGCTGAACCAATTACGTGAACAAGCTGGTGGCCGGGACAAAACACTGACCGTTGACGGGGGTGATTTATGGCAGGGTTCCGGCACCTCATTGTGGACACGCGGTGTCGATATGGTCGAGGCCTCCAATATCCTCGGTATTGATGTCATGGTCGGTCACTGGGAATTCACCTACCCGGAACAAGAGCTACTGAGTAACGTTATGCTGTTTAAAGGCGACTTTATTGGCCAGAACGTACGGGTAAAAGAAGAAGCTTTGTTTGAGGATGAATACGCTGAAATGGTGGAAAAATACGATGGCAACGGTCTGTATGACGAAGACAGCGGCCATGCTTTCCAGCCCTATGTCATCAAAGAAGTCGCAGGCAAACGTATCGCCGTAATCGGTCAGGCTTTCCCGCGTACAGCAAACGCAAATCCGCCGGAGTTTTTCCCGGACTGGTCATTTGGCCTGCGTGAAGATGATATGCGTGATCTGGTGAAAAAGATTCGTACTGAAGACAAGCCGGATGCTGTGGTACTGGTGTCACACAATGGCATGGATGTTGATATTAAAATGGCGGAACAAGTGCCCGGAATGGATGCGGTATTTGGCGGGCATACCCACGATGGTATTCCGCAGCCCATTAAGGTCAAAGACACTGAGGGCGGTACTTGCCTGGTTACTAACGCTGGCTCCAACGGTAAATACATGGGTGTGATGGATTTTGGCTTTGATGAAGGCACCGTTAAAAATATCAATTATAAGATGCTACCGGTGTTTGAAAACAGGCTGCCTGCTGACAAGGAAATGGAAGCTTATCTGACACAAATGCGTAGCACTAAGTACGATGAAAAGGTGATAGAAAGCCGCGCTGAAGATCGTCATTTCAACAAGGATCGTGTCGGCAAAACTTACGATGAAATCCTTACCGAAAAACTCGCCATTGCTGACCGTACTTTATACCGCCGTGGTAATTTTATGGGCACTTGGGATCAGGTGTTATGCAATGCTCTGCGTGATGAATATGACGCGGATATTGCCATGTCTGCGGGTGTACGCTGGGGAACCACCACCCCTAAAGGTGAGTGGATCACCATGGAAGACGTGATGAATCAGTGCTCCATTACTTACGGCGAAACCTACGTCAATGAAATGAGCGGCGAGGCATTGTTGAATGTGCTGGAACAGGTGGCGGATAATTTGTTTGATCCTGATCCGTACCTGCAATCCGGTGGTGACATGGTGCGTGTTGGCGGTATGGATTACACCATTGAACCGGCTAATCAGTTATATGAACGGATTACCGAAGCCCGTCTTGATAATGGTGACCCGATTGATCCGGAGAAAACCTATAAAGTCGCTGGCTGGGCAGTGGTTAACCGCACGCCGGAAGGCCGTATGATGTGGGATGTAGTACGTGATTATATTCTGAAGCACAAAGGTGATGACGATGTGCTGAAGCTAGTGAAGATCAATGACCCAAAACTACTAGGTGTGTCTGACAACCCGGGCATCGCGGATTATCAGGGTGATTTAGGTTAAATATTCCCGCCAGGAGACGGCCCTGGAACAGCAAAAAAAAACCAGCTGGCGGGTCATCAATCCATCAGCTGGTTTTTTCGTAATCAACTCACTGAAACACCCGATTAATCAGGGCACGTTAAATTAGCCACTGATCAGCCGATCAAGCCTGCTCTCAAGTCCGGTTGTATTAATCGCGTTACAGTCACCCCGCGCAAACCCATGCACGGTACTATCCGCACAAGCCTTACAATCATTGGAATACGTCACTTTTTCCGTTGAAGGACAAGGCGTAGTGATACAGCGCACACCGGTATCACGCACAGCACATACCGGCTGGTAAACCTCGTAACAGATTTCAGGACGGGGCGCATTACATTGAACCAGGGCCGGCATCATATCAACAACCGGCTTATTTTGTGGTGGCTGTTCCGCCGCCCCCAGATTCACACAGGCGGATATCACTCCTAGCAACAGAAGCACTCCTCCTCCTTTCATTAACACTTGCATCGTTTTCATTTTACTCACCTCGCAATACTATTATATCTCGCATGTTGGTTGCAGCCACCTCGTGGAACACGTAATCTTATGACACCTAACACTGACAGGAGTTGCCATGAACCAGGAACATGCCCGTTTTAACATGGTTGAACAACAAATTCGGCCCTGGGATGTGCTGAATGAGACAGTGTTGGATACCTTCAGGTTTCTTCCCAGAGAAAAATTTATTCTCCCACAATGGAAAAACCTCGCTTTCGCTGATATTGAGATCCCCATCGGCAAGGGTGAAACCATGATGCACCCGCGCATTGAAGCACGTATGTTACAAGGACTAGCCATCCAACCAACAGATCATTGCCTGGAAATTGGCACTGGCAGTGGTTTTATAACTGCCTGTTTAGCGCACCTGGGCCAACACGTGGACAGTGTCGAACTACGCAGCGAATTCTCCCACCTTGCCGAAGCACGGCTGAATAGCATAGAAATCACCAACTTTGATTTGTACAATGATGATGCGAGCCAAGGCTGGCAAGGTAATTCCGACAAGCAGTACGATGTTATCGCTGTGACTGGTTCGGTTCCGGAATACATCGCTGCTTTTGAAGAACGCCTCAATATAGGTGGACGCTTGTTTATTATCAGCGGGAAACAACCCGCCATGCATGCTTTACTGGTCACTCGTGAAGATGAGAATGAATATTCACGTACCGCTGCTTTTGAAACTTCACTAAAACCGCTATCGGGCAGTGAAACGATTGAACCATTTGAATTTTAAGATACGCATGCAGTCATTGACAGACAATTCATACGCCACCCTCTGCCCACAAAAAACTGTGTCACCTGAAGACACTTGGCACGTTACCTAATGCAAACCAAAACCCCGGAAGAAATAGACACCCTCCTTAAGCATTCACCACCCAGCGTGCAATTAGTTGATGTGCGAGAACCCTGGGAGTATGACATTGTCCATGTAGAAGGGTCGCTATTAATCCCGTTATCCCAATTGCAACAGGCTACGGAGAAGCTGGATACGAATATTCCGGTCGCCGTGCTTTGTCATCATGGTATTCGCAGTGCACATGCTTGTTACTCCCTTGAAAAAGAAGGTTTCGACACCATAAATGTCAGTGGGGGTATCGATTTATGGGCCAGAACACTCAATCCAGGCATGGATATTTACTAAGTTAATACAATTAATGTGGATACTGCAATTTATTGTGTAAAGTGCAGTATCCTTAACAATATGATAGAAATCAGAAGTTGTCGGGTGTTACACAGGGAACACATTTTACAGAATGGATGGATACAATAAGCATGAAAAAGACACTATCGCTTACATTACTGACCGCACTTATATTAAGTAACACATCCCTACAAGCCGAAAGTCTTTTTCAGGCTTACCAGGATGCCAAAGCTAATGATGCTCAGTTAAAAGCCCAGGAAACCGGATTTCTTGCGACACTGGAAAATAAAACACAAGCATTATCCCAAAGAAAGCCACAAATCAACCTTTCTGGTAGTTCCAGCTTTACGCGTAATATCAATATTGACGACTCAACATCCAGATCATCACTCAACGGAAGTTATACACTAAACCTAAGTAAATCATTGTATAACAAGAGTATTGATGCCCAGATTGATCAGGTTGATGCCTCTATTTTGCAAGCTAAATTACAACTGGAAACGCAGCGGCAGAGTTTAATCCTACGTGTTGCTCAACCTTATTTTAATTACCTGAATGCCATAGAAACATTACGCTTTGCGACCACAGAAAAGAAAGCCGTACAACGTCAACTGGAACAAGTAAAAGTATTTTTTGAGGTCGGACAATCCCCTATTACTGACCTGAAAGAAGCCGAGTCACGTTACAACCTGACCGTTGCCAATGAAGTCGCTGCACAACAAGGCATTATTGATGCCCGTGAGAGTCTGCGAGTACTGACACGCAAGGGTTACAGTTCACTCAGAGGCCCTGCGGCGAATTTGCCCTTACAAATTCCGGCACCCGGCAACATTAATCGCTGGGTCGAGCTGGCTAAACAAAATAGCAAGTCACTACTGACCGCTAAACAAGGCATCGAAGTTGCCCGCCAGAACATCGAGGTGCAACGTTCAAGCCGCAAACCCATTGTTAATGCTTATGCCCGCCACACAGGTAGCCTGACAGCTACAAACACAACCATTGATCCGATCACAATCGGTGCCAGCGTTGGCGTAGAAGCTAGTCTGTCTCTGTATCAGGGCGGAGGTTATCACTCACGCATCCGCCAGGCACAACACCAGTTTCGACAGACACAACAAAACTATCAGTATCAAGAACGTTTGATTGAATCACAGGTGCGCAGTGCCTACCTCAGTATTCAGTCCGGCATCAGCCAAATTAAGGCACAGCAACGCGCATTAGTCTCCGCACAAACTGCGGCTTCAGCCACCAAAACAGGCTTTGAGGTCGGAACACGTACTGCCGTCGATGTGCTCACCACCTTGCGTGATGTATTTTCTGCACGCAGGAGTGTCAGTGCGGCACGCCACAATTATTTGCTAAGCACACTGAACCTGCGCCAGGCAGCAGGCACCTTATCAGAAAAAGATTTGCAAATACTGAGCAACCAGATGACACAACCATTAGGCCGAAGCACACAGACCTCAGCCAAGCAAACCCGCCAACAGCAATTACAAGCACAGAAAAGACAACAGCTACAAAGGCAAGCACAGCTACAAGCCCAAAGACAACAACAAGCACGACAGAGACAGGCGCAGTTACAGGCCCAAAGACGTCAGCAAGCGCAACAAGCTGCCAGAAAATCACAGGCAAAACAGCCTGCTGCACAAAATCAGGGTTCTGATGTTTTTCGTGTTACCAACCAAAGTGACATTAGCTTTACGACCCAATAGTCAGAGAAGATAACGCCACATAAATCAGTCTTTTGAACTTAAGAGCGGACAACCCGCCGTAACCACAATAAGCCAAATAAACCCAGCAAACCGAACAGTGGCAAACTACCACCACCGCCCTCACCCGGCACAGTAATCGTCACCTGCTTGTTGTTCTGCAACCCGACATCATCGGTAACGGTTAATTCAAATACAAGCTGCGTATCGGAACCCGACGCAGTGGGTGTGGTAAACGTTGCTTTGGCCTTATCTGAATCAGCCAACACCACATCCGGGCCGGAAACCTGCTCCCATTGATAACCCGTGATCTTGCCACCATAGATATCATCAGAGCTGTCACTTCCATCCAGCGTTACTTCGGTTGCCGCCGCCACATTACGGTCACTGCCGGTTTTAGCCACGGGTGCTGTTGATACCGACATTACCGCACGGTGAGCATCCAATAGCCCCGCACCACAGGTATCAGTTGTACAAACACAAGGCGTTTCCTGATTATCGTTGCAACCGTCAGGCTTATCAGAACCAGTGATATTGGTTGGGAAAGGCCGTGCTGATTGCTTTAGTTTTGCTTCAAGAACACCCGCCAGTTCGGCTTTGGGAATGACATTAGCATCCAATAATTTATCATTGGCAGCCAACATTAAGGCCAATACACCTGCTACTTGTGGTGCAGCCTGACTGGTTCCGGAATCAGCTTTAGTCGTGTCATCTGCGGGCGCACGTTTACCGCTATTAAACGTTGAAAAAATAGCATTCGCAGGCGCAGCAATATCATTCAATTCACCATAATTAGCAAAGGGTGCACGGGCGCCATCTTTCATAACACCGCTAACACTAATAACCCCGACACAGTTGGCAGGCGCAGAACCTTCAACATTGCGGTTTTCATTGCCCGCAGCTACCACCACACTAATACCTTTTTTTGTCAGCATATTGACAGCATTCTGCTCAGTACGGGAACAGGTTTCAAAGCTATCCGTACCAATACTCATATTCAGAATCATCGCAGGGTTTTGATTATCCGGAATACCGGGCACTTTCTCACCACCTGCCCATAACATCCCATCAACCTGATCGGAAATATACCCCCCCGATTCAGATAAAATCCTTACAGCAGACAAACGCGTATTCCAACCAATTCCGGCAACAAACTTACCATTATCGGGACGCGCTGCAATCAAGCCACCCACAATAGTACCGTGCCAAGCACTATCTGCGTTCGCAGCACTTGATGCGCCAGGATTAGACGGATCAGCATCACGTCCATCGCCATCACCCGCCGGGTCATCACCCACCATGTCATAGCCCGACTTTTCTGCGGAACCACCTACCAGATTCGGGCGTAAATCCACGTGATTAGTGATGCCCTCATCCAACACAGCCACAACAATGCCTGAACTCCCCTTAGTCAAATCCCAGGCATTAAATACATTAGCCGCCCCCGCAAATTCAGCAGGAGACATGAGGTGCCACTGCTGATTAAGTTGTGGATCATTGGGTACGGTACTCATCGGATAGCGGCGGTAATCCGGCTCAGCATAGTCAATATCAGGCTGATGCTGCATTAATTGGTTGGCATACGCCCTGGCCTGCTCCACATCCATCGCATAAGGCAAACGAAGTACATGGGCGCCGGTTCCGGTCGCCATCGCGCGTTTATAGCTCACTTGTAAACCAGTGGCTTCTGATGCATAACGTTCTGCTGTTCTGGCCATAAACTGTGGGCCAGCTGATTGGCTCGATCTAGCCATCCGCGCCTGAACATCACTATGATAGTGAATAATCAGTTGATCAATCTGCTCACTGGCCGCGCTCGCAGACGCTGATGCAGCCGACAAGGCCAACAACATTCCAGCTACACATAAGGTATTTAAAAAATTCGATTTAAGCATGACACTTCACTCCGGGGCTCAGCTTGGGGTGCATAACTAATAACTAACGACGACGCCGTGGGGAATCCGGTTCAGCATATTCAACATCATCCAAAGCCGATAAGGTCTCCGTCATTCTCAATGCTGCTTCACGCTCTATAGCAGGCTCCACTTGTAAGACATGGACTCCACCACTCATGGGGCGTGAATAGCTGAGCTTGATTTTAATGTCGCCTTCGACTGTTTCAGTTGACTCATCTGGCGCTCGCTCTGATGTTAACGGGCTTAACGCACTGCGTAAGTAATCCAGGTATTCGTCACTCAGCTCGCCTTGCTCATTAGTACTAATCTTATCCGCAGGTTTAAGAAGTATCTGGTGTATTCGCTGCGCTTCGGCAGTTTGTGTATCAGACATAGCACATCCCTGACTACTAAGAGGAAGAAGCAGAAAGCCACACAAAGCAAACAGGAAATAGCCTGAAGAGCATGGTTTTTTATTTAACATAGTGACCTCCCATAAAAAAGGTCGCCCTGAAAAACAGATGGCGACCTCATTTAGTATAACCGGCTGTGCCTGAAAATAGCATCAACCATTATATAACTACGCTTGCTACGGGCTGAAAGATGACCCACAACCACAGGTAGTGGTCGCATTCGGATTTCGAATCACGAATTGTGCGCCTTCCAAACCTTCGGTGTAGTCAATTTCTGCACCCACCATGTACTGAAAGCTCATCGGGTCAATCAGTAATTTCACGCCTTCTTTTTCAACAGCCGTGTCGCCATCACCTTCATTCTCATCGAAAGTGAAGCCATACTGAAAACCGGAACAACCGCCACGGTTACAAAAACACGCAACATCAGCGCATCATTTTTTTCTTCTTCAATCAGGGTTTTTACCTTAATTGCCGCAGCATCGGTAAATACAGCGGTGAAGCTGTTTCCACTGTCATAATAGAATCTCCAAAATATTCTTATGCGCACTTATCATCAATGCATCAGAAGCTACACTGCCTTTGAAACCAGGTCAATTACCAACGCTTTTGGTACTGGTAAGTTGTTGACTTTGAATCAGCCTACTTTTTTACTTCAGGCTTATTCTTGTCAGCCGCAACAGGTGCCGGAGCCGGATCACTTGGCTTCTGTCTTACCAACTTACCGTTTACCTCAGCTCCCACTGCCATTTCCAGCAGGTTGTAATAAACATCACCACACACACGGGACTTTTCAAACAATTCTACTTTACCACTAGCAAACACATCGCCATCGATAGAGCCATTGAGCACCATGCTTGGCACCCGCACTTCACCCTGAATCCGACCATGTTCGTGCAGAATGAGTGTGGCCTGATCATTTTCAGCAGTAATATTGCCTTTGATGGTTCCTTCAATCAGTAAACCACCAGAAAATTGCAAATCACCATCAATCGTGGTGCCTTTGCCAATTTGTGTATTTACATTTACTGTTCCGTTACTGTTGCGGGAACTCTTATCCTGAGCCGCTGCTGCTTTAGGCGCTACTGCTGCTGGCGTCGGATTTCCTGCGGGTGGATTCGTTTTGGCACCTTTTCCAAACATGTAGAATTACTCCTCATTTTTGCTGGATTGATTAGCTAACTTAAAAGTATCCCAGTCATATTGCTTTTTTACTCTTTTACCTCCGCTCCCAGAGGCCGGGTTTTAGCTCAACAATGACCTGTTCCGGTATAAAACCTTCAGGCAACTCAATTTTACCCTCTAGTCCCTGATAATACTTCAAAGAAAATGTATTTTTTTACTTCTGTTTTAGTCCCCTGACCTGTTTTTACCATTATATCCGATAAGGTTAAAGTGACTTCTTTCGAATTACGCTTCCCGATAAGTTTCAGATCGAACTGACCATCAACCAATGAATCCTCATTTCCTCCCCGGATATTCGTCTATCAAGTGATACTGATAGTAACGATCATGCACTAATTTTTTCCCGTCCGCATCAATCATCAACTGCTGAATGCTTAAATGCCGCACACTCAATCCACGTTCTGACGAATCCGGCGATAAAATTTCTTCATACAATAACAACCGTTCATGCGACTCTGCTAACGCAGTTTCCGCCGCCCCCAGTTGCTCACGTAGGGCTTCATTAGCTGTCCGTTGAATCTTCTCCGAACGGCGGGCGCTGATGAACTGCGACTCCAACCGAACAATATCATCGGACTTTAATTTTAACTGCTGCTCCTGACTATCCAGCTTACTACCCAGCGAGATAACCTGTGCATTGCCCCCGGAATCAACCGGCGTCAGATAACCGTTAATGTATAACCATACGCCAAATCCGGCCTGTGCCAAAATAAACAACAGAAAGTACAGCCAGCAATAACTCCGCTTATGGGCGCCTTGTAACTCAACATTACCACGGTGATCAAACCGATATTCCAGTGACATTAATAAATTCTAATCAACACTAAGGCAACATGCCGGGGGAATTCAGCCCGGCTTGCTCAGGTAAACCAAACATCAGATTCATATTCTGAACAGCCTGTCCCGCTGCACCTTTCACCAGATTATCAATCACCGACAACACCACTAAACGCTTGCCCTGTTGCGGGCGATGAACTGCCATGCGGCAAATATTAGCGCCACGCACTGAACGGGTTTCAGGGTGTGCTCCGGCGGGCATGACATCGACAAATGGCTCATCCTTGTAACGTTGCTCATACAAGGCTTGTAAATCTGTGCCCTCAGGCAATTCACCCTTTATCAGGTTTGAATACAAGGTGGCATGAATACCCCGGATTATCGGCAATAAGTGCGGCACAAACGTCAGATCCAACGATTGGCCCGCCAATAAAGACAAGGTCTGGGCTATTTCAGGCTGATGGCGATGACCCTGGGCAGCATAGGCTTTAAAACTATCCCCAGCCTCACATAACAATGTGCCAACATTAGCTTGTCGTCCGGCACCACTGGCACCAGACTTGGTATCCGCAATAATACTTTCCGGATCAATCAGACCATTTTCCAATAGCGGAACCAATCCCAGTGTAACCGCTGTCGGATAACAGCCCGGATTAGCCACCAACCGGGCAGCTTTAACCTGCTCACGATTCAACTCGGGTAAACCATAGACCGCCTCTTCAACCAAGTCAGGGCAAGCATGCTCCATGCCATACCATTGACTCCATGTGTCTATATTTTTGATACGGAAGTCTGCGGCCAGATCAATCACCTTCGTACCGGCATCCAGCAACTGCGGCACGCCTTTCATCGCCACACCGTTCGGTGTTGCATAAAAGACCAGATCACACTCAGCCAACTGCTCCGGTACCGGCGCTGAAAATTCAAGGTCCAAAAAGCCACGAAGATTAGGGAACATAGCATCCACACGTGAACCCGCGTTAGCTCGTGAAGTCACCTGAGCAACTTCGACATCTGGGTGATTTACTAACAACCGGAGTAATTCAACACCGGTGTAACCCGTAGCACCAACAACAGCAACCTTTTTCACAGTACTTGTATTTCCCTTATGCACGCCAAAGCACTGTATAATACGCGTTATTAATGGATACACAAAATTTTACTCATGAAACTAGATATTAAAACCCTATTAGCGTTGGCAGTGGTAGCGGGTGCGCTGACCTTCTTTTTCTTAGCACCGACGGATGGCTTGCAAGCTGCACCCACACCAGAAATGACAACGATTGATGGTAAGGCCCTTGATCCGGGCCAACTGTCTGGCAAACCTTATATGGTGGTTTTCTGGGCCACAGATTGCCCGGGATGCGTTAAAGAAATCCCCCATCTGAATGAGCTATACACCGAGTTCGGCAAAGATGGCTTTGAAGTCATCGCTATTGCCATGCCCCATGACCAGGTGGACCACATTAAAACCATGCGGGCGCAAAAAGGCATGAACTACAAAATTATATTCGACGAAGACGGTACGTTAGCCAAGGCATACGGCGGTGTAACACTGACACCGACAAATCTGCTGATTTCACCGGATGGCAAAGTCGCGTTACACAAAGTGGGCACATTTGACCCGGACAACATCCGCCAATTGGTTTCCGGCATGCTGAAAGGTTAAAGCGCTGTGTATATTTGGATGAAAGCCTTACATGTGATCTTCATGGTGACCTGGTTTGCCGGGCTGTTCTATTTGCCACGACTCTATGTTTACCACGCGATGCCGGAGCACAAATCCAGCTTTGAACTCTTCAAAGTAATGGAGCGACGCTTATATATAATGATGACCTTGGGTATGGCGCTGACACTGTTGTTGGGTTGCATCCTACTGATTCAGGGTAATGGCATTTTATTGAAGAGTGGCTGGTTTCATGCAAAACTAGTGTTTCTGGCGCTGTTGTTTGTTTATCATTACGCCTGCTACAAGATCATGATTCAGTTCCGCCACGATAACCAATAACCCGTGAACACAAGTGGTATCGCTGGTTCAATGAAGCACCCAGCCTGTTATTGATACTGATTGTAGTACTGGCGGTGGTTAAACCATTCTGATTTTCAGAAGATATGGCATAATAGATGAGCACTGTGCGATGAAATTTGTCTGCACAATGAAGATGACTCTGGTTTGTCACACCCCGACTAATAAACGATTGTAATATGAGCAAGAAATAAGGATATAGTTTGAGCATACAACGTTCAGCCCTACCCTCACGCCAACGGGGCATTAGCTTCTGGCATATATTACTGCTGGTTGTTGTCGCAGTTAGTCTTGCTGTGTGCGCAAAAAATCAGAGTATTCCTTATCTGCAACGTCCCTTGAATGACCTCAAGATGCCGGGAATGCCACGACTTAATTTCCAGAACGATGTACCGGCGGCTCCCGGGATCAAGCCGACCCGTCCTTCTGAAACCTATTTTGCATACAGTGATCACAATAACGCTTCAGATAATGATGTGGAGTGGCTATTAACTAACAATAATACCCAACAGGTAAAATCACCACCCAACAATTCATCCTATGAACTTCAGTACCCAAGAAATTTAGGCAGTGGGTTTTATACCGTACAAGTGTTATCCGGCTACAATTCGAAGAGTGCTTACGCACTGCGTGATGCCCTGATAAATGAAGGTTACAAAGCTTATATCCACCAACAAACTGAACAGCAAGGCATACTGTTTAAAGTGCGGGTAGGGCAGTATAAAAACCGTGCTGATGCGTTTGCAATGAACACAAAATTACGCCTGAGCTACCCAAAGAACATTAAAGGCAGCTTCGTTTTATTACGCCAGTAAATACCTGTTCTTTTTACCACCGTTCTCCAGAGTAAGACTGTACATCTGCGCCTGATCAGATAAAGTACACAGCATTTTGAAACTACCTTTCAACGTGCTTCCGGAGAAACATTCCCATGGCAAGGCAAACTGATTTTATTGCACCCTCTATACTGTCTGCGAATTTCGCAAAACTAGGTGAAGAAGTCGACAGCGTATTAGCGTCCGGTGCAGACATTGTCCATTTTGATGTTATGGATAACCACTACGTCCCCAACCTGACCATTGGCCCGCTGGTGTGTGAAGCCTTACGTAAACACGGTGTAACGGCCCCCATTGACGTTCATTTAATGGTTAAACCGGTAGACCGCATTATTCCGGATTTTGCCGCTGCGGGAGCCAGCTATATTACGTTTCATCCCGAGGCTTCCGAACATGTTGACCGCACATTACAACTGATTCGCAACGAAGGCTGTAAAGCAGGATTGGTGTTTAATCCGGCCACGCCGCTGTCTGTTCTGGAATACGTGATGGATAAGGTGGATATGATTCTGCTGATGTCAGTTAATCCGGGTTTTGGCGGCCAGAGCTTCATTCCGGGCACGCTGGATAAACTGCGCCAGGCACGCAAAATGATTGATGATTCGGGTCTGGATATTCGCCTGGAAGTCGATGGTGGTGTGAAAGTTGACAATATCCGCGCCATAAAAGAAGCGGGTGCGGATACCTTTGTCGCTGGTTCAGGCATCTTCGGACATCCCGGCGAACATGATGCCAACCGCTACGAGACTATCTGTAAGGCATTCCGCGAGCAGCTGGATGGAGCGAATGCCTGAAACACCCGGGGTGATGACTGATCACCCTTTTTTCACACCTGAACTGGTGCTGATTGATGTTGATGGCACGCTGGCGGACAGCGTGCCTGATCTGGCTTATTGCATCGATGAAACCATGAAACAATGTGGCCTGCCGGTTCGTGGCGAGGCGGCGACGCGAGAATGGGTGGGTAATGGCGCACAACGTCTGGTTGAGCGTGCATTAACCAACACAATGGATGGTTACCCTGACCCTGAACTGCTCGAACGGGCTATGCCTGTGTTCATGGGTTTCTATACAGACAACCTATCCAAACGCAGTTATTTGTACGATGGTGTCATCGAAGGCCTGGATCATCTGGGTTCAATCAAAGGCTTAAAAGTCGGCTGTGTTACTAATAAACCAACACAATTCACCCATACCTTACTGCAAGATCTGGGGATTTTTGAGCGTTTTGAAATTATTATCAGTGGTGACACGCTGACGAAAAAAAAGCCACACCCCCTGCCCCTGCTACATGCCGCAGCACAACTGGGCGTAACACCGGAAAACGCACTGATGCTGGGTGATTCAAAATCAGATGTAATTGCTGCGCGGGCCGCAGGTTTTCAGGTTATCTGCATGAGTTATGGGTACAATCATGGTGAAAATATATGCAATCACCATCCAGATGCTGTGATTGACACAATGGCAGCGTTGACTGATTTAATTAAACCTCGCACTTAGGAACATTCCTGGTCAAAAGCGGTCGAATGGTTTGATATGTTGTAACAATAAACCGTCACACTGGTTTCCACCACTGTAAAACGGCATTCCAATAAAAAGGCACGATATGTTAATCAAAAAATTACTACTAGCCAGTACCCTTATTTTCGCTGCCACTTCGCAGGCACAAGCTGAGCAACCTGTTCCACAAACTCCCAACGCTATTGATCCGGGCAGCGCCATTACTTTTCTAATGGGGAAATCCGGTGTAGAAGACCGCTTCCCCACCATTGCCAGCCGCTATGCTTCCCGTAAAGGCATGAAGTTGCAACCAGAAGCTTATGAAGCCTTTAAACAGATGCATGCTGCTGCGAAAAAAGACGGCATCAAACTGGTAATAAAATCAGCCACACGTAATTTTAGTTACCAAAGAGGCATTTGGGAACGCAAATGGACAGGCAAACGTAAAGTGGATGGGAAAAATCTATCCCGATCGATACCTGATCCGGCCACCCGCGCCCTAAAAATCCTGGAAAACAGCTCCATGCCTGGTAGCTCCCGACATCACTGGGGCACAGACATAGACCTGAACTCATTCAATAATAATTATTTCCGATCGGGTAAAGGTAAAAAAGAATACGATTGGCTGGTAGCTAACGCTGCTAACTTCGGCTTCTGCCAACCTTATACTGCTAAGGGCGCAGGCCGGAATACAGGTTATAATGAAGAGCGTTGGCACTGGACTTATATGCCACTATCACAACGTTATACTAACGATGCGGGCATTTATCTTAATGACACCCTATTTGGCGGATTCCAGGGCGCGGAGGCAGCGCAACAGATTCGAATTGTTGAAAATTATGTACTGGGTATCAATCCCGGCTGCCGATAATCGGCACCAATAATCTAATATTTCATGCCCCTTTTCTAAAGGCTGTGCTAGAATTCGGGGCATTACTTTGGAAGTCGCAGACTTTCATGTGTTATTGAAACAACTGATGAAGTGTAAAACTAATGATACTGTTCCCTCTTGAAAACTCGTGGCGATGGCGTAGCTGGTGAAGCAACAACTCACCCTGCGGTAACTAACATCTCTCAATTTTCAACAAGGATACATCATGAATCAGACTCGTTTTAATGCGTACATCGCCGAAGGTTACAATCGCGTTCCTGTTTACCGGCAAATCCTCGCCGACCTCGATACCCCACTCAGTGCTTACCTGAAACTGGCGGATGCCCCCTACTCTTACCTGTTTGAATCTGTACAGGGTGGTGAAAAATGGGGACGTTATTCCATTATTGGTCTGCCCGCTCAAACGGTCATAAAAATCTTCGGCCTGCGAGTTGAGATCTACCGTCACAATCAGCTAGTTGAAAGTATTGAAGTAGCTGATCCGCTGCAATGGATTGATGATTTCCAAAATACATTCAAAGTACCCGATATTGATGAGTTACCTCGTTTTAATGGTGGACTGGTCGGGTATTTTGGTTATGAAACTATTCGTTACATTGAACCAAAGCTGGCGGGTGTTGAAAAAACTGACCCGATTGGGACACCTGATATTTTATTGATGGTATCCGACGAGGTGATTGTTTTTGATAACCTGCGTGGTGAATTACAACTGATTGTACTGGCCGAATCCAACGGCTACACACCGGCGATCCAACGCCTGAATACCTTGGAACAACAACTGCAACAAGCACAAATTCAGTACCGTGAATCCCAAAAAATGGCAGAAGTTAAAGAAAGCGATTTTGTCTCCGGATTTACGCAGGATGGTTACAAAGCCGCTGTCAGCAAAATACGCGACTACATTACTGCTGGTGATGCGATGCAGGTGGTCGTATCGCAGCGCATGAGCATTCCATTTACGGCTGAACCACTGGATTTATACCGCTCTCTGCGGCGCCTTAACCCTTCACCTTATATGTATTACCTGAATCTGGAGGACTTTCACATTGTTGGCTCCTCACCGGAAATTTTGGTACGACTCGAAGATGAATTGGTTACGGTAAGGCCCATTGCCGGCACACGTAAACGGGGTGAAACTGGCGAGCAGGATCAGGCGTTGGAAAAAGAGTTGTTAAACGACCCGAAAGAAATCGCTGAGCACCTGATGCTGATTGATTTGGGGCGTAATGATGCCGGACGGGTCAGCCAAACCGGCACTATAGAATTAACTGACAAAATGATGGTTGAACGTTATTCCCATGTCATGCATATCGTCTCTAATGTCACTGGTAAATTATTACCGGATATGAGCGCTATGGATGTGCTGCGAGCGACTTTCCCCGCCGGAACAGTCAGTGGCGCACCGAAAATTCGTGCGATGGAAATCATCGATGAACTGGAGCCGGTTAAGCGTGGCGTGTATTCCGGAGCGGTCGGTTATATCGCATGGAATGGCAATATGGACACAGCAATTGCTATCCGCACAGCGGTGATTAAAGATCAGACTTTGCATGTACAAGCCGGAGCGGGTGTGGTTTATGATTCCATCCCGGAAATGGAGTGGCAGGAAACGATGAACAAGGCGCGTGCGGTCTTCCGGGCGGCCAGCGCTGCATCAGCTGGTCTCAACGGTAATAAGGGAGGAGTATAAAATGAAAATTCTGATGATTGATAACTATGACTCTTTCACTTATAACCTGGTGCAATACCTAGGTGAGCTGAAGGCTGATGTCACTGTAAAACGTAATGATGAAATGTCAGTAAATGATATTGAAGCTATGCAACCAGATAAGATTGTATTATCGCCGGGGCCATGTACGCCGAATGAAGCGGGTATTTCACTACAGGTAGTTGAACAGTATGCCGGTCGGATTCCACTGTTAGGCGTATGCCTTGGTCACCAAGCCATCGGTCAGGCGTTTGGTGGCGATATTGTTCGCGCTCGGGAGATTATGCACGGCAAGGTTTCAGCGATGCACCACAATGATAAAGGCGTGTTTTCCGGGCTGCCTAGTCCGTTTAATGCCACCCGCTATCATTCGCTGGTAATTGATAAGCATACGTTACCGGATTGCCTGGAGATTACCGCCTGGACGGAAACTGAAGACGGTGAATTGGATGAAATCATGGGCGTGCGGCATAAAACACTGGCCGTTGAAGGTGTTCAGTATCATCCTGAATCGATTTTGAGTGAACATGGACATGCGCAACTGCGTACTTTTCTGGAGCAGTCATGAGTACAGCGACTATCGGTGAACCCGTCGGATTCATGCGTCGCCTGGGGGCTATCTTTTACGACAGCATGTTGTTCGGGATTTCTGTTGGCCTTTTGGGTGGAATAATCTCAACTATTGTCAGCAGGATGATGGGGCTGGAGAGCATTCCGCCTGGAAGTTCAGTGGCGAATATTTTGTTCGTGGTGAATATTGGTTTGTTTTTTCTGTTGTTTGGCTGGTTTTGGACACGTGGTGGGCAGACGCTAGGTATGCGGGCGTGGAAGATTCGGGTGGTGACTAATGATGGTGATCCACTGAATTGGCAACAGGCGTTTTTCCGGTTTTCAGCAGCGTTGTTTTCATGGGCGGCGTTTGCGGTGGGGTTTTTGATTGCTATTTTTGATGCGGAGAAACTGGGGTGGCATGACCGGTTTTCCAGGACTCGGCTGGTTCGGGTTTAGGAGTTTTACGTGATTGATTTTTATTGAAAGTCCCAAACCTCTTATAATCATACCTCAACAATAAAACCAATTCAGTTAAAGCTCATAAAAACACTTATTGATGCGCACCACCAATGCGCATAAAATACAAAGCATACGTTCACATGGACAATCAACATGAATGAGACTCTGAACTACGACACCAGCGCACCAAAACGCCCTTCAAACCTAAGCATCAACAGCAACCTGCTAACCGAAGCGCGCAAATACAAAATCAACCTATCCGCCCTACTGGAACAAGCCCTAATCAAAAAACTAACAGAAAAAAAACGCACGGAATGGCTGAAAGAAAACCGTGAATCACTGGAAGCATATAACCAACGCATTGAAGAACGTGGTGTGTTTAGTGACGAACTGAGAACCTTCTAATGGCGCAATTCGATGTTTATCACAACACAAACCCAGCCACACAAGAACAAATCCCCTACCTACTGGATGTGCAAACCGACTTAATTGATGTGCTTCATACGCGAGTTGTTGTACCACTGGAAGTTTGCGGATCATTTACACCTGCTGCACGGCTTAGCCCAGTGTTCCAGATTGAAGGCGACGCCGTAGCAATGTCCACACCAGAATTAGCCGGCATCCATCAGCGGAATCTCGGAGATGTGGTTTGCTCCTTATCCCACAAGCGACAAGAAATCATGAGTGCTTTAGACCTGCTATTTTCAGGTATTTAAGCCACCTGAAAGTTTAACCAGAGAAATGCCGACCACCGCATAGACACAAAAAAGCCCCAAAACCTTTACAGGTCGGGGCTTTTTCACTAAATACTGCCTAGAGGGAGACTCGAACTCCCACGATGTTACCACCGGTGGATTTTGAATCCACTGCGTCTACCAATTCCGCCATCCAGGCACCGATATGAGCCGCGTATTCTACCTGTTTTTTTTCATTTGAAAAGTCTTTTTATGCCGTTGGAAAGTCTTTTTACACCGTGTATGATCGACAGCTATGCAACTAAGTGATTTTAACTACGATTTACCCCCTGAATTAATCGCCCACCAGCCCCTTGAACAACGTACTGCCAGCCGCTTGCTGGTTATCGACGGAGTCAACGGCCAACGCAGTGATAAACAATTCAGCGACCTTCCGGACTTACTACAACCGGAAGACCTGCTGGTGTTCAATGACACCCGCGTCATCCCTGCCCGCTTGCATGGCACCAAATCAACCGGCGGCAAGGTTGAGGTACTCATCGAGCGCGTAATCGACACACAGCACGTTCTGGCACATGTACGCGCCAGTAAAGCCCCCAAAGAAGGTGCACGGCTACTGCTCGAATCAGCCATTGAAGCAGAAATGATCGGGCGCAACGGTGACTTGTTCCACCTTCGCTTTATCAGCGAACAGAATGTGCTCGAATTACTCGAGGAATACGGCCACATCCCGTTACCACCTTATATTGACCGGCCTGATGAAAACAGTGACCGCGAACGCTACCAGACTGTTTACGCCGAAAACCCCGGCGCAGTCGCCGCACCCACCGCTGGTTTGCACTTTGATAATGCCCTGCTGGAAACTATCAAAGCAAAAGGTATCGCCACAACAACCGTAACACTCCATGTCGGCGCGGGAACTTTCCAACCGGTGCGCAATAACGACCTGTCCAAACACATCATGCATGCTGAATACGCCGAAGTCTCCGAAGCCACCTGCAAAGCGGTAGCTGACTGCAAAGCACGGGGCGGCAGAGTGATCGCAGTCGGCACCACATCCGTACGTAGCCTGGAAAGTGCCGCCCAATCCGGCGTATTAAAACCATTTCGGGGTGAAACACGGCTATTCATAACCCCCGGTTACCAATTCAATGTGGTCGACGCCATCGTCACTAATTTTCACCTGCCGGAATCCACTTTATTGATGCTGGTTTCTGCATTTTCAGGTCATAAAAATATTTTTTCAGGATACCGTCATGCGATTAATAGCGCTTATCGCTTTTTTAGTTACGGTGATGCCATGTTCCTGACACCCTTTGAACCAACACCTTAAGACAACAATTAATTCTTAAAAACGTACCCTACATTAATGCTTTTAATGTGACTTTTTTACAACATGTAGTATCCTTACGTCCATACACTGGCCACGACACGATTTTTGTGTGGCCCAATCCGTACGAGTGAGCACTACAGCCAGCTATTTCAGGTAGTTATCAGAAATAGCACGGCAGTATTTCTTTTCTATAGGTGGCAAACAGAATTATTGAGCGGAGAGAATTTATGAAAACACTGATTTCCAAAATGACTATGCTAAAGACTATGCTAGGCTTAGGTTTAGCGACCGCAGTACTGACTGCTCAGGCTGCCCCACTAACACTGCCTGCCGATAGCTCCAAAATTTATCAAACCAAGAACCTCAAGCCGGGCATCGTTTTAAAAATGTACGCCCAGCCAGGCAAACAAGTGATGGTGAACTTACCGCATAATGCTACCTGGATTGTTCGCCGTGGTGCACAACAAGCCGCCAATGGTGTCATGTGGGAAAAAGTAAGCTGGGATAGTCAAACCGGCTGGGTTGATTCCAACAAGTTACGCTTCGATAGCGCTTCAACCAAGATTGCAGCAGCTCGCAGATCCTGCATGAGTAACCCTGCCGTTGTTGAAAAAAGCTGCTGTGGTTACCCTGAATCAGCCAAAGGCACTCCATTCCGCTCTGTGCCCGTTTTTTCCGTACGTGGCTTAAAGCCGGGCCAGAGCCTGATTATGTATATGGAAGAAGGCTCATCTGCTGTGGCCATTGAAATCCCTCACAATGCAACATGGGTGACTAAACTGGGACAAATTGCCAAAGGTGATGGAGTGTCATTTGAAAATGTTCGCTGGGCGGGCAAGAACGGCTGGGTAAACTCAGCTTACCTAAGCGCGGATCCAAAAAAGACCAAAGAGGGTGACGCTAAACGTCGTCTTTGCAGTGGTGGAAAAGAATTATTGCCAGCACTCAGACCTTCAGTTGTTTGCCTGCCAGCCAGCGTTATACGTCGCTTGCGCGAATCTGGTGCTTTATCCGGCGCTGTCCTGGATCAACTGGCAAAACAACCTAAGTAACGGACATGAAAGTCTCTGACTTTCGCAGTCATCCGAATGCTTAAAACAAGCAAACCTAAAAAAGGCCATCATAATGATGGCCTTTTTACATCAGCTATAGCTATTCATCATTGTCCGTAAAGTGCTCTTTTTAAACCACTTCTATTCAAAATTGCGGCACTTATTTCCTCGATGGAAACAGTGCTGCTATCCAGGTTTGGAATTTTACACATACGATACAAACTTTCCTGCCATTGCAACTCCTGCTGACACTGGCGCAGTGAGGCATAGTGACTGTTGGGTCGCCGCTCCTGACGAATTTTGTGCAACTGTGCAGCATTCAACGTAAGGCCAAACAACTTATCCTTAAAAGGCTCAAGAATTTTTGGCAGCCGCATCGAATCCATGTCCTCTTCCGTCAACGGATAATTAGCAGCAGAAATACCATAATGCAGCGCCAGATAAAGACAGGTAGGCGTTTTTCCTGAACGCGAGACACCCACCAGAATAATGTCAGCTTTACTGAAACTCTTGGCGGAAATACCGTCATCATTATTCAGGGTGTAATTAATCGCTTCCATGCGATCAAAATAAGACGTTGAATCCGCCCGCATATCATAAGAACGGCCAACAGCATGAGCAGAAGGCTGATTCAACTCTTTTTCCATCGAATCAATAAAAGTACCGAAGAAATCATAAAACACACAATCCGCCTGCTTAATGATGTCTCGCATCGCTTCGCTTACCAACGTACTGAAAACCAAAGGCCGTTGCCCTTCACGTAGTGCCGCCTGATTGATTCGCTCCGCAGCACTGACTGCCTTCTCGGCAGAATCCAGAAATGGAATACTGGAACGCCGCCATTTAATACCGTCAAACTGGGTCAACAAACTGTGACCCAGCGTTTCGGCGGTGATGCCGGTACGATCAGACAAAAAATAGACCGTACGCGCATCACCTTCACTGCTTACGCCGCTTTCACTCATCAAGCAGTGCCTGCTGACGCTTCAAGCTTAGACAGATGCAACCAGGTATCAATCACTGTGTCAGGATTAAGTGAAATACTACTAATGCCCCGCTCCAGCAACCAAGCGGCAAAATCAGGGTAATCAGAAGGCCCCTGACCACAAATACCAATGTACTTACCTTGTTTCTGACAAGCCTGAATGGCCATTTCCAACATTTTCTTCACAGCAGGGTTACGCTCATCAAACAAGTGCGCAATCACGCCAGAGTCACGATCCAGCCCTAGCGTCAGCTGAGTCATATCATTGGAACCAATGGAGAAACCATCAAAATATTCCAGAAATTCTTCAGCCAACAAGGCATTAGAAGGAATTTCACACATCATGATCAGCTTCAAACCATTCTGACCGCGTTCAATACCGTTCCTGGCCAGCAGTTCTGTGACCTGCTGTGCTTCTTCCAGTGTCCGACAAAATGGAATCATAATCTCGATATTGGTCAGCCCCATTTCATCACGGACTTTACGCAGCGCCTGACATTCCAACTCAAAACAAGGCTGAAAGGAATCGGACAAATAGCGAGAAACCCCCCGATAACCAATCATCGGGTTCTCTTCATCTAATTCATACAAGTCACCACCCATCAGATTGGCATACTCATTCGATTTAAAATCCGACATGCGCACAATAACGGCACCCGGTGCAAAAGCAGCACCTAATGTCGCTATACCTTCCACCAGCTTTTCAACATAAAACTCAACCGGCCCGGCATAACCGGCAATACGCTGACTGATAGTATCTTTCAATTCACCTGTTAACTGCTCAAAATCCATCAGCGCTTTAGGATGAATGCCGATCATATTGTTAATGATGAATTCCAGACGCGCCAGACCAACACCCGCATTCGGCAGGCGGGAGAAGGCAAATGCACGTGAAGGATTACCCACATTCATCATAATTTTCACAGACAAGTCAGGTAACTGACCGGTGTCAGCAGAATTGATGGTGTAGTCCAACAGACCGGAGTAAATCATGCCCACATCACCTTCCGCACAGGACACCGTGATTTCATCGCCCGCTTTAATAAGCTGCGTCGCATCACCACAACCCACTACCGCCGGGATACCCATCTCACGGGCAATAATAGCCGCGTGACAGGTACGCCCACCCCGATTAGTCACGATGGCGGAAGCACGCTTCATTATCGGCTCCCAGTCAGGATCAGTCATGTCAGTGACTAACACATCACCCTCATTCACCTCATCCATCTGGTCGATACTCATAATCAACCGGGCCTGACCTTTACCAATTTTCTGACCGATAGCACGACCCTCGACCAGCAAATCACCTTTTTCATTTAATTGATAGCGCTCGATGGTACTGTTGCTAGCACGGCTTTCTACCGTCTCAGGACGCGCCTGCACAATATAAAGCTCGCCATCACCACCATCCAATGCCCATTCAATATCCATCGGACGGCCATAATGATTTTCGATAATCAGCGCCATCTTAGCCAACTGCTCAACCTGAGCATCACTCAGGCAAAACTGATTGCGACGCGCCTCATCCACTTCACGGGTCAGAATCGCTTTGTCATGAGCGTCATCATCAGAATAAACCATCTCAATCGCTTTAGAACCGAGGCGACGGGAAAGGATAGCCGGACGACTGGCAACCAAATTAGGCTTGTAAACGTAAAACTCATCAGGATTCACCGCACCTTGCACCACTGTCTCACCCAGACCATAAGCGCCGGTGATAAATGCTGCATCTCGAAAGCCGGATTCAGTATCCAAAGTAAACATAACGCCACTGGCGCCAATATCACTTCTGATCATTTTTTGAACACCTGCGGACAGGAACACCTTGTCATGATCAAAGTTCTGATGCACACGGTAAGAAATCGCACGGTCATTATACAGAGAGGCAAACACTTCTTTGATCGCTGACACCACATGGTCAAAGCCACGAACATTCAGGAAAGTTTCCTGCTGGCCCGCAAAAGAAGCATCCGGCAAATCTTCCGCCGTCGCTGAGGAACGCACAGCAAATGATGCGGTATCACCGGAGCCAGCCACTAATTTATCATAAGCACTACGCACAGCATCCAGCAATGGCTCAGGTAAAGGCGCATCCATTAACCAACCACGGATAGTTTTCCCTGCTTCTGTCAATGCTGAAATATCATCAACATTCAATGCATCAAGTAGCGTATTAATTCTGCTGTGAAGACCTTCATGATCCAGAAAGTCACGGTAGGCATGCGTGGTGGTAGCGAAACCACCCGGTACGCTCACCCCCATATTGGCAAGATTACTAATCATTTCCCCAAGAGATGCATTTTTACCACCGACGACATCAACATCGTCCATACCCAACTGTTCAAACCATAAAATATAATCAGCCATAGATAACTCCTGAAGCGTATTTGTAGGCTAGTTTAAATGGGAGGTAAGGGTACATAATATAGGAAAGGAATGCACCCTGTGGAGGTAGATGGGGCTAAAAAGAGCGGTATCTAAAAAGATACCGCAAAAGCACCACAGTTAGCATCCATATTGATCTGCAGAGAAGCCGTCAGATCTAAGATGGGCTAACTTTACCAACGCTAATAACTTTAATGAAGTCAATTGTTTCAATTGGTTTTATTGAAGAACTCAATACTATAACTATTTATCATTAAGTATTACAGTATACACATGCATTATTACAAACAGACCAGATACAAACTATTACGTACTTTTTGTGTTGTTGCCCAAAAAGAAAATATGACCCATGCAGCTGAACAGTTGCATATCAGCCAGCCGACGGTTTCACTTCAGGTGCAGGCGTTAGAGCGGGAGATGGGTGAACAACTACTGGAAAGGCGCGGCCCTAACACCAGACTGACACCTGAGGGCAGAATACTTTACCAATTAGTACAACCTCTTACAGCGGGTGTTGACTCTCTGCGGGAAACCTTTGCAGCCAGCCTCGGCCAGATAGAAGCCGGGGAACTGAACATTGCTGCCGGAGAACCGACCTCGCTCAATATATTGCCGGATTATATTGCCCGATTTAAAGCGATGTATCCGGGCATTCGCATTCACCTGCACAATGTTGAAGGCCAAAGAAGCATGAAAATGCTGGACGAAGATTTCGCTGACCTGGCCATCGGCCCGCTTTTGCGGGTACCCAGCAATATTCTTTACAAATCATTTGCAACCTTTGAGACTATTCTTTTGGTTCCGGAAGACCACCCGCTGGCACAAAAAGACGACGTAACATTGGAAGACATCAGCCCTTATGGCTTGATTCTCCCACCCAAAAATCAAAGCACGTGGCACATGGTTGACACTGCTTTCCGCCAACATGAGATACCGTATACCATCGAGATGGAGGCAGATGGTTCGGAAATTGTGAAAAAATACGTAGGAATGGGGCTGGGGATTTCCATTCTGACGGATGTTAGTCTGACCGGGATCGAGAAACTAAAGGCAATTCCGTTAAGTCAGTACTTCCAACCGCGAAGTTATGGGCTGATCGTGCGGAAAAATAAATCCTTTACACCCCAGGCACGTCGATTTATTGAAATGTTTGATGCTGATTTTTTTGACTGAGGCTTATGATTTCGGGCGTCATGCCCTAATCGCTGACCAGGTAGAAACGCAGCATCAATGAATGTCAATAGGGGCGACAGATTATCTGATTTAATTTTGCTTGCTACAAATAAACCGATGAGTTCAAGGTCGGTTAACTTATAAACCTTATAATAACTTACATAAGAAGAGTCGCTACCAAACGACCGGGCTATAAGGTAATACTCAGCGGGTGTTTACACCCGCTGCTTTATCAACATCCCCGAGCAGTAAACCCCGGCAAATCAACCCATTGGTCATCAATGAAACCTTTGATAGGCTGGAAACGTGCTTTGTAATTCATTTTGGGGGATTCAGCAATCCAGTAACCGGGGTAAACATAAGGCAGACCTTGTTCTCTTGCCCACTGGATTTGCCACAACAACGCATAAGTCCCTAAACCCCGCGCTGAGCCTTCATCAGGGTCAAAAAATGTATACACCAATGACAAACCCTGCTCCAGCACATCAGTCGCAGCCACAGCCAGTAATACATCATCACACCAGAATTCGAGCAAAGCGGTACTACACCAATCGGTCAGAATAAACCGTGCAAATGATGCTGGTGAATCATCATCCATCCCACCACCGGCATGGCGTGAGCGGATATAGCGTAAATACAACTCTGAGTACTCAGCTTTGAAGCCGGTTCTATTGATGCGCACTTCTAAGTCTTTGTTACTTTTCCAGTTACGCTTCTGGCTACGTTTAAACTTAAATTCATCGACAGGAATTTTGGTGGAAACACAGGACTGGCAACGATAGCAACAGGGGCGGTACACATCGTTTCCGCTACGACGAAACCCTTTATCAATCAGGCGGGAATAAGTGGGAAGATCCATGACATAACCGGGATCCACCAATAGGTTAGTCGCCCTACGGCCACTAAGATACGGGCACTCATGCGCGGCCGTTATGTATAGTTCGAGAGAGTCAGAAAGCACAGTTCAGATAATAATATGCTTCAGGTGAATCAACAACCACAATATCTTCCCATTCAACGAATACCCTGAATGGGAAAAATTATCAGGTTAGTTCAGGCTCTTTATGACCGTAAAGGCACCCAATAAATCACCTACCTTATAACCCGTCGCTTTATCCTGCGGGTATAATTCAGCTAATTTTTGCTGTACAGCAGGACTAATTTTTGTTCCGTGACAAGCCAGGCACGTCTTGCTGGCAGGAATAGCTTTCATAAACCGGAACTCCTGCTGCCCGCCGTGCTCCACCACCTCAGAATAAGTCAGCGTCATCGCTTTCTCACCCTTGGCTTTGCGTGACTCAAATTCTTCCAGTGCTTTAGCTTGCCATGCAGCGGCTTTACCCGTCTCAGGGTTGCGACTATTGAGACTAACCCGGCTCACCTGCATGCCTTTCTCAGCAGAGACAGAGTCGGCAATTTCAGGTGCCTGGGTATGATAAACAGATAATGCGTTAACCGGCCCACCACGCTTTAAAGCTTTTTGTAGCGCTCCCTGGAGCGTACCGCCCAGTGATTGCACAGCTACTTTGGCCTCTTCTGACAAAGCCTGCATCTTAAGTTTATCAATAACTACCGGTGTTTTTACCACCTCTTTTTGAGCAACAACACTGGCTTCCTTTGCAGCAGGCGCTGTCGCCTCTTTTTTATCATCGCCACCGCAGGCAGCTAAGCCAGCCGATACACTTATTATTAGTAACCACTTTTTCATCCCGAACCTCTTTTTATTAATTTTTATGCACAAGCACCTATCACTAAGTAGCATTACATACTATTAAGGATGATCAAGCCCTGAATATAAAAAAAACAAATAGTCCACAGACTCATCGTAGATTAATCATGCACTGTTATAATCGGATTGTTTCTTAAGGAAACGGCTCATAAAATCATAAAAATGAGCGATAGGATGCCAGATACCTAAGAAAAATTGATTCCTCCTCCAATCGAACGTACTCTCCTCACGTTTTTTCGAAGGTGTCTGGCTTTCCTTTTATGCAGGCAAATGCTTTTTAATAATCTCATAAATTTCAGGACGTTGCGCTTCAATCTCCCCAGCACCCAAACCTTCAAGAGAATGCGGATACTTCAACCAGGCACTGGTTTTGTGTAAAAAATAATCCGGTTCAAAATCCACCTGATTACGTGCTGGTTTGTAATATGGCACAGCCACCCTAATAGCTTCGGGCATATTCAAACGCGCTTTCCGCCTAAGTTCAGTAATAATAGCCTCCAGTGAACGCCCCGTATCGAACACATCATCAACGATCAACAAGCGATCCGTGTGACGAACATTTTTCACCAGATAGTTTAATCCGAATACCTTAACTTCCCGCTGCTGGTTATCAATCCCGCTATAAGATGAGGTGCGAATAGCAATATGATCAGTCGACACACCATGAAACTCCAGAAACTCCTGTACCGCTATTCCGATCGGTACACCACCACGCCACACTGCAATCATTAGTGTGGGTTGAAAATCATCTTCAATAATTTTTGCGGCCAACCGGAATGAATCCTCTAATAGACCCTGTGCTGTTAAATATTCTTTATCCATACAGAAAATCCTTCACTCCAACTTTTAAAGCCAACAAGTATTGTATAGTGTCGATCTGATTCGCAACACGCAAGGAAGAATGATGAAAAAACAGTTTCTGGATGAAGAGCAACTTGTCCTGGATTCCTTTCGTCTGGGTGTCACGATTTTTGAAAGTGGGTTCCGGCCTACCTTTATCGTTGGCTTGTGGCGTGGCGGTAGTACCATCGGTATCTATGTTCAGGAATGCCTGCAAACACTGGGCGTGGAAACAGACCATATTTCACTGCGCACTTCTTATCGTGGACAAGCACACTACTTGCAACATGTAGATTCAGCAGAATCTGAAATACGGGTGCATGGCACACAATACCTGTTGGAAAACCTCAATGCCGATGATGGGCTATTAATAGTCGATGACGTCTTTAGCACCGGGCACAGCGTGGAAGCAGTGATAGACCGGCTGAGTAAACACCTGAAACGTAATATGCCGCGAGATGTCCGCATAGCGACCCTTTATCAGCGCCCTGCTTTCAATAAAACCAACCTGAACCTGGATTACTCGCTGCACAGTACGGATGACTGGCTGGTATTTCCTTATGAAATGAGTGGACTGAGCATGGATGAAATTCGCGAACATAAACCTTATTTGGTCGATATCATGCAACGTGCGCCTGCACCTTAAGAATTAATAGCCCTTTATTTTAAACCAATCGATAAAACACCGACCAACCACTTGTCAATTTTTCACCTTTAAAGCTGAACCTCTTGAGCTCTGTACACGACATTTTAAATTTCCACCGTTTTTTCGGGCCTGATTTCCCTCAATATATTGAGAGGAAATAGCAGCAAAAAAACCGCTCTCAGCACGCCTCTTGCATCATCAACCCTGTGAAATAATTGATCAGCCAGATGATCCAGACCATACCGGAAAAAACTGTATTGATAGCGCCCATGTTTTTTCAGCTTGATGGGCGTTTGTTCATGCCGCCATTCACCGGTTTTGTGCGCCCAACAAAAGCCAAGTACCAACAACGCAATCATTTTTTTGATTCGAAAGTAGTGTGTGATACGCGTATCCTCCATATTGAAACCACGTCCCTTTAACGCTTGAAACAATGTCTCGATTTCCCAGCGCTTAGCATACTCAGTAAGCGGGTTTTGCTGCTTCTGGTTGGCTGCTAGAATCAATAACTCCCCCGTTTCCAATCTCATGGCACTTAACCAAATAGGCTGTCCACTGATGTAGCGTACCTTTCTCAACACTATGGATTGATCGGCCCTTAGCGAGCGAAATAAATGACTAACCGGACGACTGACACCGTGGTATACAGCGTGTTGATTAGCCTTCATCCGCATTAGGAAAGGGATGTCATGGATTGATAGCCACCTCCACCAGTCCTCACCAATAAACTCACGGTCACCTAAAATAGCTGTAATATGACTACTGCCAAACTGATGAATAAAGCGCTTCAGCAAAGCAATACGTTCCCGTTGATTGGAGTTACCTTGCTTGTTCAATACCAACCAATAAATGGGCACTGCAATGCCTTTATACACAACACCCAACACCAAAATATTAAGATTGTGCTTGCCCCACTTCCAGTTTGTTCGGTCTAACGTCAAGTAGTACTTATCTTGTGTAAAACCAAATGATTGCATCAGTAGACGAGCCAAAGCATCGTAATCAAAACGAACTTCCCGGAAAAACCGCTGCAAACGACGGTGACGGGAGGCTATTTGACTAGCACCATTCATAGCAACCGCTAGGCGGCTTAAGTTCATATGTTGAACACGAATAAGCGCTAACAATAAAGCAACAAAGCATGTAATACGGGGCTTGCCCCAACCGAGGTGTTCTTTTAAGCTATTTTGAAGTTCGTCAGCAAGTTCCATGGCTTTACTCTCGGTTTGGTCACTTTGAGTAAACCAACTTGCTGACAACTTTTCAATCACTTACACGTTTTGTCGTGTACAGAGCCTCTTGAGATTAAATCAGTCAATAAACAACGCCTATTGAGCAAATAAACAAAACAACCCAACAGAGGTCAAAAAAATGTCACTAATACAAACTACTACCCTGCGTTGCGCCTTGCTGGCGGCCACCATAGCCACCCTCAGTGCCTGTGCCCCCATGCCACCACAACACCACGCACCTTATACGCCACCTGTCGCCAACAACCCGTATCCCCCTGTTGCCAACCCTAATCCAAACCCGACACCTCCTGTTGCCAACCCTAATCCAGTTCCTCAACAGCAATATGTAGTTCAGTTAACCGCCAGCGCAAGCCAGTCAAAAGCAGAAAACATCAAAAATACTTTTGCCGGTAAAGGTTATAACGCTTTCGTTAGCCCATTAATGGTCAATGGCCGTCAGTTACACCGGGTACAAATAGGTTATTACACCAACAAAGCAGATGCAGATGCAACGCTGAACCAAATACGCCAGCAAAACCCGAGGGATATTTACGCATCGAATGCGATTGTAAAAACCCCGTAATGCCCTCTTAAGGACTACACCCGAAATATTCGTGCCACTGATCAGGTGGCACAGCACCGAAACACCCTTTGACACCCCTCTGAATCACCCCACTCAAGCCATTTTACGGTCATTTTTGATTAAATTACTCAGCTACCGGTGAATCATCGGTTGTTTACCGCCCCCGACCTATAGATAATAGTGCATCTTTTGTAGCAGTACACGCATGCAGGGAACACACCCCGCAAGCATGAAAGTCTGCAACTTTCACAGTAAACTTCAGGAACACCTCATCATGGCAGGCAAAATTTTTATCCAGACGCATGGATGTCAAATGAACGAATACGATTCAGCAAAAATGCTGGATGTACTCAATGACAAAGACGGCATGGAACTGACAGACAACCCTGAAGAGGCTGACGTATTACTGTTAAACACCTGCTCTATTCGCGAGAAAGCACAGGAAAAAGTATTTTCCCAGATTGGCCGCTGGCGACCACTGAAAGAGAAAAACCCTAACCTGATTATTGGTGTGGGTGGCTGCGTGGCTAGCCAGGAAGGTGAAGCTTTGCGGGAACGTGCGCCTCAGGTTGACGTGGTATTCGGCCCGCAAACATTGCACCGTCTGCCTGAAATGATCAGCAAGGTACGCAGTGATCATCAGCCAGTGGTAGACATCACTTTTCCGGAAATTGAGAAGTTCGATAACCTGCCCGAACCCCGTGCAGATGGCCCGACCGCGTTTGTCTCCATCATGGAAGGCTGTAGCAAATACTGTACGTTTTGCGTAGTACCTTATACCCGTGGTGAAGAAGTCTCCCGCCCGTTTGATGATGTCATTGCCGAAGTAGTACAACTCGCAGCTCAGGGAGTGCGTGAAGTTAACTTACTGGGTCAGAACGTCAATGGTTATCGCGGCAATATGCACGATGGTGAAATTGCTGATCTGGCGACACTGGTTCAATATGTCGCGGCTGTAGATGGCATCGAACGGATTCGTTACACCACCTCGCACCCCAATGAATTCAACGACAATCTGATTCAGGCTTACGCCAATGTGCCGGAGCTGGTTAATCACCTGCACCTGCCCGTACAAAGTGGTTCTGACCGTATTCTGGCAGCGATGAAACGCAACCACATGTCCGTGGAATACAAATCAAAAGTTCGTAAGCTGCGCAAGATCCGGCCAGGGATCAGCATGTCTTCAGACTTCATTATCGGCTTCCCCGGCGAAACCGAACAGGATTTTGAAGACACCATGAAACTGATAGAAGACGTAGGTTTCGATCACAGCTTCAGCTTCATCTATAGCGCACGCCCCGGCACACCCGCTGCGAACCTGACAGACGATACGCCAATGGACGTGAAAAAAGCCCGTCTGCAACGTCTGCAAAAACGCATTGTTGATATGGCCCGTGAAATCAGTGTTTCCATGATCGGCAGCAGACAGCGTGTTTTAGTTGAGCGCTTGTCCAAAAAAGACCCTAAGCAAATCGCCGGGCGCACAGAGAATAACCGTGTGGTGAATTTTGATGGTCCTGCGCAACTGATCGGCAAATTCGTCGATGTAGAAATTACTGAAGCACTACCTAACTCGCTGCGTGGCAAGGTACTTGCCGTTGAAGGCGACGAGGATTGGTCATGATTTTTTCTTCTCTGGACTTTGCGCCTGAGTTACAAAAAGGTATCAATGCTGCGGGTTATGAGCAGATGACACCGATTCAGGAACAGGCCATTATTCCGGCCCGCCGGGGCAAAGACCTGCTAGCCATTGCGCAAACCGGTACCGGGAAAACAGCCGCTTTCGCTTTACCTATTCTGCAACAAATGCTGGATAAACCACGCACCAATGACCAGGCAACCGGACCAAGGGCGCTTATTCTGACCCCGACCCGCGAATTAGCCGAGCAACTGGCCACCATCATTGGCGGCTATGCGCAATTTTTACCCCTCACAGTGATGGCGGTTTTTGGGGGCGTAAAATTATCATCACAAGTCAATAAACTTAAAACAGGTGTTGATGTACTGATTGGCACACCGGGCCGGATGCTGGAGCATATGTCTGAGTGTAATGCTGATCTGGCGCAGGTTGAATTTGCGGTATTGGATGAAGCAGATCGCATGCTGGACATGGGCTTTCAGACTGACGTGCTATCGCTGTTGCAACTCACCGCCAAGAAACGCCAAACCTTATTATTTTCGGCCACATCATCCGACGCTGTTGGCAAACTGGCTAAAAAGTTACTGACTAATCATCAGGAAATCCTGGTCAGCAAACAAAACATCACGGCTGATACCATCGAGCATGTGATCTATCCGGTGGAAGAACGCCGTAAGATTGAATTATTCCTGGAGCTACTGGATGAAAATAACTGGTATCAAGTTTTAGTGTTCACCAGCACCAAAGAACAAGCCGACAAACTCAAAGCCCACTTAAGACGATTTTCGGCGGCTATTTGCCACGCAGATAAAAGCCAGGGAACACGCCGCCGTGCTATAGCTGATTTCAAGTCCGGCAAAGTACAAATATTGATTGCTACCGAAGTAGCTGCACGCGGGCTGGACATTCGGGGACTGGAGCACGTGGTGAACTTTAATCTGCCGTATTTAGCGGAAGATTATGTGCACCGTATTGGACGCGCCGGGCGTGCGGGTGGCAAAGGCTATGCTATTTCTTTTGTGAGCAGAGAAGAAGAACGCAGCCTGGAAGGCATTCAACGTCTGATCAAACAAAAAATCAAGCGAATCAAACGTCCGGGTTATGAAGTAACCCGACGCGATGAACTGATTGATAAAGTGAAAACCCACAGTCGTCCGGGACGGCAGAATAAAGTGACGGAAACGCGGATTAATAAAGTTCAGGATGGCAAGACCAAGCGTAAGAGTCGGTCTACCTGGTCTTAACAGATTGAAATCCCCCTCATCTCTTTTTACAAAGCATAGGTATCTACGCAACTTTATCGGGCGGTGCTTCGTAGCTTACCCCCCATCCCCAGCCCTTCCCCCGCAAGGGGGGAAGGGAGTTTAGCCTTGGTTCTGAATAACAACTCAGCTACTTGGCAAAGTCTGCTTGTCTCCCTTCCTCCCCTTGTGGGGGAAGGGTTGGGGATGGGGGGAGGCTACGGAGTGTCATTCGCTAGTTGTGTAGATACTGACGCTTGATAAGGCGAGGGTTAGGGAGGGGTTTAGCTTTTAGGCTATTCCATTCCACCACACTCCGCCACAATACCCTCAGCCAACACCTGCAAAGCATCAATAACCGGCAACACCTGTTCATGCCGATCCAACAACACCGACAACTCAGAACACCCCAACAAATATGCCTCCACACCTGACATTTCCGTCACCAAACGATTATATTCAGCCAATAATTCAGCCGTCAAAGCCCCCGCCTTCACCGCACGAATCACCCGCATAATCACTTCCTGAGTTTTATCATCCGGATAAACCAACTCCAATCCGGCCTCAGCAAAAAATGGCTCAAATAAATCAATAGTTTGCACAGCTGAAGATGCCAACAGACCAATACGCCGCACAGGATAATGCTCACGGATAGCCTGAAGCGATAGCCGAATTAAATGCCAGACCGGTATACCCACCGCATCCTGTGCATAATGGTGGTAGTAATGGGCAGTATTACAGGGAATCACCAGAAAATCCGCGCCCGCCTGTTCCAGGCCTCGCGCCATTTGTGCAATAACCGGCCCTGGGTTTTCACCGCCATCCTCCAGCAAGGCTTTTAAACGCGATGGAATCTTGGGGTTATTATCCACCAACAGGTGAATATGATCAGCATCATCTTCCGCTGGCGTGGCATCGATCACACGACGCATTAATTCAACGGTAGCATCCGGCCCCATGCCACCAATCACACCCACTGTTTTATGCATCATAACCCGTCAGTACATCAGCAATAATTTCCGCAATCAGTGTCATATCAGCAGCATCAAATGTCAGCGGAATGCGCATATCGAAAGTAGTCGCCAAAAGATTCAGTGTCTGCGGTAACTCAGGCACATCGCCCATATAACGCCAACTGTCATAACGACTGGTAAAACCTTGCGGGTCAGCGCTTCCGAACCATTTCAGTTCAACGCCACGCTCCATACAATCAGCCAGAAACGGGGCAATTTGTTGCTCACTCAACGCGGGCACGCGGAATTGAATGGAGCTACCCACATACACTTCCTGTTCGGGGCGCCGTGATAACACCACGCCTTTCACCGTTCGGAGAACCGCTTCCGCCGCCTGATAACGCGCATTCCAGCGCCGGCAGTTTTCAGCCAACAAGGGTAACTGCGCACGCAATAAACTCGCACGCAGGTTATCCATGCGACCACTGTAATTCGGTGTATCAAGACGGATATCCGCAAACACCTCAGCTTCCGGCACCGCACCATGCCGTTCATACAACATATATGAACCGGAATGCATGACGGCACGGGCCATCATGTCCGGATCATCAGTGGTCAGTAAGCCACCCTCACCCGAGTTCATGTGCTTATAAGTCTGAGTACTGAAACAGGCTATTTTACCGAAGGTACCGGAGGCTTTGCCGTTCCAACTCGCCCCCATAGTATGTGCGCAATCCTCAATCAGGATCACGCCATACTGCTCACACAAAGCCACCACAGCATCCATATCCGCCAGATGGCCGCGCATGTGTGACATCATAAAAAACCGACTGCCTGATTCCCGCATCATCTTTTCCAGATGTTGCAGATCAACACAGTAGTTCTCATCGATTTCAACCAATACCGGCTTACCACCGGCATTATTGATCGCGCCCGGCACAGGAGCCAGCGTAAACGCATTGGTCAGCACCGCCTCACCCGCCTGCAAACCCGCTGCTTTCAGCGCAATGTGCAGCGCATAACCACCGGATGAACAGGCCAGGCAATAAGGCACGTCTAAATAGTCAGCAAACTCACGCTCCAGCAGCTCCGCCTCAGATACTTCACCGGGCAGCGTGTTATAGCGGTGCAAACGCCCCGAACGCATGATTTCAATCGCACGCTCGATACCGGCTTCAGGAATCGGCTCCTGTTGAGTGAAAGGTTTGTTGAAAATTTTAGTCATCACTTGCTCCGGCCTGTGGTTAAACTTGATCATAGCACCAGGCGACTGCCCCGGAACAGGTTCAGATATAACCCGGCAAGCCAAACACATCAGGATAGCCAAACAGCGCTACACTACCGCCGGTATGCAGGAAAACGACATTCTCACCTTTCTTGAAATGCCCTTTACGGATCAGGTCAATCAAACCAGACATGCCCTTACCGGAATAAACCGGATCCAGCAGCAGACCCTCGTACTGCGCCATCATCTTGACGGCTTCGACCATTGCATCCGTTGGCAAACCATAACCGTCACCCACATAATCAGAATTAGCCACCACAGCATCACGCTGAATAACGCCTGGCTTCAATCCCATGTAATCTGCAGTACGCTCAGCCAGTGAAAACACCATATCTTCCTGTTTAGCTTTGGGTGCACGAACACCAACACCGTAGACCGGAATGCCACTGTTCAACGCTTCCAAACCCAACACCAAACCCGCTTGCGTACCCGCACTGCCTGTAGCATGAACCACATGATCGATTTTCAAATGACGATCATTCGCCTGCGTCAGTAATTCAGCAGCAGCATTCACATAACCCAATGCACCCACTTCGTTAGAACCACCACCCGGAATGATATAAGGCTTTTTGCCATCAGCCCGCAACTGATCAGCCAGCTCCGCCATCGCTGCGTTCATATCAGTATCAGCAGGACGCTTAGAAATCGTTGAACCATGTAACTGATTCAATAAAACATTGCCGTTATAGACATAACTCTTGTCTTCAGAGCCGGTACGGTCTTCAAGTAAAATGTGACAATCCATGCCCATTCTTGCGGCAGCCGCCGTCGTTTGACGTGCATGGTTAGATTGAGTCGCACCTTGTGAAATCAGGGTATCTGCACCCAGCTCTACAGCCTCACCGACCAGAAATTCAAGCTTACGTGTCTTGTTACCACCGGTAGATAAGCCGGTGCAATCATCACGTTTGATCCACAAGTTCGGGCCGCCTAACGCTTCGCTTAAACGCTTCATTGGCTCTAGTGGTGTAGGTAGGTGGGCTAAGCTAACACGGGGGAAACGGGACAAATGCATGCGGGATTCCAATATTAAATAATTTAACAATATAGATAAATGGCTGCTCACCGGAAAAGGCGGTCAATCAAAAATCAACGCTTCAATAACTTTACGCTGTGGTAAAGCCAATCCCCAATAATTTCACAAAAGACAGCTCAGGTTAAATGCTTTATTATGCGGCTATCATTAACAATCGGCATACTGGAATATGGCAGAGCTAAAATGGCTGGAGGATTTGGTCGCCCTGATGGAAGAAGACTCCTTCACCAAAGCAGCTGAACGCCGGTTTGTGACGCAACCTGCCTTTTCACGACGCATCCGCTTATTAGAAGATTGGCTGGGCATTATATTGGTGGATCGCCAGCGTAAACCCATCAGTATCTTACCTGCGGTACGGGAACATGACGGTGAAATCAGGGAACTGGTTGGACGGTTTTATCAGCTACGCAATAACCTACAAAACAGCAGTCGCCAGGACTGTGCTGTTTTTGTGGTTCAGCACACACTGGCTATTTCACACTTCCCCGCGCTGATAAAAAAAATTCAGTCTGAACCACCCCATCAATCTTACCGCCTGCACACCGCGAATAATGAGGACTGCCTCTCACTATTTAAACGCAATGCACAGTATATGTTGTGCTACGAAAGCCCGGATCAGCCGATGATAACAACTGAAAACGGCATACAACGTGAGGTGATCGACCATGAACAAATGGTTCCGGTGATTGAAGCTGAACTGTACGCCGAACTGTTTGATTCCGACCTTACGGTGAATTTCAGGAACAAACCGTTACCGGTGTTGATGTACTCTAAAGGTAGCTTTCTATCGGAAACACTGTCTAACAGTTGCCTGCCTGATGCTATGCGTGATTATTCCCTGGAGGTCATCTGCGAATCAGCTTTTGCGATTAGTCTGAAAGAAATGGTGCTGGCGGGCATGGGCATAGCCTGGCTACCCAAAAGACTGATCCGGCAAGAATTAGAAAATAACCGGTTGATCGCACTCAATCATATCCTGGGCGAGTGTGAATTACTCGCTTGTCTATACACAGCCAACGGATAAGTCAGACTATGAAAACAAAAGACCGGCTCATAACGTTTGGTCAGGAAAGAGCCGGTCTGTTAGTTGTCGTTTAAGGCCCAGCTATCAGGAACGCTCAATACCTATACGCTGCAAGAAGGGTTCCGCCACCCACAACGGGCCAATCAACAAGAACTGCAAATCATCAAAAAAGCTGGGCTTTTGCCCTTCAATTTTATGACCGTAAAACTGACCCGCCCAAGCAAGCGCAAACAGTACGATCAAACTGATCCAGCCGAACCCCACTATTAGTTGTAACACGACAGAAACGATTATCATCCCAGCGCCCAACATGGCCACCTTTTTCCCCAAAAAGTAGTAGAAAACAGTAGCACCGGCAGCAGCAATGACAAACAGAAAGAATGATAACTTCCACAATAAAGCGACGCTGACAAAAAGAATCACCGGCACACAGATTTTGTGGATCAGTTTATTCGTTGAGTTTTGGTGGGACTCAGCATAAGCGTCGAGCCAGTCATTGAGGGTACGCATCCGTAAGCTCCTTTGGTTTGGTGGTTGATGATAAAGCGATTAATACCAGTCAGCATAACACCCACAGAATACTATGTGTGAACACCAAGTAAACTCAAAAGCCCGCATCATAGCAGGCTTTTTTGGCTTAATTTAATGCTACCAGGCTTGTGCAGATGCTTTGTCCCAGTCAGCTTTCCAACCCTCCGGGATGGTATCTTCTGCCAACAGGCTCCCGTCATCAATTTTCGGGTAAAGCTCCGCATAGGTTTTCACATCGGTGCCCTGCACGCGGCGATTAATATGCTCCGGCCCCAACTGATCGAGACTATCCAATCCGGCAGCGCCTACTAATTCAGTCAGATTAGTAATCGTTTCTTCATGGAAATTTGCCACACGCTGGGATTTATCGGTCACCACCAACGCCTTATTCCGGTGTGGATTCTGCGTAGCGATCCCGGTAGGACAGTGATCCGTATTACAAGCACGTGACTGGATACAACCCAAAGCCAGCATCATGCCACGTGCTGAATTAACCGTATCAGCCCCTAAGGCTATGGCACGCAGAATATGGAAAGCGGAGAACATTTTACCGGCTGCGATAAGGCGAATTTTATCACGCAAGCCAACCCCGATTAAGGCACGGTCTACAAAAATAAGCGCGTCTCTGATGGGCGTACCTACTGAATTAGTCATTTCAACAGGTGCCGCGCCGGTACCGCCTTCCCCACCATCAATGGTAATAAAATCCGGCAAAATATGACTCTCGAGCATGGCTTTACAAATCGCCAGAAACTCATCCTTACGACCAATGCACAACTTGAAACCTACCGGCTTGCCACCCGATAATTCACGTAGTTGCTGAACAAACTCAAGCAAACCCAGTGGGGTTGAAAAGGTAGAGTGTGTCGCAGGCGATAAAACATCTTTACCCATCGGCACATTACGGATAGTGGCAATTTCTTCGGTTAACTTAGCAGCAGGTAATAAACCGCCATGACCTGGTTTTGCACCCTGAGAGAGTTTTATCTCAATCATTTTGACAGCATCCCGGCCCGCGTTTTTCTGAAATAATTCAGGATCAAAATCACCCTTTTCATCACGGCAACCGAAATAACCCGTACCAATCTGCCAGACAAGATCACCACCGTGTTCAAGGTGATAAGGACTTAAGCCGCCTTCACCGGTGTTGTGTGCAAAACCGCCCTTTTTTGCTCCCTTATTCAACGCCATAATCGCATTTTTACTTAAGGAACCAAAACTCATGGCCGAAATATTCAGCGGCGATGCCATGTAAGGTTTCAGGCAATCATCACCACCGAATTTGATGCGGGGATGGGTGTCTTTAAGGTGCTTAGCCATTAGCGAGTGGTTGACCCACTCGTAACCGGCACGGTTGGTATCAAAAATCGTTCCGAATGGGCGTGTATCTCTGGCCCCCTTAGCGCGTTGATAAACCAGCGCACGAAATTCACGTGGGATAGGTGTGCCGTTGGTATCGGATTCTACAAAATACTGTTGAATTTCAGGGCGTACCGCTTCCAACATATACCGAAAGCGCCCCAACACAGGGTACAACCGCCGTATGGTATGCCGGGTTTGCACCATGTCATACACACCCAGTGCAATAATCGCCAGAACGACAATGAGCAAGCCCAGAGCAGGTGGCCAAGCTATGCTGAGTGCCAACAGCAGGCTAGTGGCAGCCACTGCAAAAATAATGAAATAGTGTCGCATGGTCATAGAGGAGTTCCACCCATAAGTATGATTATTGAATTATAGTAATTGACTAATTACTTAACATAAAATAACCGGTCAATCAAAACACAGGAATTTGAAACCCTGTTATAACGCTGTTAAGCATACTTATACGTGAACAGTGCTGTATAGATGTAAATTCAATCAATATTTAGGGTGAAACTCTGTTATACCCCCTACTCCACATAGTTTTCTGTGTTTAAATCTACTGTGCAACCGATGCTATCAAACGCTCAATACTGGCATCAAATTGATCATCATGGATACGCATGCCATTGCGCATACAGAGATCTTGTAAATCTTCAGGCAGCGCTTGTTTATCAGGCATTTGTGCACTTTTCAGCAATACAGGGATCACACGGATACCACGCTTTAAAGCAATAGCAATTTCCAAACGCACAAAATCATCCGTATGATCCAAACGCCTGCCTTGTGCGTTACTGGCATTAAGCCAGCCTTCGCCAATCATGACTAACACCGTACTGGCTTTACTGAGTACTTTTTCGATGTGTTTGGCGAAGTCTTCACCGTGGGGAATATCGTCCATGTCCATAAAAACATTTTCGTCGCCGAGTACCGCTTTGAGCTTCTCGTAAATAGCGAGCGTATAACCACTGCTATCATCGCGGCGGTAACTGATAAAAACCGCTTCATTGCCGGATAAAGCGACGGGCTTTTTATCAGTTTTCAGGCGGTGCATCACATAAAACACTAACAGCGGGATGAGCAGTAACAAACTAAGCCATTGCCAATGCTCCGAAAACCACGTTTGCGCTTCCTGTGCTGTATCGACTGTAATCAGAATGTTATCAGTCATGACGGGGTTATCTTTTGTTCTGACTTCTCCATTACCGTAATTGTAATGCGCCGATACACTTAGGTTTAAGCGCTGTCGGCCTTTCTTGCGGGGTGTGACATCAAATGCCCATTGCGTAAACCCGTCACCTTCGACGATTTGGCGCTCAGCATTTAACGCAACTATATCAAAAGGCTGGCCTTCTCCCGGTTTGCCGCAACACAAACGTACCGTCATGTACTCGCTGACCGGAATTTCATTTCGAATAATGTCGCCTGTGCCGATCAGCCCTGTTTCAGCTAATGCCGCTTTACTTATTCTGACCTCGATACGTTCGCTGACATTGAGCGTCATTTCTGTGGGTGGGTTGTATAAAATATTGCCGATTTCTCTGGGCGTGCCCGTACTTTTTTCTAGCTCGGCTCTTGGCGCAGGAGCTGCCATGGCGGGCGCTTGTTCTACGGAATGAGCAATTTCGGGTTCCACTTCGACCATCTCGACCGTAGCTTCCGGCGGCGCTTCAGATTCACTGCTTTCCTCCATCCGCTGGCCACATGACGCTAACAGACTGAGCACCAACCAGCCGGTTGCAAAAAGTATGGTCATGCGTAACAGGGATTTAATCTTTGTTTTGGGTTTTATTGGGGTTTGCTCAAGGTTCACGCTGCTATCCCTCCGAATTCGCCTGTGGTCACCTTGGAATATAGCTTAGTTTGGCTGGGGCATTTGAGGCTAAGGAAATTAAGATCAACAAGAGCAATGTAATTAGTAGAATAAATACGCTGTAGTAAAATCCGCTGTAGTAAATATTCAATGAAATAATCAGCTGTGCGTAGGCGCATACCTTGGGACATGATTGCATTTAGGCTATGGCCTGACCCAAAACACATACTTCCGGATGGATGCAACGGTTGTTCAAGAAGCACTTTACTCACTCATATTTCGGTAAACTTCATAGATTTAATGCGTGGCGAAAACACTTGATGCAGTCTTTCCAGTTTCTGTAAAATCCAGCCATGCTGCTCACCCTAAGCACTCCTATCTTCCAAGTTAACGGCCTGGCGTAGGTAGATACGACAATTATGTACATTATCAGGGTTATGCCACTTTAAGGCTTCACCCACTTCTTGTTGAATTGCTTCTCTTTCTTGATACAAAGCCTGAATTCACCAATACGCCATAGCTCTACTTCCAGCCCGAAGAAGTTGTACTTTTCACTGGTGATCTCATTTAGCCAATCCAGCGTGGCTCGATGCTCATCAGTAAACTTTTTTGCTACCCAAACCACAGTTACTGCTTTTAAGCCGGATGCATAAGTTAGGAGTTGCCCTAAGTGAGTATGATTGGTCTTTTCCAGCTGATTTTCGATGACCACCCAGTTATCGTTGACAGTGTCCTTGCACAGCAGATCAGCTGAGAATGGGCCGACACTTTGCTCCTGAGCCTCCAATTCTAGCTCTATACCTATAACATTACCCAACAGTGCGAGATTCTCCTCTTTAGCCAACCAAGGGGTGAAATTTTTAGCTTCATGCTCCCAAATATCACGAAGCCCAACTTGTTCCAATGTTCCTAATTGCATAAATCACTCTGAAATAGGTTATTCACTTACGCCTCCACTGCCCGCTGCAAACTTTCTGTCCAGGAAGCTTTAAATGCAGAATCACCCACAAATAGCTTATAAAGCTCCAGCTCTTCCTTACGCCGCTTTAGCATCACTTCCTTAAGCATTTTTTCAAAAGCCAGCTCACGGGTATGCGGGTCGGGGTTGTTCTGATACTTAGTTTCAAAATCAGGATGGTCTTTGATGTTTTCGGTGATATTCACGAACTTCACCTTTTGCTCTTCAGGTGTTGCTCCCCAGCCTTGGAACCAACGTTCATTAAACGTGCGAACGATCTCATCCAACGGATCAGTTTCCGGGTCACTGCCATGTCCACCACGCGGGTTAGGGTTCTGTGGATCAAGTTCTGACTCACTATCATCCAAAGCAATAGCATGGTTGAGTTTTACGCGCTGTAAGCCGTATGAGCTTAAATCAACGGACTCCAGCAACTCATCCAATGCATCAGAATCAGGGTCTACCACTTTGAGCTTGGGGATCAGGAATTTCAGGAACCAGAACAGCTTCTCCCAGCTCAACATGTCAAAGGGAATAATCGCCGCCATCTGGCCATAAATCTTTACAAATTGTTTCGCCTTTACCTTGAAGTCTACTTTCGCCAGCTGATCGAGTTCCAGCTCCACATCAAAGCGATTAGCAGCGACATCAATGATTGGGCTAAGGGCTTCTGCATCTTCATTATTGAAATAGCGGGTAACAAAATCTTCGACTTCATGCCATTCATAAACAGCGACGTCATCCAGCAAATCTTTCAATTCATGTAAGACGTTAATATCGGTGGCTTTAGACAAAGAAGTTGCGGTGTAAAATGGATCGAAAGCAGCTTCAATCTCCTCTACTTTATTGAAGAAATCGAGAACAAATAAGTCTTCGGTTTTTTTGCCCAGCTTTGGTGAAGAGCGATTCAGCCGCGAGAGTGCCTGTACACACAGCACGCCCGTTAATTTCTTATCGACATACATAGCACACAGCTTAGGCTGGTCAAAACCAGTCAGGTACTTGTTGGCTACAATCAATAAGCGGTATTCATCAGTATCAAATTTGTCTTTAGTATCCGACTCAGAAACGTTATTTACATCAGGCTCGGTGTACTCAATGCCATCGACCTCTTTGCTTCCCGAGAAAGCAATCAGCGCCTTGAATGGATTGCCTTGTTCTTCGAGTAGTCGTGAAACCGCTTTGTAATAACGAATAGCAGTCACGATGTTCTGGGTGACAATCATGCCCTTGCCTTTACCCTTGAGCTTTTTAGCATTCACTACCTGTGGAATGAAGTGTTCCAACATGATTTCAGCTTTGGTATCAATAGTATGTTGACTGCTTTCTACATGGGCACGTAATTTTTTCTGTGACTTTTTGGTATCAAATTCGGGGTTTTCGGCAATTGATTTTTCAATCTCATAATAGCTTTTGAACGTGGTGTAATTGGCGAGAACATCAAGAATAAAGCCCTCCTGAATCGCCTGTTTCATCGAATAAAGATGAAAAGGATCAAAGCCATCGCCATTCACCTGCTTCTCGCCAAACTTCTCTAGTGTTGTTGGCTTTGGTGTGGCGGTGAAAGCCAGATAAGAGGCATTACCACGCATTTTTCGTGAACGCATAGCCTCTAGAATTTTATCCTGACTGTCTGCTTCGTCTTGCCCTTCCCCTTCGGCTCCGCTCAGGGTACGGGTTGATGTTTCACCTCGTGGGCTGAGCGGAGTCGAATCCTTACCCATCGCACGATTCATATTGTCATGCGCTGAGCCTGACTGCGAACTGTGCGCCTCATCGATAATGACCGCAAAGCGCTTTTCGCTCAGATCGGCAATACCATCAATGATAAACGGGAATTTCTGGATTGTGGTGATAATGATCTTCTTACCATTTTCCAGTGCGGCTTTCAGATCAGATGATTTGTGGGCCTGTGCAACAATATTTTTAACTTCTGAAAACTCTTTGATGTTATCTCTGAGTTGCTTATCCAATAGTCGCCGGTCTGTCACCACAATCACCGAATCGAACAGAGGCTGGTCTAAGCCACGACTGCCGGGTACCTGAGTATTTGCCGGATAGGTTTCAATGAGTTGATAGGCTGCCCAGGTGATTGAGTTGGATTTACCCGAACCTGCGGAATGCTGGATCAGATAGGTATGCCCTACTCCTTTATTCGCAGCATGGTCAATCAGCTTACGCACGACATCCAGCTGGTGGTAACGCGGGAAAAACAAGGTACGTTTATTCAGTGGATCTTTGCTGCTGCCATCTAAGCGCACAAAATGCTGAATAATGTTAGACAAGCTGTCTTTGGTGAAAATCTCCTGCCACAAATAAGCGCTTTTATGCCCATTTGGATTGGGCGGGTTGCCCTGTCCGTGGTTATCACCTTTATTGAATGGTAGGAAGAAGGTGTTCTTTCCCGCCAGTTTGGTGGTCATATAGACCTCATCGGTATCCACCGCCATGTGCACCAGACAACGGCCAAAGTTGAGCAATGGCTGCATAGTATCGCGGTCATTTCGGTACTGTTTCTGGCCATGATAACGGGCGGTTTGGCCTGTCCATGCGTTTTTCAGTTCCAGCGTAATCAGCGCGATGCCGTTAATGAACAGCACCATGTCAATTTCTTGCTGCGGGTTTGCTTGTGAGTAGTGTACTTGCCTTGTGCAACTGAAAATATTTTGAGCGAAGTTCCGGTGGATCTTTTCGCTGGTGCTGGCTAAGGGCGCTGGGTAGAGCAAATGCAGGTGTGCATTATCAACACTGAGGCCTTTTTTCAGTAGGTGAAGAATGCCGTGCTTTTTTATCAAACGGTCGAAGCGTTCCAGTATTTTGCGTTGCCAGTCGTTAGGGTTGTACTTTTTTAGTTTATCTAACTCTGGTTTTTGCGTTGCTTCCAGAAATCGCCAGAAGAAGTGTTCATCGATAGCATATTGGGCGTTAAAACTGCTAGGGAGGCCCGGTTGATAACCGTTATGTTTTGATCCATAAGCAGCAGGTATCTCAACTACTCCACCCTCAGTATTCCGTTCTTCAGTACTACTACCAGTCAGGGCTTTTTCAATCGCGGCTTCGAATGCTTGTTCATTGGTTTGGCTGACCATCATTTGCTCTCGCTGTCTTTGCTGGGCAATTCATTGAAAAACTCAGCTTCAATTTCTTCAACACTCGGTAAGCTGGGCTTCAAATCCTCAGGTAATGATTTTGTTAATTGGTATTCTGATACACCGATGGGTTTACTAATGTCACTCAAAGCATATTCAACAACCACGCGATCTTTACTCTTGCATAGGAGCAAGCCAATGGTGGGTTCATCACCTGGCTTACGCAGCTGCTCATCCACGGCTTTGGTGTAGAAATTTAGTTTTCCGGCATGCTCTGGCTCGAAGTCCGTGACCTTCAGCTCAACCACCAAATGGCAGTGCAAGCGTGTATGGTAAAATAATAAGTCGAGGTAGAAGTCGCGCTCGCCTACTGTGATGGGTACTTGTTGTCCCATGTAGGCAAACCCTGAGCCTAGTTCTAATAGAAACTGGGTGATGTGCTTTATCAGGCTCTGTTCAAGGTCGCGCTCGCTGTAATCTTTAGTCAGCGTGAGGAAGTCGAACACATAAGGATCTTTCAGGGATTGTTCGGCAAGGTCTGACTGAACAGCCGGTAATGTTTGTTCAAAGTTGCTGATAGCCTTGCCTTCACGTTGCCATAGGCCGGATTCTATCTGGTGTACTAATACGGCACGACTCCAGCTATGCGTGAGGGTGTTTTGTACGTAATACAGGGCTTCTTCATGGCTCTGGCTTTTGCTGGCGATGGCAATATTGTGGCCCCAGGGGAGTTGGCATAATTGCGAAACAAGCTGTTGCGCAATTGCAGTTTCACCCGTTGCTGTCTCATCCCAGTAGCTCCGCCACGGTGTTTTTCAAGGTAGTTGTCGCATTTTTTAAAAAATATATAAAAGGCTGTGCCATCTCCCCGGAGCTACCCACCCTTTGTCCACCGGCTTCCGATATTGTGAGGATCTCCAGCCCATGGATAAAGCATGGATAGCACCTCTGGCAGAGCATCTTTTTCCATTCTGCCCACTCATGCGACTTCATCCTCCACATTTTTTTGTTCCGGATTCAGAGTGACCTTCTCTATCGGCGACCAGTTTCGTGTATCTCCCGACCAACGCATCGGGTTAGCGGCTTTGGCACGGGCATAAACTGCCTCTCGCTGATCCAGGATAGCCTTATCTTCTCCCCGGTGACGCTGTGCCGGTGTGACGAAGCGGATCTTGCTATGCTGGTGTTCATGGTTATACCAGTGCATAAATGCTCTCACCCAGTCGCGGGCTGCCTCCAATGTGTCAAATCCCTGAGCGGGCCAGGTTGGCCCATATTTCAGGGTGCGGAAGAAGGACTCGACATAAGCGTTATCATCACTGACCCGTGGGCGGCTGAAGGATTGACTGATATTCAGCTGCTCCAGTTTGACCCGTAGAGTTTGTGACTTCATGATACTGCCATTGTCGCTGTGCAGGACAGGTTTGGCTTTCCCTGTCAGCTTCTCTCGCCAGACCGCCTGCTGCATCAGATGGGCAGCCAATTCACCGGATTCCGCCTCATGGACTTCCCAGGCAACGCCATAGCGGCTGTACAGATCTTCGACCATATACAGGTAGAAAAAACGTCCGGTAACGGTACTGGGTAGCCAGGTCACATCCCATGTCCAGACCTGGTTTGGCCCGGTCGCAGTATGGGTGGTAGGTGCCCGCTTCCGGGTGGGGGCTTTACTGCGCCCACGGTGATGTAACTGATCTTCTGCTTTCAGAATCCGGTAAAAGCTGGATTCACTGCCAAGATAGATTCCCTGATCCGCCAGCTTCGGTACAATCTGTGACGGTGGCAGGCTGGCATAAGCTTCTTTATGGCAGACTGCAAGAATGGCCTGACGCTCTTCATCACTCAGTTGATTAGCCGGAGCGGGTCGGGAGGCATGAGGACGTTGATCAGCTTGTACACTATCATGATGTCCTGGCAACCAGCGCTGAAGTGTACGCGTGCTGATACCCACCACTTTGCAGGCTGAATCACGGCGTGCTCCCGCTGATTCGGCTTCATGGATCAGTTTTACAATCGATTCGCGCTGTGCAAGGTCGGTCATCACTCCTCGTCCTCCCACAGCGCCTGATACTTTTTTTGCAGTACCAGCAGCGCCGCACTTTCCGCTAAAGCTTTATCTTTGCGGTTAAGATCTTTTTCAAGATGTTTAATTTGCTGGCGGGCAGCTTTCAACGCCTGACGTGATTCACTGGATTGGGTTTCAGCCTGGGCGGCACCCGCAATACAGGCCTGTTTCCACTGCGCCACTTGTTCCGGGTATAAACCTTTATGGCGGCAGTATTCACTCAGTTCGCTGGCATTCATATCCGCTGTTTCCAGTACGACGGCAAACTTACTTTCGCCATCCCAGTCTGCACTGTTATTTCGTTGGCTTCCCGGCACGGGCACTCCTTGTTGACGAGCTTGTTTCAGCCAATTGTACAGCGTCGCTCCGCAAATACCTTCCTCCTCTGAAACTTCAGTGACTGCACGGTTTGCCGGCGGCAGAAGCTTTTTCAAGACGGCAGCTTTACGTTCCGTTGAATAATGTGGCAAGGTCTGTTCCATTCCGTCCCCTAATCTCTAATCAAATGAGGCGACAACTATCCTGACATAGGGGGGCCATTGACGAATCAATTCTAGATTACGTTTAGAGAAGCCTTTTACATCCGGGAACTCTGTTATCAGATCTTTACTAAGTTGGGTAAGGAAACCACTTCCCCATTGAGTTTGTTGTTGTTTTTCGAGGATTTCGCTGCCGAGGTGCCAGTAGAATTGCAGTAGTTCCTGATTGACTCTGACTACTGCTTTTAATTGGGCCTGAAGGAATTGTTGCTTTAATTCGGTGATCCAGTGGCGGTAGTGAGGGTCTTGGACAGATTTAGGCATGGGCTGGCTCCGCCATTTCTGGGGTGATTTTGATTTTTCCGGTGACGGCGCTGTTGATTAGGGTGGTTTTGTATTCTTTTAGTTTTACGATTTGTTGCTGTTGAATGTCTATAGCCTCCTCCAGCTTTTTGGATAATATGTCAATCTGGCGTAATATTTCTAACTGCTCTGCTTCAGGCGCAATTGGAATCGCTATATCGAACAAATCATCAGTGTATAGCCGGATCAACCCCTCAACAATTCCCGTTGCTCTGATAACGAACTGCCCAATATAGGATGGATGCCTGAACATCAACTCTAGCAACTTCGCATCAGTTATATGTGCCTTGCACTTATAGACAGCGTAATCAGGACTCACCAAACCTTTGTATTCGATCTTGCTTTTGAAAAACACACCCAAGTGCGCTTTGAGCTTATTGAACACTAAGTCATTCTTGTAGACCATCTTATTATCTACGTTGCTTGCCGCAACTTCAGCCTTGCTATGATAATCAGCTCGAACCACAAGACCATGTATCTGACTCATCATGAACAGAGGCTCTTCTCCCGTCTTGGAGCGTTCATTTCTCTCTTCAAGCACATATTTCAGTCTTTTTATTTTCCAGTGCTCCGGTATCTCTCCAATCCAATCTACCCCAGAATCCTTCATCGGCACATTCGCGTCTAAGCCTTGCGTAACGGCTTTCTGGATAACGATTTGCTTACGCTCTTTCAGTAGGGTGATTTGCTGCTCTTTGGTGGCAATGGCTTCGTCGATTTGGGTGGTTTTTTTGTCGAGGAAGTTGGCTATTACTATTTGCTCCTCTCTGTTTGGCGCAGAGAAGTAAAAGTTTGCTACAAAATCAGCTTGCACTCTTTTTTGCCCAGCTGAGCCAGTCATCAAACATTCACCCATTTGCATAAACAGGTCAGTCTTTGTCAAGTAGTATAAATATTTAGAATATCCCCTTTGGTTTTCTCTTAAAACATGGAACTCAGTTGAGCCAAACCCATATTGAGTCGGCATTCCATCAAGATGTGCTCCTTTTCCATTTTCAAAGCAAGGTGTGATTTTTGCTAAAATAACATCACTTTTTCTAAAACTTGTAAATCCTTGTTTAAGCGCTTTAATTGGTTTTTTTATTTCATAGTCGACACAGCCATTTGAAGCTACTTTTTCCATTGGGAGAAAACAAGCAACCTGCTCCAAATCTTCTACTGCCATTCGAAAAGGAGGATTGATAGTCGCTACATGTTTAATTTTCAGGACGCTCCATAAATTCGGAGCATCACCTAGCCACTCAACCCCAGAATCCTTATAAGCCTCGTACTTAGGCATCACCTGCATCATGTCCCCTCATCAGCTGCCAACATCCGTCGCACACAATCCTCCAACGGCTGCAACTGCTCATCAATCACATTCTTAATCGTCAACGGATCAATATCTCCCAGATAATTGTGCACCAGAATATTCCGGAAACCACTGATCTCACGCCACGGAATCTCAGGACACACATCAGCCTTATCCTCAGCCAATCGCTGCGTAGCCTCAGAAAGCGTCTGCAAATTCCTCAGCACCGCATCATAAAGAATGTCATCCTGCGCAATATCGCCCCGTGCCTGTATCCGGCTGATTTTAACAATGCTATCCAGTATGTGATGCGCATAAGGCTGCCACGGCTTACTCATAACTCAACCGCCTCAGACAACACCCGCTCTCTGATATGCTCATTCAATTCATGCTCCGGAATAACATCGACGGCCCTACCCACCAATACCTGAAGCTGTTCTGTTAAAGGCAAGCGCTGCTTAAAAAGACTATACCCACGCGGAAAATCGACCAGAAAATCAATATCACTATCCGCCGTATCCTCCCCACGCGCCACCGAACCAAACACCCGGATACGGCGGGCACCAAAGGTCGCAGTCAGTTGCTCGATTTGCCGCTTTTTCTGCTGTAAATCACTCAATAACATAAGAACCACTCCCGTTTATTCATGATTTTAGTATATCAGCAATCAATCCTTCAGCCCGCTGCTCCAAAGCCAGAATATCCGCCGCCACATCCTCCAACGAGCGCAATGGCTTATGCTGGTAAAAGTACTTATTAAAACTGATCTCATAGCCAATCTTCACCGAATCCAGATTAACCCAAGCCTCCGCCACATGCGGCTTCACCTCATCCAGAAAATACTGATAAACACTATCTTTCAACGGCACCGACTCACTATCACGCAAATCAGAATTTGGCTCATAAATCACATAGCCACTTTTACCTTTATTTGGGTAATACCCATAATCAGGCAAATCCTCGACAGCACAATCATCCAGACCTTGGCATAACATCTCCAGCTTATGATCCGATAACAATAGTACTTTCTTAATGACCTTAGCCGCCCCCTCGTCATACCAACTCACCGCATTCAGAATAGCTTTCTTCTCCGTAGCCGACAGCTTAATCTTCTGTTCTTTCAAAACAGCATCGACCTTAACCTTAAAGACGTTAAAATCATCAAACTCAGCACCACCCACAGCCACCCTCAAGGCTTCCGCATTATCCAGCAGTGCCTTCAACTGCGACCAAGACTTCGTTTCCAGCAGTTTCTTTTTGTTCTTAGCGTTCAACGTAATATCATTATCATCGCACCAAGCCATAATGCTTTTAGCCACTGAATCAAGAAAACCAGCGTCATACACCCTATCCCCATATTCGCTATACACATGCTCCATCACCTCAGATAAAGCCTTATCGAAGCGCAACGGCGCAATAGCCTCAGCAGTGAATTGCGCTTTGCGACGATCAGGACGTTCAATCGTCACCTTGTGATAACCAAAATCACTGTTCTTAAAACACTTACTGGCAATCCCTACCGGATCACCCTTACCATCCAATTCACGCTCAATAGCCGCAAAGTCGAGATAAGCCTTAGTAATTTCCGTGATGTGCTCCGGCGCAAATTCACAGTTCTTATTACCCAGATTTTTGCGCAGCTTGCGATAAAGCTGACTGGCATCAATCAACTGCACCTGACCTTTACGCGCTGCTGGCTTACTGTTATTCAACAGCCAGATATAGGTGGTGATACCCGTGTTATAGAACAAATTATTCGGCATCTGCACAATGGCATCGAGCATGTCATTTTCGATAATGTAGCGGCGAATATTGCTCTCACCACTGCCAGCATCACCGGTAAACAAGCTGGAACCGTTATGCACTGAAGCAATATGACTACCCAACGGACTATCAGCCGTGGACTTCATCTTGCTAACCATTTCCATCAGGAACAGCAACTGGCCATCACTGGAACGCGGTGTCGCATCTACCGTTTCAACATCACCCCAATAATCAGACAACTCCACCTTAAAACGCGGGTCAGTGACATTTGAGCCGTCTTTAATATTCTTGAGTTCAGAAGCCCAGCTCTTACCATACGGCGGATTGGACAGCATGAAGTCGAAGCGTTCACCACCGAACCCATCCTCCGTCAAAGTGGAGCCGACTTTGATGTTTTCCGGATCATTGCCCTTAATCATCATGTCCGACTTACAGATTGCATAAGTCTCGTCGTTGATTTCTTTGCCATACAAATGAATGTCCCGACTACTGTCAGCCGTGGGGTAATTCACTTCGATAAAGTTCTGCGATTCCGTCAGCATCCCGCCACTACCACATGCAGGATCGTACACCGTCAATGTCAGAGGCAATTCACCCTTAAGCGGATCAAACACCAAATGTATCATCAACTCGATAACTTCCCGTGGCGTGAAGTGCTCTCCTGCTTCCTCATTATTCTCTTCGTTAAATTTACGGATCAGCTCTTCAAACACATAGCCCATGCCCAGATTACTCAGCCCAGGTAACTTATAGCGATCCGGGTCAACCTTCTCTTCAGGGGTGAGGTTAATATTCGGTGAAATGAATTTTTCAACCACATCTAACAAGACCTGCTTGCCTGCCATATGTTGAACCTGGGAAGTAAGGGAAAAGCAATCAACGATCTCTTTTACATTGTCGCTAAAGCCATGCAGGTATTCTTCGAAATTAGCCAACAAAATTTGCTGGTTATTAGTAGCGGTATCATGGAGCTTGCGTAACGTCCATTTAGAAGTGTTGTAGAACACATAGCCCGTTGCTTCTTTGAGCGGATCATCATCCAGCTCAGTTGCTTCCATCTCCACTTCCTGAAAACGGATCTCTTCCAATACCGCTTCTTTAGTCGGCTCAAGCAGGGTATCGAGGCGGCGCAACACCACCATAGGCAGAATCACATCCCGGTACTTTCCGCGCACATACACATCGCGTAAGCAGTCATCCGCAATATTCCAGATAAAAGAAATCAGTTTATTGTGGGCGCTATGATCCATGTTTTTCCTTAAAAATAATGTTGAGCAGCAATTCGGCTATTTAGAAACAGGGGTTTTGAATGCTGATTAAAGACTTCCTGAGTTTACTGGCTAACAGTTATTCAAAGCAATGAGGGATAAATACTTAACGAAGGGAGAAGTTAAGACTGAGCGAAGCCAATATTAAGTAACAGACACAAAAAAACCAGCACAAGGCTGGTTTCTTAAAATCAAGTTTTACCACTTAAAAGTGGTGCCGAAAAGAGGACTTGAACCTCCACGAGCTAATGCTCACCAGCACCTGAAGCTGGCGCGTCTACCAATTCCGCCATTTCGGCCTATTCACTGAACAAACAAGCCATTCAGGAAAGATGCGCATGATAGAACTGAGCGCTTTTTTTGTCAAACACAAATTGGTACTTTTTGTTATCCTACGCGCAATCAAATAATATTACAGAGTAACAACTTGAAATCTAACGATCCTCATCACCAACGTGAAGCACAAAACTACGATAACCCGATCCCTAGTCGGGAAATGATTCTCAGCACATTAAATGACAGTGAACAGCCACTGGACTTCCTCTCACTCGCCACAGAACTCGACTTGAGTGATGAAACCGACCTGGATGCACTTAAAAAGCGTCTGCGGGCGATGGAACGTGATGGCCAGATGCTATTCAACCGGCGCAAACAATATATCCCGGTGAAGCGTACCGACCTCATTGCAGGGCGGGTACAAGGTCACGCAGACGGTTTCGGCTTTCTGATTCCGGATGATGACAGCGACGACTTATTCCTGCATGCCAAACAAATGCGTGGCGTGATACACGGTGACCGGGTACTGGCCAGCGTGCGTGGCATAGACCGCAAAGGCCGCCGTGAGGGCACAGTGGTCGAAGTATTAGAGCGCGGCACAGAACAAGTTGTTGGCCGTTTTATGATCGAAAACGGGATCGCGCTGGTGGTGCCCGACAATTCCCGCATCAGCCAGGATATCCTGATTGCACCGGATCAGGCGAATGATGCCAAACCAGGACAAATTGTTGTCGCTGGCATTCTGGAACAACCCACACGCCGCTCACAGCCGGTAGGTCGCATTGTCGAAGTTCTGGGTGACCACATGGCACCGGGCATGGAAATCGGCATTGCGCTGCGTAGCCATGACCTGCCGTTTGAATGGCCAGCGGCAGTGACGGCTGAAGCGGGCACTTTAGGACATGAAGTACCCGAAGCGTCTAAAGAGGGTCGTCTGGATTTACGCAACACACCGTTAGTGACCATTGATGGTGAAGATGCGCGTGATTTCGACGATGCAGTCTATTGCGAACGTGTCGGTGATCACTGGCGTTTACTCGTCGCGATTGCGGATGTGTCGTCTTATGTGAAACCAGGTAATGAACTGGATAAAGAAGCGGTGTTACGGGCAACTTCAGTTTACTTCCCCGGTGAAGTAATTCCGATGTTGCCGGAAGCCTTGTCAAATGGCTTATGCTCATTAAATCCGGCGGTGGATCGTTTATGCATGGTCTGCGAAACACATATTGCCGACAACGGCGATGTGCTGTCATACCAGTTCCATGAAGGCATCATGCACTCTGCTGCGCGCCTGACCTACACCAAGATGGCAGACATCGTGGTGGAAAAAGACAAAAAACTGCGTGGCGAATACAGCAAAATTGTCAACCACCTGGATGATTTATACAGCCTGTATCATATCCTGCGCCAACAACGCAGCGAGCGCGGCGCGATTGATTTTGAAACCACTGAAACCCGTATCGTGTTCGGTGAAGATCGCAAAATCAGTGAGATCGTGCCGACTGAACGTAATGATGCGCACAAGATCATTGAAGAATGCATGATTCTGGCCAATGTTTGTGCGGCGCGTTTCCTGAAGAAACACAAGATCCCTGCCCTGCACCGTGTTCATGACCTGCCTAAAACCGACAAGCTGGAAGACGTACGTACTTTCCTGAATGGCGTTGGTTTGTCATTAGGTGGCGGCACAGAACCGGAACCCGCTGATTATGCCCGTGTACTGAGCAGCGTTCAGGGCCGACAGGATGCTCACCTGATCCAGACCGTATTATTACGCTCGCTGTCTCAGGCCGTCTACAGCCCCGAAGAAGCCATCGGTCATTTCGGCCTGGCGCATGAAGATTACGCACACTTCACCTCTCCTATCCGCCGGTATCCGGATTTATTAGTCCATCGCGCTATCCGTCACATCGTACAGGGCAATAAAGCTGACACCTTTACGTATAACACCGCAGACATGGCCACCCTGGGCAAACATTGTTCGATGGCCGAACGCCGGGCGGATGATGCCAGCCGTGATGTAGTGTCCTGGCTGAAGTGTGAATACATGCAGGAGCATGTAGGTGGCACTTACGAAGGCATTATCACAGCAGTCACCAGTTTTGGTCTGTTCGTGGAGCTGAATGATATTTACGTCGAAGGTTTGGTACATGTTACTGCGCTGACGAATGACTATTACAAGTTTGACCCGATTCGCCACTGCCTGACCGGTGAAAGCTCAGGCCGCGCCTTCCGCTTAGGCGACAAGATTAAAGTCAAAGTGGCACGCGTGGATCTGGATGAACGGAAAATTGACTTTGTACTGGAAGATAGCGGTGAGAAAGACAAACCTAAACCGTCCAAAAGCAAAAAATTCAAAGGCAAATCACGTAAGAAGAAATCGTCTAAATGAGTAAAACAGTCATATATGGCATCCATGCCGTAGAAAGTGCGCTGCGTAACGATCCTGAAAACATCGGGCGCATCTGGATGGACAAACAGGGGCGTAAAAACCGCCTGCGCGACCTGTTGGAACTGCTGGAGGAATGCAATTTAAGTAACATTCCGACGGATGCCGAACAACTGGCTAAATATGCTAATACGCACCGGCATCAGGGTGTAGTAGCTGAATATACGCGGGCCAAAAGCTACACTGAAAATGATCTCTACGACATGTTGGATCGTTTGGGTGAACCTGCGTTCTTGCTGGTACTGGATGGTGTGACTGACCCGCATAATCTGGGGGCGTGCCTGCGTAGCTGTGATGCGGCGGGTGTGCATGCAGTAATCGCACCCCGTGATAACGCAGCGAGCATCACCCCGACCGCACGCAAAGTGGCTTCGGGTGCAGCAGAGACGGTGCCGCTTATTACGGTGACCAATCTGGCACGCACATTAGATCAGCTGAAGGAACGTGGCATCTGGCTGACAGGCACCAGCGACAAGGCTGAACAGACCTTATTTCAGGCGAACCTTAAAGGCCCGATGGCTTTGGTTATGGGTGCGGAAGATAAGGGTGTGCGGCGGCTAACTGAAGAACGTTGTGACTTTCTGATTTCCATTCCGATGCGAGGCCAGGTGTCGAGCCTGAATGTGTCGGTGGCGACCGGTGTTTGTTTATACGAGGCGATGCGCCAGCGGATGTGATTTGAATGGCCCGCCCCCCATATGGCGGCGGGCTGAGATTGGTATCTATCACTGCATTGGCAACCCATTAAAAGCGCAACAATACCTAATCCTGCAAAACCTGCGATGCCTCCTGTAACTGTTTTAATATCACCATCGTGTCAGTAGAAATATCATCCCGCAATTCTAACTCACTCATCAGTTCATCACTTAAACCCTGAGCTTCCACCCTCTCCCACACATCATCCGGCAGGCGACTGCTGTCGTCAGCCAGCATAGAAACCGGTATAAATTTATCCAACAGCTCACCGTATTCAATGACCCGGCCGTTCAATTCCATATCATTTTTTAATAGCTTCAAGTCCATTCGATACTCATCACCAGACTTAACAAGCCCTTTGTGCTCCAACGGATAGTCAAACAGCCCATTCAGTTCAGCGGGCAAAGCAGCCTGAGATGCATTAAATTTAATATAGCCCTGAATAAAGCGAATTAAACCCGGCACACCGGTTTCAACCAAGTCATCCAACACCACCGACTTATCAGTGCCGGCATAATGCAATTTGGCGCTATTAACGACATGCCCATGATCAGTAACCAGATTAAAATCATAGTTCAGCAATGTCTTATCCACCTGCAAAGCCTTTTTAAATAAAACAGCTAGCAATTGATCGGCAACATCACGTAATTCGATATCCAGCTGCGTCATCTGTCGACGCGCCTCCGGCAACTCCATCTCATCTGCATCCCAGCCTAGCTCAGCCTGAATATCTTGCATACGGTTTTGCAAACGATTGATTTCAGTTAATGCAGGCTGGTTTAGACCGGAAAAATTAAGTTTGAAATCCAATTGCTTTAATGGATAAGTCAGGCCGGAAAATTGATCAAGGTTGAGTGTCATATCACCTTGCAAATCATTGCCTTTGGTTGCTGTTACGGTGTGCCCAGCCAGATCAAATAACACCGGTTCAGACTCCCCCGGAAAAGAGACCGCTACGCCAGCCGCACTCACATTAGTTTCATCACTAATACCAGAACCAGACCTGCTCACTGTCACGAATGGCAAAGAGATAGTTAGCTCATCACTGCCTATTGCCAGCGGCCCGGTTTTCACCTCAAACCTGGTAACCCTTTCAGCTTGTGAAGAATCAGCACCCTGCGCGCTCATATTCCATTGACCACTCAACTGCAAGCCATCCAAAGCAAAACTCAGGTCATCTTCATCGCTATAAGCCTGCAAAGGTGGCATTTCGAGTTGGTAAATCGCAATCCGATCAAAACCGACCTCTGTTTTAACCAGCAACGGCGGTTTGGAAGAAAAGGCCGTTTCCACTAACTCACTGACGTGCTCATCCAATGCCGTCTGATCAAGACGGGTTTGCCAGTGAGATAAGCCTGGCCGGGGTTCAGACTGCCAAATGACCGGGCCATGCGTGATATCATGCACCAAGGGCAAATCATCTACCCACTGCCCCAGCGGGGTTTGACTGACATTGAGTTGCGTCAAGACACGTGAATTCAGTAATGAACGTTGATAATCTATTAAGGAATGTTGTCCATCAGTATCCTGCAAGTACTGCCGAACCTGTTTTTCGGTTTGTATTCCGATAAAAAAGCTGGCTCCAAGCCATGCAGCTACCAGCAATAAGACTAAAACAGCTGTTGTCAGTAACAGCTTTTTCATATAGCGAACTCCGTTGTAAATATCCTGTCATCCATGACTTCGGCACACCCGAAAAGCCCCTATGGGGATTATCACCATCCCCTGAATTTATTGTGTAATTACTGGCGGCACCACTCACCGTCCCAGCATCTGTCGGGCAGTAATCCCACTTAACCGTAGCGTGGCAAAATACCCTACCAATGCAACAATAATCAACATTGCCAGCCAACCTACCCGCTCCAATCCTAAAGCAGCCTGCCACCATGCACTGTCCGGCTTAAGCAGCCAGAGTAATACGACCATGGTTAGGGTAGCTAACAGAATACGCCCCAGATGTTTCAGCCAGCCACTTTGAAGGTTGAAGCTATTATCTTTACGCAAATAATAAAACAAAAGCCCGGCATTAATATAGCCAGCCAAAGCCGTAGCCAGCGCCAGACCTGCGTGCGCGCCCAGCTTACCGGACAAATACCAAGGCAGTACAATCAGCAGATTCAATACCATATTGGAAAACATAGCGATAATACCAATTTTCACCGGTGTCCGGGTATCTTGTCGCGAATAAAACCCCGGTGCCAATACTTTAATCAGAATAAAAGCGGGCAAACCCAGCGCGTAAGTCCGTAAACTCATCGCCGACATTTCAACATCTGACCATTTGAATTCACCATACATCATCACGGTCGCCAGAATAGGCTCAGCCAGCAACAACAAACCCAGTGTTGCCGGCACAGCCAGCAATAAAGCCAATCGCAAGGCCCAATCCATCGTGCTGCTGAACTGACTGGAATCAGCATTAGCATGATCCCCCGATAATTTCGGCAGAATCACTGTGCCCAACGCCACACCAAATATCGCTAATGGCAATTCCACAAACCGATCAGAGTAATAAAGCCATGAAATACTACCCACCATCAGGAAAGAAGCAATAATCGTATTAATCACCAGGTTCAATTGTGCTACGGACGATCCGAATAAGGCCGGAATCATCAACTTCATGATCTTCTTCACGCCGTCATGTGCCTTGCGGTAACGGAACCGTGGCACCAGGCCCATTTTGCGCAGCACGGGCACCTGCACCAACATCTGAGCAATACCCGCAACAAACACACCCCAGGCTAAAGCTTTCACAGGCTCATCAAATAACGGAGCGCCCCAGATAGCCGCCGCAATCAACACGACATTCAATAACACGGGGGCAAACGCAGGTGTCGCAAAATGCCTGAAAGTATTCAGGATGCCGCCCAGTAAACCCGCCAGCGATATAAACAGAATATAAGGGAAAGTGACCCGCAACATATCAGCCGCCAGATCAGGCCGGGCATCCGGCTTATCAACAAAACCAGGGGCGAATACATTCACCAGCCAGGGTGCTGCTAACATGCCTAACGTGCTAATAACTAACAGGATCAAGCCCAGCGCACCCGCCACATGATCAATCAGGTCTTTCAGCGCTTCGCGACTGCGGGTTTCTTTGTATTCTGATAAAACCGGCACAAAGGCCAGCGCGAAAGCACCTTCGGCAAAAAACCGCCTTAATAAATTAGGGATTTTGAATGCCACAAAAAATGCATCGGTAGCACCGCCCACCGGAAAATAGCGGGCAATAATCATATCCCGCACCAGACCGAGCACACGGGAAACCATGGTCATGGCGCTGATCACCGCACCGGAGCGTAAAAGACTGCTCATTGTTATTTTTACATTAACTGGGAAAGGACTTGGATTATCTATGATAGTGTCAGCGTCTACAACAGAATCTCAACACACAGGATAACAACATGCCACAATCCTCCATCAACATTCGCCAAGCCAACACCTATGATGCGCAAGCTATCGCCGATTTCAATAGCCTGATGGCCCTGGAAACTGAAGGCAAAACCTTACAGCCGGAAACTATACTAGGCGGCGTGCAAAACATGATTGCCAATCCCAACTACGGTTATTACCTGGTGGCCGAACAGGACGGACAGGTAGTGGGTTCGTTAATGATCACCAGTGAATGGAGTGACTGGCGGAACGGGTTATTCTGGTGGATACAAAGTGTATATATCCGCAAAGAATGGCGCAGACAAGGGATTTATCGCCAGTTGTACCGCATGGTAAAAACACTGGCAGAGAAAAACGGCAATATCTGTGGTTTCAGGTTATACGTTGAAAAGGACAACCTGAAAGCCCAACAGACTTACCAGTCGCTGGGCATGTCCGCTACTGATTACCTGATTTATGAAGACAAGCAGTAAATCACTTCAGATAAACTAAGTAACTTATTGTTTTTTATATAACTGTGGTGCAAGCCGTTTGTTGGCTTCTCTACCAGCACGGCCCGGTTTAAAAGGTGAGGTATAAGTACGTTGTACCCGCTTTCCACTGTTTTGTGGTTTCACCGTGGTGCCGTCTGCGTTTCTGACAATCTTCCGGCTCACCTGTTTAAGCACAGGTGCCTGAGGTTTTGGTGATTGTGGTTGCACTTTGATCGGGCTGGACATCTGGCCGGTAATAATCTCATGCACCTGAGAGGTTTGCTTGCCTGACAAAGCAGCCCGTCTTTTTTCCTGTTGACGAACCTGTTGTATCAGTTGCTTTTGTCGCGCAGCCTGCTGACGCTGACGCATTCGTGCTACCAACTGTTGCTGACGGTCAGGCTGCTGACGCTGGCGGATTTTTTGCGCTAATTGCGCCTGCCTTTCCGCTCGTTTACGTTGGGCGGGTGTGAGCGCAGCTAAACGTTTTTGTTCGGCCAATTTTGCCTTTTGTTGACGAGCTAAACGTTGTTTTTTATAGGCTAAGGCCAATTTCGCTTGATGCTGCCTGGCTTTTTGCTGTGCTGCCTTCGTGGCTTTTGTTTGTGCTACGGTTGTTTGCGCACCCTGTTGCTTCTGGCCTTTGAATTTATGGTAGACCACCAGAACATCGTGCACGTAATTACGGGTTTCACGAAACGGTGGAATACCATTGTACCGATCAACCCTGCCTTCTCCGGCATTATAACCCGCCAGTACTTTTTGTAAGTCGCCGTTAAAACGCTTGCTCAGCCAGCTCAGGTATTTTGTGCCACCCCGTACATTCTGGTCAGTATCATACACATTGCTTACGCCGAAACGCTCCGCCGTCGCCGGAATCAACTGCATCAAACCCTGTGCGCCCTTAGGTGAAAGGGACTTCTGTCTATAACAGGATTCGATGGTAATCACTGACTTCACTAAATCCTGATCAACATCGTATTTTTTGGCATAGCGCTGAATACTCTGCACAAAAGGAGATGCTTTTTTATTTAAGGCAGCAGCAGATTTCCGCGCACAAGGATGATGGATTTTGTGGTCGCTTAACTCGATCGTTTTTTGCTTTTTGTTGGCTGCTTTTTCCGCTACAGCAGCATAACCAATAGAAGTAACACTAAATAACAGGCACAAACCAACGCCTGCTGCCAGCCCCGAAACATTCCTTGTTGTCATCACAATTCCCTGATAGATACTGGGTTAACCATTTGATATGCTAGGCGCATTCATTTTACAAGTCCGTCGCAAAAAGTGCCTGAGGTACAAAACAATGGATGAATAACGTTGCCTTATGCGCTTATATTAGTAATTAGTTACGAAGACAAAGTTCAAATAGATGTCGAATGCAAGGTTAATCTGCTTATCTGTACATCAACGACAAGCATAGACCTTTTCATCCACTAAAGAGCAGGAAAGTTATGATAAGGCTAAGATTTCAGCGCTCGCTCACGCGTAGTCTCAGCCACCTTATTGCGCAGATAAACCGGCTGGGCCCATTCAGGATCAAACGCCTCGCCACGCTGCCACCCGACTGCTGCCAAATGAGCGATGTATTCAGCCGCCGGTAAATACTCAGTATTGACCTGATGAACATGCCCTTCAAAGCGGGGTTTCAATGTATCAGCATGTTCCTGCCAACCACTGCCAGCACCCAGCCATCGCTGACCAGTTTCAGGCAAAGGCACAGCTTCCGGCGCACCCACCAGCTCTTCACCCTGCAATTGCATAATGCCGTCTGCCAACTCATAACGCCCCCAATAGACCTCACCCATCCGTGCATCAACGGCCACCAGTACATGGCTGGCTTGTTGTTCCAGATAAGCCTGCTGAGCAATAGCCGCTAGAGTTGATACCGGCACAACTGGCTTGTCTGCTGCTAACGCCAAACCCTGGACAATACCGGTCGCAATCCGCACACCGGTAAATGCACCGGGGCCACGACCAAATGCCAGCGCATCGACTGCCTTCAGCTCCACCCCAGCCTTTGCTAAAACCCGTTCAACCATCGGCAGAATCAAACGGGTGTGCGCACGTGGCTCCACCGTAAACTCAGTATGGCAAACACCATCGCTGAGCAGTGCAGCAGAACAGGCGTCGCTGGAGGTATCAAGCGCAAGAATATTCATGAGTCAGTATCAGTTGAAGGATCATCGGGTGTGGGTTGTTCAGGCATTTTAGGTGCACTCAGCGGCTTTTCCTTAGAGAAAAAACGCTCCACCACTTCCAGTTTCTGGGTACGTGGCATGCGTGGCAAACTATTCAGGAAGGTATAACCATAACTACGGGTGCGCAGACGGTTATCACAAATCATCAATACCCCCCGATCAGCCTGATCGCGGATTAAGCGGCCTACACCCTGCTTAAGGGTGATCACAGCCTGTGGCAATTGATGTTCAGCAAACGGGTTATTGCCCTGTTCACGCAATGTATTCAACCGGGCCTCAAGCACCGGATCATTGGGTGCAGCAAAGGGTAGTTTATCAATAATAACGCAACTCAAAGCCTCACCACGCACATCCACCCCTTCCCAGAAACTCGCCGTTCCCAACAGAACAGCATTCCCCAGGTTACGGAATTTCTCGATCATGTCCCGTGGCGGTGAATCACCCTGCACCAATAAGGGATAATCCAACTCATCTTTCAGTAATTCAGCCGCTTCATTCATCGCTCTGTAGCTGGTGAATAACATAAACGTCCGGCCTTCTGATGCTTTAATAACCGGCAAAGCAGCATCCACCATGCTACTGACAAAATCATATTGTTGCGGCTCCGGCAAACCAGGCGGCAAGTACAATAAGGAGTTATGCCAATAATCAAACGGGCTATCCAACTGCAAGGTTTTCGCCTCACCCAAGCCTAACCTGGAAGTAAAATGCTCAAATGATTCCCCCACAGCCAATGTCGCAGACGTTAAAATCCAACGACAGGGAAACGCATCCATACAGCGCTTTAAAGGTACGGCAACATCCAAGGGTGTTGAGGTCAGCACAAAACTACGCGTAAAGGTCTCATACCACTGCACCACATCCTGTTTGGGCTGCTGCAAACCTTGTAGCCGCATACGCAGTTCGATCAATCGCTCATAAGCTGTTTCCAGACCCTTGCTACGTTCAGCAGACAGCTCCAGTAACTTCTCCAGCTCCTGCATCGCCGTCAGCATAGCCCCCACAAACTCAACAATAGCAGGCCGGTCGCGTAATTGACTCCAGGGCGCACGCTGCCCCGGTGCATCCATCGCCAGGCGTAAATCCAGCACCGCTTTTTCCAGCTCACCTAAATGATCACGAATCAGCGGCACATCGGAAGCATGCGTCAGACTTTCTGCACGCGTATCCCGACACCATTCCTGAATCTGGCGACTGCTCAGTGTTTCGCTGAAAAAAGTTGAAGCGATATCCGGTAACTGATGGGCCTCATCCAGCACCACAACATCAACAGCAGGCAAAAGCTCACCAAAGCCCTCCTCCTTAAGCGCCATATCAGCAAAAAACAGATGGTGGTTAACAACAACTATGTCAGCTTCCTGAGCCTTGCGCCGCGCTTTAACCACAAAACACTCTTTATAGTCATCGCAATCTGCGCCCAAACAGTTATCCACTGTCGAGGTCACATGACTCCAGATCGGTGCATCACGTGGCACCGCTGTCATTTCAGCGACATCGCCCGTGGTGGTTAAACCAGACCAATCATCAATGCGCCTTAGAAAACTGACTTGTTTACGGTCCGGTAAACGCCCATCGGTCAAAGCCATCCTCATCCGGTGCAGGCATAAGTAATTGGAACGCCCCTTTAATAAAGCACTATTTAATGACAAACCCAGTGCTTTGCGCACCAACGGCAGATCCTTAAAATACAACTGATCCTGCAATGCTTTACTACCGGTCGATAAAACCACTTTCTCACTAGACGTCAAAACAGGGGCCAGATAAGCAAATGTCTTACCCACACCGGTGCCAGCCTCAATAATCAGAACACCTTTATCATCCAATAACTCAGTAATAGCTGCTGCCATTTCCTGTTGCTGGGGGCGTGGCTGAAATCCTTCGATATGGTCGGAAAATGCTCCGCCCTGATCCAGCAATGTCGTGGTATCTTTGCTCATTAATTAATGAGCCGGCTGCCACGTTGTCTTATAGTGGCATCATTAGGCGCGAGACCCACCGCTTTTTTCGCCATCGAAACAGCCTGCGCTTTATTACCTTGTTGCTCGTTCACTTCGGCAAGACGTAACCACAACATCGCATCATCCGGCGCAATACGCAAAGCACGCTCTAATGTTGATGCAGCTTGATCTTTTTTTCCGGCAACCAATTGATTATTAGCTTGTTTAGTGAGGATAACTACAGCAGGACTGCTTTTGTAAGAAGTGGGTGGCGGAACTACTTTTTCAACCACTACCTTGCTGGCGGGAGCCTGCGCAGCACCGCTCATATCCAACACTTCAACCTTTGATACGGGTTTCTTCTGCACCTGTGCCATAGGTGTTTCAGGCTGCTGAGGGCGTTGCTGAACCGGAGGCGTCACTGGTTGACGTTCAACCGACGGTATCGCAGACGGCCGGGGTATGGCACGCCGGGGAGTAACCGGCTTCCATTTAGTAGCAGGCGGTGTTACGCGCTTCTTAGCAGGTGCCACAGCAGGGGGAGCCTTGCGCACAGTCGGTGGACGGTAAGTGCTAACCGGAGACCGGCGCACCTGTTGTTTTTGCTGCACCTGACGTGCGGCAGCCTGTTTGGCCTTTTGCTGCGCTGGCTGCAAGGTGGGCGGCACTGCAATATTCGCTTGTTGTTGCACCGGCTCTGGCTGCTGAGCCACAGGGCCTTGAACGGCAACTGGTCGTTGCCTGCCAGGCAATAAAGGTGCAGCCTGCGGCACATTGTTTACCTGCCGCTGCTGTTGCGGTGCTGGCGCATAAGCCTGTGGTATCGGTGCGCAGCCCGATAAAACCAGACTACCCAACACCACTAAGCCCGATAGGTGGATATAATTCACTGTTATTTTCATCATTTTATTCCAGAAGACTTATTCTGTTAAATTTTCAATCCAGTTACCGCCACTAGCTGCTGGCTGAGCTGGCCGTGGGGTGGGTTTCGGCGGCGCGCAGTAACTGCGTTTGCGTGGCTGTGTACCCCGTGCAAACGGCATCGTAACCGCTTTACCACAAGCCGGGTTAAATAGCAGCCCGGAGACTGAATCAACTTTCACCCAGGTCAACTTCGAAGACTTGCCAATTTTCAAAGGCTTGGATGGCATAACCTTCATCATATCACCCCAGATGGCCAAGGCACCGGTACCGCCAGTCATGCGTGTCGGTTTATTGTCATCACGCCCCACCCACACCGTCATCACATGCTGCCCTGAATAACCGGCAAACCAGCTATCCTTTTTATCGTTCGTTGTACCTGTTTTTCCAGCCACTCTTTTCCAACGGGGCAATTTCTTTTGCAACGCTTTCGCTGTACCGGAAACGGTGATCTGGTGCATCGCAAAATTCAGTAAATCAACCGACCCCGGCCGCGCTACCTGCTCCACACTTAATGGGTAGCGGGTTAAGGTTTTACCCTTTGGATTCATGACGCTACGTATAGATTTCAAAGGAGAATAGGAACCACCAGCGGCTAATGTCTGATAAACCTGCTGTAATTCCATCGGTGACATTTCCAGTGCTCCCAGCAGAATCGATGGATAAGGTGGAATGTCTTTTTTCAACCCCAAATCCTTCAACATCGCAATCACTTTATTCAGACCCACTTCCACACCCACCCGTACCGCCGGTGTGTTACGTGACAGGTTCAAAGCCTGTAACATAGTGACTACACCAATGTCACGATGATCATAGTTACGTGGCTCCCAGTACTTCCCCCGGGACAAACGAACTTTTACCGGGCCATCACTGATTCTTGAACTGAGTGCACCGTACTTTCCTTTAGCTTCCAAAGCAGTCAGGTAAATAGCCGGTTTTAGCACAGAACCTACTTGTCGCTGAGCAGATAAAGCACGATTGTACCCTTTGTAGCGAAGCACACGCCCCCCCACCAAAGCAACTACCTCGCCACCCTGAACCGTACTGATCACCATCGCTGCGTCCAGTTTACCCTTAGGCACACGATGGCGTTTTTCCAGCTTATTAACACCATTCACCAGTGTGTTTTCAGCACTTAACTGTGTAATCGGATCCATCGCTGTGAATATCAGCAAACCTTCTGTACGCAGATCTTCCTCACGATAATCCCGCTGCAACTGCTCCCTGACTAAATCGAGATAAGCCGGGAAAGGGCTCGCGCCGGAAGGTCGTTTCGCACTCACCCCCAAAGGTCGCTTCTTGGCTATTTCGGCTTCACGCGCAGTCAGCGCTTTCTCCTGTGCCATAATAGTTAGCACCAGATTACGCCTTGAGGTTGCCCGCTCAGAAAAACGACGCGGATTATAATAGCCTGCACCTTTAGCCAAACCAATCAACATGGCAATCTGGTCAGACTTCAGTTCTCGTACCGTCCGGTTAAAGTAAAACTGAGCAGCAAGACCAAAACCATGAATAGCACGATCACCATCCTGTCCCAGATAAATTTCATTGAGGTAAGCTTCCAGGATTTCCTGCTTGGAATAACGTAACTCCAGCAGGAAAGCCATCATGGCCTCCTTCGCCTTACGCTCCCAACTACGCTCATTGGTCAGGTAGAAATTTTTCACCAGCTGCTGTGTGATTGTACTCCCGCCCTGAACTGCATGACCTGCTTTCAGGTTAGCCACCATCGCACGGGCAATCGCTAAAGGATTTACGCCCTGATGTTCATAGAATTTTTTATCCTCAACAGCCAGCAGACCCTTGATTAAAGCCGGCGAGACATCACTCAGCTTCACCAACACGCGATCTTCTTTTTTCGTTGGATAGAAGTTACCAATCAGCACCGGCTCCAAACGCATCAACGGCAACGTGCCTTGGCCATTGTTGTATTCGAGTTGCTGGATTTTACCTTTGGAAATTTTGATTTTAATGCTGCGGGCAGGCTCCATGTCTTCCGCAAATTGGAAACCACGTGTATTTATCAGAAAATTGTTTTTAGTTCGCAGGTATTGCCCTGTCTCAACAGGATCATCCACAGCCCTGTAGTTAAGCAGTTTTAGCTCCTGCTCCAGGTGGCCCGCGTAAACCTGTTGGCCAACGTACAAATCCAGCGGCCGGGCAAAAACCCGTGCGGGTAACGACCAGCGTTTGCCTTCAAACTGTGAGCGCACCTGTTCATCCAGCTGCATGGCATAAACAATACCCGCCAGAATTCCCAGCACTAACACTACGATAAAGAGTATCCGGAACACCCGTCCGAATAGCCTCAGAGCAAACCATATGGCTTTAAAAGGACTTGTCCACCCGATGCCTTTAGTTTGGTCTTCGTTATTCTTCGCTTGTTCCTGACTCAACTTGATATCCTGTTTTCAACAATCATAGCCATCAGCCATCTCATTCCTTTTGTGCCTACGGTACTACCCCGGGCCATGTTATTACAACACCCAAGCTCAGCAGAAGCCTCACATCCACGCAATTTTACACAATAAAGCGTGCGGAAACATTAAAACATCCCAAAAGCTATCAGCAGGAGTTTAGTCCAGACCGATACTATCTTCATCTGATAAATAATAAGAGTCTTTTTAACTGTATTCAGGCGCCTAAATCGCCTTTTATCAAGGGGAACACACCATTGGCACCAAGGAAAATACCGCTAATGCAAAAATCGCGCAAGCCTGCTCACAGGGATCAGGATGCAACATAAGTAAAATTAACGGGGAATTTAAATGTATTTTGATCCTTTACTTCCTCACAGGAAGCTTTCAGGCACACCCGAAGACACTCCATAGCCTCCCATTCCCGGCCCTTCGCCCACAAGAATAGGTATCTACACAACTTAGCGGATGATACTCCGTAGCCTCCCCCCACCCCCAGCCCTTACCCCCACAAGGGGAGGAAGGGAGACAAGCAGAAGCGCAGCACCCATAACTCAGACTGAAGCTTGCCAGTACCCGGTTTATGGAGCGAAAATATAACGGTGCAAATTATTGATTGATGTGTGGAGGATCATGAAATGGATTTGAATAACATTAAGTGGAAAACCGTACTGGCACTTATTACAGTGTATCTGGCGGTATTCATGGGCTGGAACTGGGTGTGGGGCGTATTATTTATCATGTGGACAATTCCCGCGTTGTATTCGGGGCAGACTCATTTAGTCGAGGAAATTAATCGTGATGAAGATCCGTTATTTTTCTGGTTGATTGTCGGAACCTGGATACTTATGAGCGCCTTTTTGATTTTGACGGATGTGATAACGTTTTTAGGTGGAGGTGCCTGATGACCAGAATGATGCATAAATTACCGGTGGATGCTTATACCTCACCGGAATGGTTTGATCAGGAACAGGAACATATTTTTTCACGCACCTGGCGCTATGCCGGGTTTATGGAGGATGTTGCTGAGCCGGGAGACACGTTTGCAGTGCAAGCCGGGCTGAATAATATTTTCATCGTTAAAGGTCGCGATCATCGTTTACGTGCATTCCATAATATTTGCCGCCACCGGGGTACCCAGTTAATTCGCGCCGTGGGCAAAGCACAAAAAGCACTCACCTGCCCTTATCATGACTGGACTTACGACTTGGAAGGAAAACTGATTTCTGTGCCGGATGAAGCGACGGAATTCCCTAATCTGGACAAATCCTGCCTTGGCCTCAAGCCTGCATCAGTCGATATATGGCGCGGGATGATCTTTGTTCACCCCGACCCTGACGCTGGTTCCATTATGGAATGGTTTGGTGATATTGAGCCTCACCTCGGGCCGCATAAGATTGATGAACTGGTTGAATACCCAGAGGCGGCGACTTCGTATGAAATTAAGGCCAACTGGAAAATTGTGGTCGAAAATTACATCGATGTTTACCATTTGGCGCATCTGCACTCAGGAACGTTGGCGATGTATGATCATGCCAAGGCTGATTATGGATTTATTGGCCCGCATTATGCGTTTTGGGAACCGCTGACAGAAGACTATCTGGCGAATATTGAGAAGAATGCCAGTATGCCGTTGATTCTTCCAAAAGATGCATTGGGCACCTGGGTGCCGATGTTATTTCCGGGACTGGGTTTGGGCGAATCAGAAACGGATTGGTCAATATTCCATATAACACCGTTGGCCGCTGACCTTACGCGGGTAGACACCCGGACTCGTGTGAAAAACGTATCCAGCTGGGAATTCCAGAAACAGGAATGGCGCTCGACGCCCTTCTGGGCGAAAAATATTTCCGGAAAATACACCGCTGAACAAGCCAATAGTGAAGATGATCCTATGACCTCCGGTGATTTTACTGCCGAAGATATTTATGCCTGTGAACAACAACAAAAATCCCTGAAAAGCCCCTATTTTGAGATTGGGGCATCAGCTCAAGCGGGCGAAAGTCCGGTGCGCGAACATCAGCAAATCGTGCTGGACTATATGGAGGGGCGGCGATGACTAAGGATTTCCACACATTAACCGTGCTGGGTACTCAAGAGGAAATCAAGGGAGCCAAAAGTGTCATGCTTGTTGTGCCGGATGCGCTGAAGGCGGTATTTCAGTGGCGGGCCGGACAGCATCTGACCTTGCGATTTAAGCTTGGTGGCGCAGAAGTCCGGCGTTCCTATTCTATTTCGTCCTCCCCCGCGTCCGGCGACCCATTGCGTATCACCGTGAAACGCGTAAAAGGCGGTTTGGTATCCAATCACATCAATGACACCGTAAACGCAGGCGATCAACTGGAAGTCATGCCTCCTTTTGGGGGATTTTTCCTTGATCCTCAGAGCAACCAACGGCGCACCCATTACTTTTGGGGTGCGGGCAGTGGTGTAACACCTTTGTTCTCAATGCTGCATTCGGTTTTGGTGGCAGAACCTTATTCAGATGTACGTCTGGCTTATGGCAATGCATCAGCCGATTCTATTATTTTTAATCAGACGCTGGAACTATTGCAGGCTGAACATCCTGATCGTTTTAGCGTTGCCCACTTATTGTCTGAACCCTCGGTGTGGTCAAGCCAGAAATACTGGCGAAAAGGTAGGCTGGATCAAGCGGCGGTTGAGGCATTTATTAATGAGCACCCGCCCTATGCACAGGATACGCAATACTATATTTGCGGGCCGGGAGGCATGAATACAGGTGTTAAGAATGCATTGATGGGTTTGGACGTGCCTGCTGAACGGATACATCTGGAGAGCTATGGCGGGACGGTGGACGTTGATGATTCGGTGACGGGTGTGGCCGCTACTGCATCTGTTAGGCTGGATGGGCAAATACATGAAGTATCGATTAGTGAAGGGCAAACTGTTTTAGAGGCAGTACGTGCAATCGGTTTAACACCACCGTTTTCCTGCCAATCCGGTGTGTGCGGAGCATGCCGGGCTACACTGAGTCATGGCAAAGTACATATGCGTGCACGCATGGCTTTGGAAGATGGGGAGGTTAGTAAGGGCGCTATTCTGACCTGTCAGTCTTTGGCGTTGAGCGAACAATTGGAGTTGAGGTATGAGCACTGACTCAGGGGCACGGTAGTCAATACAGGATCATGAGTATCTACACAACTTAGCGGCTGGCACTCCGTAGCTTGCCCCCCCATCCCCATCCCTTACCCCCACAAGGGGAGGAAGGGAGACAAGCAGACCTTGCCAAGTGCCTGAAATTATCCTTCAGAACTGAGGCTAAACTCCCTTCCCCCCTTTGTGGGGGAAGGGTTGGGGATGGGGGGGGCAAGCTACGGAGCACTATCCCGGCAATTTACAAAGTTTATTCAGTAGTAGGTTGGACAGGCTCACTAACGTTAGCCTCAACCTCAACCTCAACCGCTTCCTCAACAACCTCAGCTAACAACCAATTATCCACCCCATTCTTCTCAACAATCGGCTTCACGCTATAACCAGCCACCTGGAAATACTCATCCCGGTCAGACACCTTGAGCACATAATCTTCGCCCTCTTCCATCTTCCCGAACCGATATTCCCGCTCACCACCTTCATGCGTCAGCTTCAAGGTCAAAGCGGGCTTCTCAAGCCCATAATCAGCCTTAGCTTCTTTGCCCAACACCTCAGAAAAACGCAGATTCCATAAAGGTTGCAAGCTTTCATTGACAGCCGCCTGATTCAACAGCTTACCTTCCGGCAACTCAGCAGCCTGCCAAACCGGTGCACTGTCCTTGCTTTTGGATATCAGCTCAAGCTTCAGATCAGCCAATTCAGCCGACTTCACCGTCTTCTCATCCAACTGCAACACCGTCTTATCCAACCACTCAGCCATAGCGGTGGGTGCATCATAAACCCCAATCGCCGTGGTATAGACCACGTTATCAGCCTGACGACGCACATGACTTTGGCGAGCGCCCGCACCGCTACCGAGATACAGGTCAGCCAAAACCTCATCACCCTGCTTCAACTGCACACGACTCTCATAATCATCAATAGCTACTTTAAAGCGATCCAGCGATTGCTCACTAACGCCCACCGGCAAACCATGTTTCAGGTCGCCCAGCTTATCCAATAAACCATCAACCTTAGACTGATTAGCCGGAAAGCCATCGGAGGTCTGCCACGTATCACCCACCTTAGTCAGTTCTACGGTGGCATCCTCCGCCTGAATACTCAGTTGATTGACCTGCGCCTTATCAAACTCCAGCAACACACCATTCACTGATTCACTAGCGACTTCCGTGTCACCCGAATGAGTAACTACCGCCAACACCACTTGTACTGCCGCCAGCGCGGCCAATAAAATAATAGCTGTTTTCATTGATCACACCTCCTCAAGTAATTGTTGGTAACTTAGTTGCTTGCGTTTTTCCACAGCGCTACGCCATGCCCAAACTGCCAACAACCCAAGCACCGCTAACATATAATTCAAGTATTCCCAGAACAACTGCGAACCATGTGACATCGGCTCCAGCGTCCGCGCAAACTGGGCACGGCTGCGAATACTCATCAGCCCCTGATCATCCAACGACCAATCCACCGCATTCTGCATAAACTCCAGCGGCGCGGTATACAACGACCCCAGACCTTGAGAAGACAGGTCAATCACTGAATCCGTGGCGAACATATTACTGGCCAACAAAATAATCCGTGCGGAATCTGAAGAACGTTCGATAACACTCCCCACCACCATCGGCTTTTCTGCCTCGGCAGCCACTTCATCGGTCGGGGCGCTCTCAACGTTGTCACCCTGATCAACATCTGCCTCAGTAGGTTCTTCCAGCTCCAATAAAGGTGAATCCTTACCCTTAAAGAAAGACTCAAATCCCCCCTTAACCGCCACCGCCAGTAAGTGTGAACCACGCTCATCATTCGCCGCAAAACCCGTGGAATACTGCTCATAATCCGGCAACACATTTAGCTCAGAAGATGTCCAGCTATCCTCAGAAGAACGTACCAATTCTGACACTTCACGTCCCTTGTTCTTCTCAACATCAACCGTCACCGGCGAAGCCCAGTTCAATGTTAACTGGCCCAGTGCAGATGTCATGGCATTATTCTGATCCAGACCATCGCTACGTACATCCGGAAAATGCGGATAAGGCATCATCTGAATTTCATTCAGTGTCATCCCGCCTATCTGGCGCGGCACCGGCACCGGCAAAGCGGCATTCTGCGGATCAAGCACCATACTATCGCCCAGTTTCAGGCCATGATATTCAAGCCATTCACCTAAACCGGAATCACTTTTCTCAGCGGCTAACGTATTACTAATCGCCACATCAAACGGCGACGAAGCAATCACCACAGAACCACCCTGCATTAAGAACTGATCCACCGCGAATAACTGCTTCACCGTCAACTGTTTCGGGGCTAACAACACCAGTAAATCGGTATCATCCGGCACCCGACCGTCCAGAAGATCACTGTCTTTCAGCCGCACATTCTCTGCCAAAATCGCCTCAAGGCTCTGGTACTGCTTACCCCCCTGTGGCGGCATACCCATTTGCTGCATCATCGGATCCATCTGCGGCATGGGTGGCTTCACCACCGTCACTGTTTTCAGATAACCCGGCGACATACGCTGTATCGTTGCTTCAATCGATTGTTTTAAAGCAGCCTGATCCAAAGCCTCAGGCAACGGCACCTGAACATATTCACCATTGCCTTCCATGATCATATAAAACCAGAACGGCTGTGGATCAACCAAGCTAGCCACTTGTGGGCCAAAACCAAAATTTTCCGTCAACTTTCGACCTAACTCACCCCCATTAGCTTCCGGATCAGCAAACTCAACTTGTAACTTGTCACCAGCCTGCTGCTGTAAGTCTTCCAGCGTGAGGCGTAAATCCTGCCCCAAAGCATCCAGCTCTTCCGGCAAGTTAGCCGATTCTGAGATATAAGCACGAAACGTAATCGGCTTGGTCAAGCCCGCGAAGGCATTACCACCGGCCTGATAAGCGCTGGCAATCTTACGAATCGAGCGGGTGATCGCATATTCCGGGTTTTTCAGCAGCACTTCCGGCTCACCGCTGCCATCCGACTTCACCTCAATCAAATCGTCATAAGACAACTTCTCGTACTGGTCGCCATAAGCCACCACCAGATCAAAATAAGAATTCACCACACCGGACTCATAACGACTGGCCATGCGGAATGGCATCGGGCGAATACCGTACTTACTGGCCGCCTCTTCCTCTAAAACCTGATCAGTGTGTGGATCAACAAATTCCACGCGCACATTGTCACCACCAACTACCTGATACTCCTTAAGAATATCTTTGATTTGCGGCGTTAACGGTTCCAATAAAGGATGTGATTTAGCAGAGAAGTAACCACGGATTAATAACGGCTCCTGTAACTGCCCCATGTACTGTCGGGTCGCAGCGGACAGGGAATAAATATTACCCTGCGTCAGATCAACCCGCGCTTTGCCCACCGGACTCAACCAGATATTGACCAGTATGAAATTCACAATCACCAGGCCGATGACCCAACGCCATTGTTTATGCAGTACTTGTTTGGTATTTCCAGCCCAGCGAATCTTTTCTAACGAATACAGATTGAGTGTCAGAAACACGCCCACAATTGACAGGTAATAATACAAGTCACGTACATCTAAAACACCACGAGTGATGGAATCAAACCGCGATCCGGTGCCAAGTAATGACAGGAAACCACTGAAACTGTGCCCGAACAAAGAAGTCAGCGTACCGGAACCAATCAGGTAGAAAATACCGGCCACAGCCACGGTAAGGATTAACGCCACAATCGGGTTATCCGTGCGTGCGCTCATGTACAAACCGATGGCAATATACGCTGCCGCCAGAAACAGGCTAGCCAGATAACCCCCCATCACCGGCCCCCAATCCAATGGCCCAAGCATAGCGACCGTGAACGCTAATGGCGAAGTCAACAACAAAGCCAGCGCCACCAAACCCAGAGCCGCAAAAAACTTACCCAATACCAATTGCAGGGGTGTCACCGGACTGGTCAGCAAGCTTTCCAAGGTGCCGGAGCGCCGCTCCTCAGACCAACTACGCATAGTCAGCGCGGCGACCAGAAAGATCAGCAGTATGGGCATCCATTGAAACAAAGGTTTCAGATCAGCAATATTCCGCGCAAAAAAGGCTTCTGCCCAGAAGAAAATAAACAAATTAACAATCAGGAATACGCCCAAAAACAACCACGCTGCTGGCGAGGCAAAAAAGCTATTAAATTCCTTTTTCAGAATCGACCAAATTGCTTTCATTACGCAGCCTCCTTCTCGATCTGAGTATTCACTTCAGCAAACACCGTTTCCAGATTACGTACTTCAGGTTGCAGACCATATAACTTGTCACCGGCTTGAAATACCGTCATTGCAATGGCCGGTGCTAAATCCGCGTCGGCTTCCAGCAAGTAAGCACTGTGGCCACTGTCGCTAGCACAAGCCTCAACCGACTTTATGCCATCAATGCCACGCAAATAGGCCGAAGCATCATCGTTATCAATGGTTAATAACAAACGCTGGCCCAACTGCAATTCATCCAAACGGGCGTTCACCGCAATTTTCCCGGAACGCATAATCAACACACGGTTACACACAGCCTGCACTTCCTGAAGGATATGTGTGGACAAAATCACCGTCGCCGACTTCGCCAACTCACGAATCAAATCGCGCATGTGGTTAATTTGGGTGGGGTCCAAACCATTGGTAGGCTCATCGAGAATAATAATATCGGGGTCGTGCAAAATAGCCTGCGCCACACCCACCCGTTGACGATAACCACGGGACAAGGTTTGAATCGTCGCGCCCGCCTTTTCCTTTAATGCCGTGCGCCGGATAGCCTTCGCCACCGCAGCCTGTTGATCACCGGCTGCCACACCGTGTAATTTAGCCTGATACATCAGGTAATCAATCACCGTCATCTCCGGCCACACCGGGCAATTCTCCGGAAGATAGCCCATCCGTTGTTGGATCTTCCGGGTGTGTTTACCGATCTCAAGATCACCGATGCGAATAACGCCCGAAGTAGGTTCGAGAAAACCGGTCATCATTTTCATGATGGTGGTTTTACCTGCGCCGTTATGGCCCAATAAGCCGACTACTTCACCGGCTTGTATATCAAATGATACGTCGTCAACAGCTTTGAACTCACCGTAATAACGACTCAGCGAACTGATTTTTATCATTATTGCCTCTTTATAAATTTTAAGTTTCACAAGAATGGTTAGTCCTGTTCCGGCGGAAATTCCATCTCCCAAAACAGCAGAAACAGGATTATAGAACCAGTGACCGACATAGCAACAGTTACCAATAGTTAATTCGGGGGATTGGGTTGGAGGCCCGTGGAAAAAAGGCCGGACGCTCCGGCTTTAACAACAGTTTCGGCTGAATTCCTCCCAGAGGTATAAACTGTTACAAAACTGCGCTAGCATAGCATTTAAAAAAATCATTTATTCTGCTATTCATTCAATTAAAATTAGTAGATAATCGCGCCATTTTTTAATCTGTCCATAGGCTTTGAGCCTATGTAGGAGCTGGCATTGAAACAAATTAGCCGGAATGACTGGCGTGTTGAGGACTCTGCTGAACTATACGGACTTAATCAGTGGAGTAATGACTATTTCGGGCTGAATGCCGACGGATTGGTGACGGTGCAAACGCCGGAGACTAGTGTTCCATTACTGGATATAGCCAAAGGCATGGCTGAACGTGGCCTGGAAATGCCGGTACTCTTACGGATTGAGAATATTCTTGATGCCCAGATATCGCGGCTGAATGATGCGTTTCGGGGTGCTATCAAAAATTCCGGCTATCAGGGCATTTATCGCGGTGTTTACCCGGTCAAGGTAAACCAACAGGCTCAAATCGTCCAGGAAGTGGCGGCCTTTGGTACCCGCTACCAGCATGGTTTTGAGGTCGGCAGCAAACCAGAAATGATTGTAGCCTTGTCCACTTTGGAACAGCCGGGCAGCCTGATTATCTGTAATGGTTACAAGGACGCTGAGTTCGTTGATCTGGGCCTACAAGCCAGCAAACTCGGTTTCACTTGCTTCTTTGTGCTGGAAACCCTTGCTGAATTGCCTACCATTATCGAACGCAGTCGTGCTTTGGGTGTCACTCCGCGTATCGGTGTGCGGGTGAAAATGACCAGCCAGATTGGTGGCCATTGGAACAGTACCAGCGGTGACCGTGGCGTGTTCGGCTTGACCAGTACACAGTTAATCGATGTGGTGAATCGGTTGCGCGAAGAAGGTATGTTGCAGTGCCTGGAATTATTGCACTGTCACCTTGGTTCACAGATCCCCAATATCCAGGACATTCGTGGCGGGATTGTTGAAGCCTGTCGTTATTATGTGGATCTGATCGGTGAAGGCGCAGCCCTCTCCCATATTGATCTGGGGGGTGGCTTGGCAGTGGATTATACCGGTGCCAATAGCAACGCCGATCAAAGCCGTAATTATAGCCTGGAAGAATATTGCAGCGATATTGTCGAAACCCTAATGGCGACGCTGGATGAGGAAGGTGTTGCGCACCCGGTCATTGTAACGGAATCTGGCCGGGCTACCGTTGCCTATTCGTCCGTGCTGCTGTTTAACATTCTCGATGTCGGCTGTTTTGAACCCACAACATTGCCGGAAGCTGATCCGGAAGAGCATCAGCAGCTCAGTAAAATGCGCGCAATTCTCACTTACCTGACACCGGCCAGGGTGCAGGAGTGTTACAACGATGCACACTTTTACCGTAATGAGGTACGCGAATTATTCCGGCGCGGGCAATTGAATTTACGCAGTTGTTCGGTCGCTGAAAATTTATTCCTCGACATTATGAATCGTATCACTGCGATGCTAAAAAATATGGAGCATATTCCGGCAGACCTGGCGGGCTTAGAAGTCTCGCTGGCAGATATTTATTACGGTAACTTTAGTCTGTTTCAGTCACTGCCAGACATCTGGGCTATCGATCAGCTATTTCCGATCATGCCTATCCATCGCCTGGATGAAGCACCGGTACGCCAGGCAGTCATTGCTGATATTACCTGTGACAGTGATGGTAAAATCGACAAGTTTATCGGCCCCTGGGGGGAGGAGCGGGATACCTTGCCTCTGCACCCGTTAACGCCCGGGGAAGAATATTATCTCGGTGTGTTCCTGGTAGGTGCTTATCAGGAAACCTTGGGTGATTTGCATAATTTATTTGGTGACACTAATGTTGCCAGTGTGCGACTGAATCAGGATGGTAGTTTTGATTTTGTGACTGAGATTCATGGTGATACGATTGCTGATGTTTTGAGCTATGTCGAATACCAACCCAAAGAGATGCAGGTGCATTATCGCAATGTGGCTGAACGTGCTGTCAAAGAAGGACTTATTACTGCCCGTGAACGGCAGGAAATCATCAAATCCTTCAACGAGAGTATGCAAGGCTATACCTATTATGAAAAAGAAACCATTTAGCAGGTCTTAATCATGTCAAAAGTAGTCATTATTGGTGCCGGCGGTGTCGGCCAGGTTGTTACCCATAAATGTGCCCAGCTACCTGATGTATTCAGTGAAATTGTGCTGGCCAGTCGTACTGAATCCAAATGTAAGGCGATTGCCGCACAAGTCGAAGAAGCACTGAACTGCTCTATAAAAACGGCTCAGGTTGACGCGGATAATGTGCCGGAACTGGTCGCTTTACTGGAACGTGAAAAGCCGTTTATGGTGATCAATGTCGCCTTACCGTATCAGGATCTGACGATTATGGATGCCTGTCTTGAAACGGGTGTGCACTATCTGGATACTGCTAATTATGAGCCACTGGATACGGCTAAATTCGAATATAAGTGGCAATGGGCTTATCAGGATAAATTCGAAAAAGCAGGGCTGATGGCGTTAATGGGTTCAGGCTTTGATCCCGGTGCGACTAATATATTCACGGCCTATGCCGCGAAACACTATTTTGATGAAATCCATACGCTGGATATTATCGATGTCAACGGTGGTGATCATGGTTATCCGTTTGCAACCAATTTTAACCCTGAAATCAATATCCGCGAAATCACGCAGGCATGCAGGCACTGGGAAAATGGAGCGTTTGTTGAAACGCCAGCCATGTCATTGCAGCAATCCTTTAGCTGCCCGGAAGACGTGGGGACGTTTAATATCTACCGTCTGTATCACGAAGAGCTGGAGTCATTAACTAAACATTTCCCTGGTCTTAAAAAAGCACAGTTCTGGATGAGTTTTGGCGACAGTTACCTGAAACACCTGGAAGTGTTGGCTAATGTTGGAATGACCGGGATTGAGCCGGTTGATTTTAATGGCGTAGAGATTGTGCCCATCCAATTTTTGGCGAAATTATTACCGGATCCATCCACATTGGGGCCAAGAACCCATGGCCGTACCTGTATCGGCTGTGTGGTAAAAGGCGTAAAAGATGGTAAAGAACGCTCTGTGTATGTTTACAATATTAAGGATCATCAGGATTGTTACCAGGAAGTGCAGTCACAGGCTATTTCCTACACCACCGGTGTTCCGGCCATGATTGGTGCGAAAATGATGGTTGAAGGCAAATGGATGAAGCCCGGCGTCTGGAATATGGAGCAACTGGATCCGGATCCGTTTATGGCTGACCTGAATCTGTATGGCTTGCCGTGGCGTGTTATCGAAGAACCTGATTTTAATCTGGTTTAAACAGGGATAAACAATGATTCAATGTCAGACTTTTCAATCTTTCGATCCGGCCAGCGTGCCTTCGCCCTGTTTTGTTGTGGATGAAGCACGCCTGGAAACGAATCTGAAAATTCTCGGGCGGGTACAACGCGAGTCGGGTGCCAAGGTGCTGATGGCGCTGAAAGCATTCTCGATGTTTAGTCTGGCCCCATTGATCAGTCGGTATTTATCCGGCACCTGCGCGAGTGGCTTGCATGAAGCTAAGTTAGGCGCCGAGGAATATACCGGCGAGGTACATACTTATTGTGCGGCTTATACCGAGCGGGATTTAACGGAAATTCTGACCTTATCGGATCATGTTGTCTTTAACTCTTTTGGGCAGTGGCTGCGGTTTCAGCCATTGCTCAAAGCCGCCAAAACGGATCGGCCACATCTGCAATACGGTTTGCGCATTAACCCGATGCACTCCGAAGGGGCTGTCCCTTTGTACGATCCCTGTTCACCTGGTTCGCGTCTTGGCGTGCCATTCAGTGAATTCTCCGGACAGGATTTGAGCGGTATTTCCGGCCTGCATTTCCACACATTGTGTGAGCAGGGTTTTGAACCACTGGACCGCACACTGGATAGCATCGAAGAACAGTTCGGTGAATACCTGCACCAGATGGAGTGGGTGAACTTCGGTGGTGGTCATTTCATTACTCATGATGACTATGATGTCGATGGCTTGATTCAACGGATCAAGGCCTTCAGTGAGAAATACCAGGTGCAGGTTTACCTGGAGCCGGGTGAGACGGTGGTGATTCGTAGCGGGGTTCTGGTCAGTGAAGTATTAGATCTGGTCAACAACCAGATGGACATTGCGATTCTTGATACTTCTGCAACCTGCCATATGCCGGACACGTTGGAAATGCCTTACCGGGCTGACATTTTTACGGCGGGTGAGGCGGGTGAGAAAACGCATACCTACCGACTGGGAGGACAGACTTGTCTGGCGGGTGATGTCATGGGTGATTATAGTTTTGATCAGCCGTTGAGTATCGGACAGCGCCTGATGTTTGATGATATGGCGCATTATACGATGGTGAAAACCAGTACCTTTAATGGCATTGGATTACCTGCGCTGGCGATCTGGAATTCTGATACTAATGAGTTACGGATGGTGCGGGAGTTTGGTTATGAGGATTTTAAGGGGCGGCTTTCCTGAGCCAACACAGTGTTTCGTGAACCTCTTCCGTTCTGATTTCATACAGGACATCTTTGGCCAACATTCCGTTTAAAGGGATAAAGTCATCATTTTCCAATAAACCGAGGAGCTTTTTCTTTGCAACTCTCCTGGTTTTTCAGCGATGGGCAGATTAATTAATCTTTATTCTGCTGCTTTCACTGAGGTGGGAGGATAGTTTTAAATTTAGGCACAGTAATAGCCCGCCGAACCGTGGACATCAACATTCAACGGCGCATCAATTCAACCAACACAAGAGCCTGGAAAATAGTTTGTTTTTTTGAAGCAGGTACAACTGATAAGCAGGAAACAACAAAAATATTTTGAAGTTTAATGCAGAGTGTGATTTGATCGGCCAACTGAAAACTTCAACAAGACCATCCAGACCTACTATGCTGAAAACCTACGCCTTTCTCTTCATCGCTATTTTGTTGGAAATCGTTGCCGCCAACGCATTAAAGTCTTCCCACCAGTTTACTCGTCTGTGGCCCAGTGCTTTATCGCTAAGCTGCTACGTTATGTCACTGTTTTTTCTAACATTGGTGCTAAAACAAATACCACTAGGCATCACCTATGCTATCTGGTCAGGCGTAGGCATTGTGTTCATAGCCCTGATCGGGGTGTTTTACCATAAGGAAGTGCTGGATCTGGCGGCGGTAATTGGCATGTTTTTGATTATCGCAGGCGTAGTGATTATCAATCTATATTCAAAAACTGTGAATTAATTCACATCAACCCCTGGTAGATAGTCCCAAAGCCGGCAGCCATCCGGCTTCAGGTAAGCCTGCGGGTCAAAATCATCAACACCCTGCACAAGATCCCCCTCATCTGCCATCAGGCAGGCCTCATATAATTGCTCAGCAGTCAGCCCCTCAGCACCGGTAAAATCAGTAAACTCAACCAACGCCAGCTTAAAAGTAACATTGGTCAGGTTAGTATTCTGGAAATTGGCCAGACTTAAATTAGCAGAATCCAGGTTGGCGTTTACAAAAGAGGAGCCACTCGCATTACTGCCACTAAAATCTGCCAATTCAAGATTTGCACCTTCAAAATTGCGGTTAGTAACATCTTTTTCAGCCCGATACTCGGGCGTAAGAATGACTGACTCTTCCCCCCCAAACACGGTAGAAGAAAGCGTCAACAGCAAGAATAGAAAGACTTCAGGACGGGGTAACCGAAACAACATAACAGGCTCCACACAGTTTTTATTAATCGTTTGAGTATAGTACGTTTGCTAATTTTTGCCCTAATTGTACGGATTTATCCGCAGCGCAATCTGCCTCCCAATCCCATTGGCTTTCCATCAGCATAACCACGGTAGAACCCATATTAAAACGCCCCATCTCCACACCCTTCTCATAGACATCACCCTCTTCATATTGCTTAACAACAATATCTTTACCATTCGGTGGCGTTATCAAACCACCCCAAACCGTTTCAATCGCTGCAACATTAATAGCCCCAACTAATACCAGTGCCATTTTCCCGAATTCAGTATCAAACATCGCCACCACACGCTCATTACGTGCAAACAAACGCGGCACAGTTCTCGCGGTATGGCCCGCAACACTAAATAAACGCCCTGGTATATAAACCTGTTCCGCTAACTCACCAGCCACTGGCATGTGAATCCGGTGGTAATCACGGGGTGACAGATAAATCGTCATGAATTGGCCATCCATAAACGGTTGAGCGCGCTCGCTGTCGCCACCCAATAATTCCAGTGCGGAATAATCATGGCCCTTAGCCTGAAAAATCCGGCCTGCTTCAATGCGGCCAAATTGACTGATTGCACCGTCTACCGGGGAAACCAGCACTCCCTCACCTTCGGCTATCGGACGTAACTCCGGTTTAAGCGGGCGCGTGAAGAACGCATTAAAAGTGCTATAGCTTTCCGGATCCGGATTCACGGCCTCATCGAGGTTCACTTTAAATACACGAGAAAAACTGCGAATAGCCTTGGGCACCAGCGGTGAACGAATCCGTGTCAGTTTAAAAATAACCCTTGATAAAAAATGATGTGGTAACACATACAGTGGCCAGGACTTGAGATAATCAGAAATATTCATGAATAGTCGATTCGATTGGAAAGTTGGTGGCAAATGCTGGATGATACGGCAAATTTTATTCGCTGTAAGTACGCATCACTAAGTTTACAACTGTACAGGACAAGTCCTGCCATCATGCGACTTACCATTGAGGAAACAAGGCTATGCAAAATGACTGGGTTGAAGAAGTAAAACAAATGCGCACTATTCGCGATTTAATTCGCTGGGGTGCAAGCCGTTTCATGGAAGCTGAGCTGAGTTTTTCACACGGTATGGCCTCTGCACTGGACGAATCCGCTTATCTGGTACTGAACACACTGCACCTGCCCGTTGACACACCTGATATTTATTTCGACAGTCGGGTGACACCTTCCGAACGCGAGAAGGTCAGCAATATATTGCGTCGTCGGGTGGAAGAACGCAAACCAGCGGCTTATCTGACCAATGAAGGCTGGTTTGCCGGGTTACCATTTTACGTTGACGAACGTGTGCTGGTGCCCCGTTCACCGCTTGCCGAATGGGTGGAAAAACAGTTTTATCCGTGGACAGACCCGTCACACGTACACAATATACTGGATTTGTGTACCGGCAGTGGCTGCATAGGCATCGCCTGCGCTTATGCATTCCCACACGCACAAGTTGACCTGAGTGATGTGTCAATGGATGCATTAGAAGTCGCACAAGGCAATATCAAACGTCACGATGCCCAGAATAATGTGAAAGTCATTCATTCGGACTTGTTTAGTCAACTGGACGGGAAGCGTTATGACATCATTGTCAGCAACCCACCTTATGTGGACTCTGAAGACCTGTCGGCTATGAGTACTGAATTTCACCATGAACCGGTATTGGGTCTGGAAGCGGGCCATGACGGACTGAGCATTGCCCACCAGATTTTACGGGAAGCAGGAAAACACCTGACAGATCACGGCATTTTGATTGTTGAAGTGGGTAACAGCCAATATGCACTGGAAGCCGCCTATCCCGGACTACTGTTTAACTGGCTGGAGTTTGAGAACGGCGGCGATGGTGTATTCATGCTGACAGCAGAACAATTAGATCAAGTGGCAGCACCCGAATAAAAATACGCGCAAACTCCAATCGGGAATTTGCATAAACTACCGGCTAAGCTGCTATAATCAGGCAGCTAGTTTATAAACCGGCGTTTTAAATGGATATGCCAGATGAATTTATTAAAGAAAACCTGTTTAATGTTCACCCCTGTTTTATTATCAGCGTTCCTGGTGACATCAGCGGCGGCTGAAACAGTCGGTTTGGAAAAAACCAACAACGAAACGCCTGAAGAAACAGCACTAAGACTCACCACAGAATACACCGATCTTATCGGCTCATGGTTTGTTGTGCTAAAAAAAGGCCGCATCGAATCACCGGCGAAGTTCAGCTTCCTGGCGGATGGTGTGCTGCTGCACTCAGGCAATCCAATGGCTATCGTCCCTCATCACCTACTATTCAATGACGGCTGGGGTGCCTGGGAGCAAAATGCAGACGGAAGTTTTAGCGTACATTACTACCGCTCCATTTACCGTGCTGCTGACGGAACCTATTACGATGATGAAGAAACTACCGGTACATTTTCTTTCGATAAAAACCAGAATCTGGTGGGTAATCTGACGGTAGGCATGGTTAAAGCGGAGAGTAAAAATGATGCGCCGAATAGTACAACGGTCACACTCACTGGCAAAAAAATTAGTGCCGTTAAACAAATTAAATAAAAAATCACAGTAACGTGCATGAAAGTCTGCGACTTTCACAGAATAATTATGAAAACGGCACCTCAGGGGTGCCGTTTTCATTTTTAGTAGTGCGAAAAATTAATCGCTGCCACCCATTCCCATGTTCATAGCCATTCCCATACCCGTATTTCCACCCATATTGGTGTTCATACCGGTATTCATAGCGCCGGAAGTATCGTCAGTATTACTAGCACCAGAAGTGTCGTCAGTATTACTCATACCATTAGTATCTGCAGTGTTTCCGGTAGTATCCATACCATTATCTTGCATAAACTTCGTCAATAACTCGATTAACTGCTGAATCAACTGGTCAATCTCGCTGCCAGCAGAACCAGATCCTTCCGTACCACCAGCGCCTTCCATACCACCAGCACTATCCGCGCCACCAGCGCCTTCCATACCACCAGCACTATCCGCGCCACCTGATTCAGAACATTCAGTACCTGCACCACTAGCAGCACCACCCATGGCAGTATCTGTACCAGTAGCACCACCTGTATCCGTGGAACCATCGGTACCAGCAGCTCCGCCATTACCCTGAAGCAATTGCTGTAACTGCCCAATCAACTGTTGGAGTATATCGGCCTGCGTGTCGCCTGTACCAGCAGCTCCGCCTGTACCAGCAGTTCCATCTGTACCAGCAGTTCCGTCTGTGCCAGCAGTTCCGTCTGTGCCAGCAGTTCCGTCTGTGCCAGCAGTTCCGTCTGTGCCAGCAGTTCCGTCTGTGCCAGCAGTTCCGTCTGTGCCAGCAGTTCCGTCTGTGCCAGCAGTTCCGTCTGTGCCAGCAGTTCCGTCTGTACCAGCAGTTCCGTCTGTGCCAGCAGTTCCGTCTGTACCAGCAGTTCCGTCTGTGCCCTGAAGCAATTGTTGTAACTGCCCGATCAACTGCTGGAGTGTATCGGACTGCATTCCGCCAGTAGTACCGGTACCTGTAGTGCTGTCAGTACCTGTAGAACCGTCAGTACCCGTAGTGCCATCTAATGCTTCCTGCAACAGCGTGATGAGTTGATTAATCACATCCTGACCAGTAGAGCCTTGTGGGCCAGCAGGACCTTGTGAGCCATCCATACCAGCAGGACCAGCAGGGCCTTGTGAGCCATCCATACCATCCATACCATCCATACCAGCAGGACCTTGTGAGCCAGCAGGACCGGCAGGACCGGCAGGACCGGCAGGGCCAGCAGGGCCAGCAGGGCCAGCAGGGCCAGCAGGGCCAGCAGGGCCGGCAGGACCAGCAGGGCCTTGACCGCCGTTAGCAGCTAATTGTTGTAACAGTGAAACTAACTGATCTGAAGATATGCTTTGCTGGCCAGCACCGCCCATGTTACCGGAATCCATGCCACCACCGGCATTACCACCACCCGCATTTCCGCCGAGAATCCCACCCAGCAAACTATTCACCAGGTTTACCTTTGAGGATATCAAACCTGTTTTCAGTCCAAGAATACCACCTAACATATCACCACCAGAGGACTGCCCACCTCCCATCGCCTGATTGAATTGATTAGTTGATGCTACCGATGCCTGTCCAGGGTGACCAGCTGAGTAGTTTTGTTGTTGATTATTACTACTATTTGCCCCACCAAGACCACCGAGTAAATTTGAAATTCCAAATGTCATTACAAGCTCCTATGTTTACCTAATTAAAAGTCCGGGCGAAAGCCCACGACCTAATTGGAGTTGTAGATGACATAAAGATGTATGAAACATTAATAGTTGACCAAAGGAAGCATCCTACCGACTAGCAGATTTTTTTGACCTTTCAATACGCTGCCGCATCTTGACGCTTCAATTAGGAAGCATCAATGCCAATCACGCTCATAGCCTGCTCCAAATTCAATATCCTGGCCATCTACCCATAACACTTCAATCACTTCCGGTTCTCCGCGCTCATCCAATCGTACCCGCCCAATCCCGTTACCATTCAATAAACGCTGGTGACGATAACGTTGATTATGCGCTGCCGGCCGGCGTGGGCGGATATTCATATGGCGACGGCGGGTCAGCCAGTTTAAAGGTGAATGACTAGCAAACAACCAACGATTCAAACGGTCAAAAATCCGTAATAACTGCGCCGGAAATGTACTCTTGATACCTGAACTGGTGATCTGCCAAATTTTGGGGGTATCCTCATGATTCCGCAGGCGTACATCGTAAGCGAACGAGTAATGCACATCACCGGATAGAATCACAAAGTTCTGTGGGGTTTTCGGATGGCGGAAAATATTAAGAATAACCTGCGCCGCACCGCGATGTGACATCCAGTTTTCAGCATCAACGGTTAAAGCATGGCCAAACCAGCTAAAAATAAGCTGCACCACCTCAATGAGTTTAACGCCAAAAATCGGAGCGGGTGATACCAAAATCACCGCATCCTGGCCAATCAACTCCTGCTGTAAATCACTCAGCGCCTCCCAATCCATTAAACCGGAAGGCTCGCCTGTGCCATATTCAGAACGCCAACGCTGCGTGCGCGTATCTAACACCACAAGCCTCGGTTGCGTGTCCAATGAATAGTGCCACCCGCGAAATTTCAACAAACGATCGACCAGGCTATCATGCGCCTGCCGGGTATCATGTTTGAGCACACACCGGGTCTGATCCAGCAAGTCTGCTGGAAATTTATCGGGTTTATTGCCCCAACCCTGACACAATAAATAACCAATCAGCGCATTGCCAATAATACGCCGTGAAAATGGCTGGCTATAGGCACTCTCTTCCCAACCACGCGTGAGATTCCAGTCATCGGTCACATCGTGATCATCAAAAATCATATAGACCGGCACATGCGCGAGTGCCCGCTGCACTCTGCCTAAGCCTTCAACAAAAGACTGCACATAAACCAGCTCATCCTGATAACGCGCCTGCTCTTTCGGTGACAAACTAACAGCCTCCAAATCAACATAACGCCACAACACGGGTGACCAGACTAATAAATACATAGCCAGCACTTCCCCTAGCGTAATCAGATGATTATCAGCATTAACAGAGGTGAATATCGGCTTGCGCGCCCCCATGAAAAAGGTTTCACGCAAGGTTGCATTCGCCTTATCATCGGGTAACAGGCGTGTTCTGCCATAGAAATTATGCGGGCTGGTACGTAGCTCATTCCCACAACTGCAATTCTGCAGCCCTTCCACAGGGTCATCAGGCAACTCAAGCAGCCCGATTATCTGTTGAATCGCTGACAGTACCGGCCCGCCGACATCATCGGCATAAATCTGATCGCCGCTCATCATTAGTAATGCAGGCTGCTCCGCCATGTCAGCTTTTGCAACGCTTGGTTGACGGGCAGCTGCCAGCACATCATCCACACGCAACAGGCCATCGGCATCACGGTGATGTGGTTTGCGGCATGAGCCATATAAAACGTGGTCAATACGGGATTTAATAATGAAATCAGGCCGCTTCGCGTCGCCGTACATCAGCTCCGGCTGCGTATCAAATAACCATTGTATACCCGATTTTTCAGGCACTAAGTCAGATCCGGCATCCACTTCAACCCCAACATCATAAGCCAGCCATTTATCTTCCGGAAAAGGCTGGTCCGGTGATAACTGCAATAAGTGCAAGTGGGCGTGTTTACCCAACGGTACATGTCCGGCATGACCGTCTTCAAAAATGTGGCTTGCCAGGCACTGGTCTTTCTCATAACAGACCATTTTAAGTGTCACCATTTCACGAGTGACCAACCAAACGACTAACTCACCGCTATCCACGTGACGGACTATTGGCCCGGCAAGGATCATGGGCAGATTGGAGGCATCGTGTTCATTATGTGTGCTTTGCTTTTGAGCTGACATTATTATTACTAGGGTGGCTTTAATGAAAAGAAAATAAAAACAGGGTTAGCGTAAGTACGCTGACCGTTGCCTAAAAGTAGCCAAACCGACGGCATAAGCCAAGTGACATTTACTTAAATGATGGATTTGATCCATTAGCCACATTAATTGCACACTTCATCCGCTGACACCGCACAGGACTGTGTTAAACTTTCTGCCATTTTGTATTTTGATGAGAGTGAGTTATGGCTGGCCATAGTAAATGGGCGAATATTAAGCACAAAAAAGCAGCTACTGATAAGAAGCGCGCTAAAGTCTGGACCAAAATGATCCGCGAAATCACCGTTGCGGCCCGTGAAGGAAAAACCTCAGACCCCTCAGCTCATCCCCGTCTGAGATTAGCCGTGGATAAAGCGCTGGGCGCCAATATGACGAAAGACACTATCGACCGGGCCTGTAAGCGTGGCGCGGGTGAATTGGGCGGTGAAAATATTGAAGAAATCCGCTATGAAGGTTATGGCGTAGGCGGCATCGCGGTGTTGGTGGACACCGAAACCGATAATATTAACCGCACGGTGTCAGAGGTACGTCACGCCTTCACTAAACACGGCGGCAACATGGGCACCAATGGCTCAGTAGCGTACATGTTCAATAATATCGGTGTGTTGAGTTATGCACCCGGTGTTGATGAAGACGCGCTCATGGAAGCCGCACTGGACGCAGGTGCTGACGATGTTGTGAGTGATGATGAAGGTGGTGTTGAAGTACTGACTGCACCTAATGTATTTGGTGATGTACAAAATGCATTGGTGGAAGCAGGTTTCACGCCGGATGAGTCGGAAGTCACTATGCGTGCTGACAATTTAACGCCGGTTGATGTGGAAGCGGCTGAAAAACTACTGAAGATGATCGACACGCTGGAAGAGTTGGATGATGTACAGGAAGTTTATACCAACGCCGACATCTCAGACGAAGTGCTGGAAGCATTAGACTAACAACACGATGAGCACACGCCGCATTCTGGGCATTGACCCCGGCTCACGCATTACGGGTATCGGGGTGATTGACACGGATGGTCAACGCACACAGCATGTCTATAGTGAAGGCTTGCGTTTAGGTGGCGGCCCGTTACCGGAACGTCTGGGAATGATTTTCAACGGCATCAGCGACATTATCCGCCAATACCGTCCCGATGAAATGGGCATAGAAAATGTTTTTGTGTCCAACAACCCCTCTTCCGCTCTTAAACTGGGGCAAGCACGTGGTGCGGCCATTTGTGCCGGTGTTGTACTGCAATTACCAGTGCATGAATATAGCCCCAAAGAAATCAAACAGGCTGTGGTCGGCAAAGGTGCGGCTGATAAAACACAGGTGCAGCACATGGTAAAAATCCTGTTGAACCTGCAAGGTAAGTTACAGGCTGATTCGGCGGATGCATTAGCTGTGGCGCTTTGCCATGCACACATTAGCCACCTCAATAATCGTATCGCCGGAAGGACTGTCAAATGATCGGACAATTACGTGGGAAAATCATCCAAAAGCAACCACCTGAGCTAATGATTGATGTGGGTGGCGTGGGTTATGAGTTACAGGCATCGATGAACACCTTTTATGAGCTGCCGCTGGATGCTGAAACAGAAGTCACGCTGTTCACACATTTTATTGTCCGTGAAGATGCCCAGATATTGTTTGCTTTTAGTTCGGTGGCAGAACGAGCGTTGTTCCGCCATCTGTTGAAGGTTAATGGTGTCGGGCCGAAAATGGCGCTGGCGATTGTGTCGGGGATGACTGAAATTGAGTTTCGGCAGTTTATTCATGCGGGTGATGCGACTGCGTTGAGCCGTATTCCGGGGGTCGGCAAGAAAACAGCTGAGCGACTGATTGTTGAAATGCGCGATCGGCTGCCTAAGCCGGATGAAACTACTTCTGACATAGCTGATGCCGGCAATCAGACTCAGCGTAATGCGCGTTCGGATACTGATGAGGCTTTGAACGCTTTGTTGGCCTTGGGATATAAGCCTGCTCAGGCTAGTAAGATGATTGCGCCATTAGAGAATAAGGGGTTAGCGGTAGAAGAAATCATTCGTCAGGCTTTGCGGACTAGTTTGAATTAAACTTACCAAAACACCCGCTGACTGACACTTCTGTCATATCTTGTGTCACCCCCTCACTGCTTTTGTCACATCGAAACAACAATTGTCACATTTTGCCACTTCAGCAATCTGAAATTAGACCCTCCCATCCCCCAAAAACATCCATTAATACCACCATCAAACGACCTTATATCAACGTTTTATAGAAATAGAATAGCCATTAAAAAAAAAGTTGGCATGCTACCTGCATTATTAATATCACAAGGACAGACAACAACAATAATAACAAAGGGTTAACGGACTAATAAAAAAAGCAAGCCCCACAGATGCTGAGGCAAACATAACAACAATAACAATAAGTTGTTTGCTACAGCTCAATTCCTGACCCCCTCGGTAACGAGGGGATCTAGAAGGTCGCTTGATAATGCTCAACAGCAAGCCCTAAGAGGTAGAGATCAGACATCTCGATTATAAAAATAAAACGTCTGACATGCCTCGACTCCTGATACTCCCCCATGGAAACATGGGGGAGACTTTATCAAAGGGCACGCTTAGCAAGATAGGGTGCTAACAATAAAAATAATATAGCCCTTGGCCTCCTGCAACAACAGGAGGCCAATTTTATTTTAGGGAAACTATTCTGGCCCGAACGGGTAAGAACAGCAGTCACCGTTTACCTGATGACATCAAAAACTCCCACGCCTAATTCTCAAGCTAGTGCGCTTTCTTTTGCTTAAAACCCTTCTTACGTGCCGCTTTTTTGTCTAATTTTTGCTGTGCTTTTTGTGCGGTAATCATATTCTCCTTTTCAATCATTATTGGATTTTCCAGGCTAATATTACCGATGGCCGCGCTGCGGTATTCTTTGATGATGATTTTACTGATCTTGTCTAAATCGACTTTTCCACCCGACTTTATCGCGCCTCTATTACGTCCAATGACTTCAAGCACGCTATAAGGGTCGTTTGGCAGTTCAACGATCTTGAAATACGCTTGTAGGATGTTTGGGTAATAGGTTAAAAGGTATTCAATCAGGTAATCTGCAATCTCTACATAATCTATCACAGTGTCTTTTATCGCACCCGTTATCGCCAGCCGGTAGGCACTGTTGTCATTTTCGATCTTAGGCCAAAGCATGCCAGGTGTGTCAAACAGCACAATGCCATTTTTTAAATCGATACGTTGCTGCATTTTTGTAATCGCCGCTTCATTGCCCGTTTTGGCGATAGCTTTACCGGCCAACAGATTGATGATGGTTGATTTTCCCACATTTGGAACGCCGACAATCATGGCTTGTATGGGGCGTGATCGCGCTTTATGTTCCGGAAACATCTGATGGCATAGAGTGACTATTTTTTCAACTTGAGAAACTTTATCTGAACTCATCTTCAGTGTTTTGATATCCTGACTTTGCTCGAAATAATCCTCCCAAACTTTAGTGTTCAATGGATCCGCCAAATCGCTTTTATTGATGACTTTAAGACGAGGTTTAGGATTGCCCAAGTTGTGACTTAAAAGCTCTATCATTGGGTTTGTGCTACTAAAAGGAATACGTGCATCGAGGATCTCAATAATAAGATCAACATTGCTTAGTAACTTTTTAATGTCTTTTTGAGCCTTGTGCATATGGCCCGGATACCATTGAATTGCCATACGTTTTACGTAAGCCTCTTTTGTGAAAACCGAATAATCTCTCGCGACTAAAAACCTCCAAACCATTGATTTTACTAGCCAAGTATTTTTTCAATATGTCAAACAGTTCGGACAAAAATTTAGGGAGTCAATAGTACCATTAGCTGGAAGGCATTGAAGTAACTCATTTCAGGCTTTTAATGGTGGTAGCGGCAGGCAATTATCGTATTGGGCCATAGATTTGTTTAAGTGGGCTGCGTTGGCTGGGGATTGGGATTGGGATTGATCTTGACACGCATCACCCTTGAGCCGGTTACCACCGACCCGCAGCCATCCACAAAAAACCCTTCGGGGCGTTTAATACACCTTGAATCGAGTATGGAAAAGCCTATAGCCACTTTCTTACTGTATAATGCGCCCCTTTTAATCTGGGTGAAGCTCGATTATGTTGATATCTATTGCGGCCATTGTCATAGGTCTGGCTCTTCTGGCCTGGAGTTCGGATAAATTTGTCGATGGTGCATCTGGTTTAGCCAAAATTACCGGCATTCCGCCCTTACTCATTGGTATAATCATCATCGGTTTCGGCACATCCGCTCCTGAAATGCTGGTATCTGTCTCAGCCGCATTAAATGATACGCCTGGCATGGCATTGGGCAATGCGATTGGCTCCAACATCACCAATATCGCCCTGATTCTGGGCATTACGGCGATGATGGTCGCGCTGCCCGTACAATCAACTATTGTGAAACGTGAAGTGCCTCTGGTATTACTCGCCGGTATATTCTCATGGTGGTTAATCCGCGATGGCTCCATCACCCGCACAGACGGCACCCTACTGATCGTTATGTTGTTTGTGTTATTAGGCTGGATGACTTATGCAGCCACAAAACAACCTGACCTGACATTTGAAGACGAAGTAAACACCACCACCGAAGAAGGCGGCCTTACCTTCAAACAAGCCTTGTTCTGGACACTTATCGGGCTTACTTTATTAGTGATCAGCTCCAAAATACTGGTGGTGGGTGCCACCGACATTGCTAAATTCTTTGGTATCAGCGATTTAATTATCGGCCTGACTATTGTGGCCATCGGCACCAGCCTTCCTGAATTAGCGGCCTCCGTCTCAAGCGCCCGCAAAGGCGAAGTCAATTTAGCAGTAGGCAACATTATCGGCTCAAACCTGTTTAACAACTTAGGTGTGATGGGTCTGGCCGCCATAATCGCACCCTTCAACACCCCGGAAGATGTGCTGACACGGGACTTGCCCATTATGCTGATATTGACCGTGCTGATTGTCATCTTCACCTTCACTCCCCCCAAACGAAATATTATCTCCCGCTGGGAAGCAGTGGTATTGTTGGGCATCTTTGTTGCTTATCAGCTGCTTCTCTATTACCAAAGCGCGTAACCACTGTGCAACAGCAACTATAAAAACCGATGACTTACTAACACGACAGGAATATAAATGGGCCACAGGAAAAAAGACCTGAAAGCACTGGCAAAAGCCGTGATTCAGACTGAAATAGCCGCTTTAAATGTATTGCCGGAACGCATTGATGATCAATTCGTAGCCGCCTGCGAAACCATTCTTGCCTGTAAAGGCAGGGTCATTGTCTCCGGCATGGGTAAGTCCGGTCACATCGGCCATAAAATAGCCGCCACCCTGGCCAGCACCGGAACACCGGCCTTTTTTGTCCACCCCGGCGAAGCCAGTCATGGCGATCTTGGCATGATTGTCGATGGTGATGTGATTATTCTGTTATCCAATTCAGGCAGTACTGATGAACTATTATCCATTATGCCAGTACTGCGGCGATTGGATGTAAAGATGATCGCCATGACAGGACATCCGGACTCTGAAATGGCGCGGGCTGCCCATTTCCACATTAATACCTCGGTTGAGCATGAAGCCTGCCCGCTGGGTTTAGCGCCCACATCCAGTACCACCGCAGCATTGGTCATGGGCGATGCATTGGCGATTTCATTATTAGAAGCACGTGGTTTCACCGCAGAAGACTTTGCCCGCTCACATCCGGGCGGACGACTGGGCAAACGCTTACTGGTGCATGTTCATGACATTATGCATACCGGCACAGAAATTCCGAAAGTCTTACCTCAGGCTGACATCCGCGAAACTATCCTGGAAATCACCCGCCAGGGTTTAGGCATGACAGCAGTAGTTGATGAAGCCGATAAGTTGCTGGGTATCTTTACTGATGGCGATTTACGCCGCTCTTTTGAAAACAACAAAGACCTGCGCGGTATTCAGGTGCAGGATATTATGACCCGCCATTCGATGACCGTTTCTCCGGAAGCATTGGCGGTCAGTGCGCTTAATGCCATGCAGGATAAAGCGATTACAGTGCTTCCTGTAGTGCAGGAACATAAAATTGTCGGTATTATCCATATGCATGACTTATTAAGGGCAGGAATTGTGTAGTGGATGCAGTGGGTTTAGCACGCGAAAAAGCCGTCAACATTGAATTAATCATTTTTGATGTGGATGGCGTATTAACTGACGGCAGTCTGTATTTTGATAATCAGGGCCAGGAATACAAAGCCTTCAATGTCAAAGATGGCCTCGGTATGCGCCTGCTCATGGACAGTGGTGTCAAATTGGCCATCATTACCGGACGACAGTCAGATGTGGTCATGCACAGAGCAAATAACCTAAAAATTCCACCTGAGTTTATTTATCAGGGCTGCGCAGATAAACGCGTCGCCTTTGCTGAACTATGTGTGCAAACCGGCATCAAACCTGAGCATATTGCTTATGTAGGCGACGACATGATTGATCTTCCGGTGATGAGCAAAGTAGGTTTACCAATTGCTGTTGCGGATGCACATCAATCCGTTAAGCAACATGCGCTCTGGGTTACCGAAAAACCGGGTGGTAAAGGCGCTGCACGGGAAGTCTGTGATATGTTGCTGGAAGCTCAAGGGAAATCCGATGCATTATTGGCCAGTTACTTAGCATGAAAAAAAGCTATATCGTACTGATATTAGGTTTGTCAGCAGTGATTATGATCAGCAATCTGGAAGATTACATTAGCAGCCCTGAATTCAGTTTTGGTGAACGCGACAATGATGCTGTTGATTACTACCTGACTGACTTTAAGCTCAGTGCTGTGACTGATGAGGGCAAAATCAGCCATACGCTGTCAGGGGATTATCTGGCTCATTGGCAGAAACGTGAAACCAGTTTTATTATCAAACCGGAGATAACCAGTAATGATGATAATGCCACGGATGCTCAGAGCCTGACGCAAGCTGATGCAATCACCATTAATGCGGAAGAGGCTTTATTGGATCATGAAACTAATATCGCTGAAATGACTGGTGAGGTTAATGTGCTGGTTGATAATGATCAGTCATCACAACTAACGTTGAAAACATCACAATTACAGTACCAAATTGATGACAAACAGATTACCACTACTGAGGAAGTGCACATTGCCACACCTCAGCTTCAATTATCAGGCACCGGACTGGACATCAAACTGGACGAGTCTTATCTGAGGTTAAATACGAATGTCAAATCAACTTATCAAGCTAATTAAGACACTATCTGGTGCACTGTTACTAGGCTTCAGCGTACAAGCAGTCGCGTTGAATAGTGATGTTGAAAAACCGGTGAGTATCGAAGCCAACTCAGTGGTTTTCAATAAAAATGCAGGCACAGCCGTCTATTCAGGACGCGTGGAAATCGTTCAGGGCACGTTGCGTATTATTGCTGACCGCATTGAAATCAACGCCCCCAAGAATGAAATCCAAACCATGAAGGCAACCGGCAAACCCGTACAGTTCAAGCAAACTATGGACACCGGAAAACAGGCAGTCGGACAGGCCAATCTAATGGTGTACCATGTGATTCAGAAACGCCTGCAACTCAGTGGTAACGCCAGTTTGAAGCAAGACAAGGATGCTTTCACCAGTAATCTTATCGAGTATTCCACCGCTACCGGTGAACTCAAGGCGGGTGGCAATCAGGCTCAGCAAGACGGCAAAACCGGACGCGTGAAAGCCATTTTCTACCCGACGAATAAGGCACAATAAGCACAGTGGCCATCCTTCGTGCGGAACACCTGCAAAAAAGCTATAAAAAGCGCCAGATACTAAAAGATGTCAATCTGGAAGTTAACGGGGCTGAAGTGGTTGGTCTGCTAGGGCCAAACGGTGCTGGAAAAACCACCTGTTTCTACATGATTGTCGGGTTAGTTGGCCCCGACGCCGGTAAAATTTTTATTGATGATAAAGACATTACCCAGGCCCCCATGCACGAACGCGCAAAAGCTGGTCTTGGTTATCTGGCACAGGAAGCCAGTGTATTCCGTAAGCTCAGTGTGGCACATAATATTCTGGCCGTCCTGGAATTACGCAAAGATCTCAACCGCCAACAACGCCGCGAAAAACTGGATCAACTGCTGGAAGAATTCCAGATCACTCACTTGCGTGACAGTTTAGGCATCAGCCTGTCGGGTGGTGAAAGGCGCAGACTGGAAATTGCGCGGGCACTGGCCACTGAACCGGAATTTATTTTATTGGATGAGCCATTTGCCGGTGTTGATCCCATTTCGGTAATTGAAATCCAGAAAATTATCCGTCACTTGGTGAAGCGTAATATTGGCGTGCTGATTACTGACCACAGCGTGCGGGAAACGCTGGGCATTTGCCATCGTGCTTATATTCTCAGCGAGGGCACCATCCTGACATCAGGTACTCCGGATGACATTCTTAATAATGAACAGGCACGCAAAGTATACTTAGGTGAAAATTTCAGCTTATAAATCGCTTGAAAACTGAACACAGCCTGTATAAATAAATACCTAATACCGCTTGTCTATCAAACAGTTATCTATCCCTTGTTAGTAGAACTTTGTACGTATATTATTGTCAGAGCACAATAATAACTAATAGAGGGCTATAACAATGCATCAAACTATCCGTACGACTTTACTTCTTTCTTCAACCGCATTATTTTCGGCGGCGTGCACCAATATGCCAGTAGAAGGACAAGACACGGCTTACAACGCAGGGGGCTATTCGGCATCATCTGCACCCATTAACCAGGTTCCTGAAGCAGGACCATTGTCAGCCAACACGGCTGCACCTGCGGCCGCAACTCATAACGTTGCGATGGCGGCCAATGTGCCTCCGGCTGCAGCACCCCAGAACATCCCGGTGGCTACCGTTCCACAAGTACCGGTGCCGGTTGCAAACTACACCCCGGCAGCTAACACTAACAACGTCAGTGCTTACGATACTTATGCTGCGGCACCTGCACAAACTACGCCAACCTACTCAAACGTGGCAACCAACAACGTAGTTGACTATAGCCAACCACAGAACACGGCCAATGGCGGCTATAACAGTTACGGCGCAGCTAACACCACTGCAGCCACCAATCCCGCTGTGACAAATTACTACCCTGGCAATGCTAGTTACGATAGCTATGCGAATAGTGGTAGTGCCACTATGGTTAACAATGGCGCTTCAGGTAACTACAGCAATGCAGCAGCAACGGGTAGCTCAGCGGTACAGGTATTTGCGTCAGGCAGCCAGGCAAAAGCCGAGCAAATCAGTCAGAACATGCGCAGCCAGGGGCTTCCCGCAATCGTAGATGCGGTTAATGGACTGTACAAAGTACGCATCCCCTATCCGGATGCAGGTACAGCACGCGCAAATCTGATGCGTGTACGCCAGGCTTCGGGTGAAGCAGGTGCATTTATCACCACACGGTAAAGTTATCTCAAAACACACTGTAATAACCCCCCATTCCCAGCCCTCCAATCTTGTGAGGGTGTCGTAAAAACCGGGCGAACACACGTTTGCCTCTACACAGGGTACGCGTAGGGGCAGACCCAGGTGTCTGCCCTAACTTTTACCCCCCCCTTACGGGGGAAGGGTCGGGGATGTGGGAACAATGCGAAGTGCGATTGGGTTTGAGAATGCGATACTGATTGAGAATGCGATACTGACCTGCTCTACAGCAGACTGATTTTGCCGGGTTCCAGCTTTATTATTTTCTGTTTATATAACTGCCCTAAAGCACGTTTAAATTGTGCCTTACTGACATTGAATTCATTATAAATCAGCTCCGGCTCAGTTTTATCACTGAACTCCGAACTACCGCCCCTACCCCGTAAATGCTCAACAATCCGAGCGATCAGATCATCAGTAACCAGCTTACTTTTGCCCGGCTCCTGCAGACTCAGATCAATTTTCAGATCATCACGCACCAGCTTAATATAAGCCTCGAGCTTATCGCCCACTTTTAAGGCCCGAAAAGTTTCATTCTCATACAGTTGCCCCAGATGCGTATGATTAATGACTGCTTTGTAGCCCAGCTCTGAACGGCCATAGATCAATAAATCAACTTTTTGACCGGACTTAAAATAATGCCCTAACTCACTCAAATATTTAGATAAACGCGAGGTCGCAATAATACTTTCGGTGCGCTCATCGAGGTGCACATAAACCACGCAGGCATCGCCTTTTTTCATGCGCGCTTCCTGTTCACTCAGCGGCACCAGAAGATCTTTGGGCAACCCCCAATCCAGGAAAGCACCGGCACGCGCTGTATCTACCACCTCCAGGCAGGCGCATTCACCCACCTGTACCAGTGGGGTTTCTGTGGTGGCAATCAAACGATCCTCAGAGTCCAGGTAAATGAATACCTCAAGCTCATCATCAACATCACAACCCTCAGGCATATAACGCCGTGGCAATAAAATCTCACCGTACTTGCCACCATCCAGGTAGAGGCCAAACGTCACCGTTTTGGTAATCCGCAGCGTATTTAACTGTCCAATATTTAACATCATACTTCCCCGGCGCCCAACTCTGCTGCAACATCAGCAGGTTCCAACTCCAAGCCTTCCAGCTCCGCGTCCCAATTCGGCCCGACCATCGCATCATCTTCATGCATACCAGGCAGCCAATCATTGATAAACTCTTCCAATGGGATCACCGTCGGCTTGTAAACCGACCACTCAGCTGTACACAAAGCAGCAGCACCCGACTCGCTTGACCAGAAAGGTAATACATCAGTGTCTTCGTAAGCTTCCGAGGGACAAACTGCCCAGCTTTCTTCTTTTGCATCAAATAATCCCCAGACCTGTACGCTCTGTTGAATATCTGCAATGAATTGATCGTAAGCCAGCTCAAAGGGAGTCAATTGTTGGTTCATATAACGGGATCAGCCTTAAGGATTTGTTGTGGATACAACTCTGCACCTAGTATCCCTGACTCACGGGAAATTCTCAATTCAATTAGGGAATATCAACCAAAACCCCTCGCCTTTCCCCCCACCTCCGTCGTAAAAGCCGGATGAACACACAGGTTCGCCCCTACACGGGGTACCCGTAGGGGCAGACCTATGTGTCTGCCCAAATTTTTACGACACCCGTGCCCTCTGAGAGAGGGGGTTGGGGATGAGGGTGTTGCTCAAGCTGCCTTAAACGTCAGCGACAAACCATTAATACAATGCCTCATCCCTGTAGGCTCAGGCCCATCATCAAAAATATGTCCAAAATGACCACCACAACGACGACAATGCACCTCAGTCCGTTTCATAAAGAACGTATTGTCCTCCTGAGTTCCCACCGCATCCGCCACCGCTTCATAAAAGCTCGGCCAACCGGTTCCGCTTTCAAACTTGGTTTTTGAGTCATAAACCGCTAAATCACAACCCGCACAATGGAACATTCCCTCACGCTTCTCGTGATTCAAAGGACTACTACCCGCACGTTCCGTGCCCTCTTCCCGCAATATATGAAACTGTTGCGGCGTCAGCAGTTCACGCCACTCTTCGGCTGTACGGGTTATTTCAAAAACCTCTCCACTTTCAGAAGCCTGTGTCTTATCAGTAAAAGTTAATGCAGATAAACTGTAACCAGCGGTGGCGAATAAACCCAACCCTAAACCTTTTTTCAAAAAGCCACGGCGACCGGCAGAATAATTATTTTTCATGATCTCAATTCCTGATTTATCAATATGTTTACTTAAAAAGACTTACGCGATGGAGGTAAAAACAGATGCAACACCATCGTACCGCACTGCCTAACTACTTGTGTCCCGAAGTCAACGCCTGAACATAATCCTGCAAGGTACTCTCTAACTATTTTCATTGGATGCTTCGATTACCCAGATAGTTATTTTGATACCCTCCGCCACGATTAGTTTCAGTAACTCACCTCAAAAGACTTAACATCGCAGGCATGAAAGTCTGCGACTTCCACAGTATTTCCCCACCCCACCACATTTTCCTCTGACAGACGCAGTGTGACACGTTATTATTAGCAGCTTTCCGCAACAGTTGTTTTGCGGCCTCCATTTTATAACGGATTTAAAGTCGATGCGTGTATCACGATTCCCCATGTCTACCTTGCGCGAAATGCCTGCTGACGCCGAGGTTATCAGTCACCAGTTAATGTTACGGGCCGGTCTGATCCGGCGTGAAGCCTCCGGTTTATACACATGGATGCCATATGGCCTGCGCGTTCTGCGTAAGGTTGAAACCATTATCCGCCAGGAAATGGACAATGCCGGTGGTGTTGAAGTTCTAATGCCTGCGGTACAACCGGCTGAACTGTGGCAGGAATCAGGACGCTGGGAACAATTCGGCGCTGAGCTACTACGTTTGAAAGATCGGCATGGTCGCGAATTCTGTGTTGGCCCGACGCATGAAGAAGTTATTACGGACATTGTGCGACGTGATCTCAATAGTTATAAGCAATTACCTGTTAATTTCTACCAGATCCAGACCAAATTCCGTGATGAAGTCCGCCCGCGTTTCGGCGTAATGCGTGCACGCGAATTCATTATGAAAGATGCTTACTCCTTCTGTCTGGGACAGGAAGACATGCAGGCGCTTTACGACGGTATGTACAATGCATATGTACGTATATTCAAACGCCTCGGTCTGGATTTCCGCCCGGTAGAAGCAGATAACGGCTCCATCGGTGGTAGCGGCTCACATGAATTCCATGTACTGGCTGACTCTGGTGAAGATGATATCGCCTTCTCTGACAGCAGTGACTATGCCGCAAACGTTGAGACTGCCGAAGCATTAGCTCCGGATCATGAGCGTGCAGCGCCTACGACAGAAATGACGCTGGTGGACACACCTGATACCAAAACCATTCAGGCGCTGGTCGATAATTTCAAGATGCCCGTGGAAAAGACCATCAAAACGTTGATCGTCAAAGCCTCCGATGAGATAGAGGCTGACTACATTGCCTTGTTAGTGCGGGGCGATCACGATCTGAATGAACTGAAAGCAGAAAAATTGCCGGAGGTTTTATCGCCACTGGAATTTGCTGAAGAAGATGCGATTCGTGCTGTGATTGGTGCCGGGCCGGGTTCACTGGGGCCGGTTAATCTGCCTATTCCTTGTATTATTGACCGCACAGTAGCTGCCATGAGTGATTTTGGTGCCGGTGCGAATATCGAAGACAAACACTACTTCGGTGTTAACTGGGAGCGTGATTTACCACTGCCGCAAGTTGCTGATCTGCGTAATGTAAAAGCCGGTGACCCCAGCCCTGATGGTAATGGGACGTTATCCATCGTACGCGGTATTGAAGTCGGCCATGTATTCCAGCTCGGTGACAAATACTCCGACGCTATGGGCGCAACCGTGTTGAATGAAAACGGTAAAGCACAGTCGATGACTATGGGTTGTTATGGTATCGGTGTCACCCGCGTGGTGGCGGCAGCTATCGAACAGAATTACGATGACAACGGTATTTTGTGGCCTGCTTCCATGGCACCGTTCCAAATTGTTATCGCGCCTTTAAATATGAAGAAGTCTGACGAAGTACGTGGAGCAGCAGAACAATTGTACGCACAGCTCCAGGAACAAGGTTACGAGGTATTACTGGATGACCGCGATATGCGCCCCGGTGCTATGTTTGCGGATCAGGAACTATTAGGTATTCCACACCGTGTCGTGGTGTCAGACAGAGGGCTTAAGAATGGTGAACTGGAATATAAAGCACGTAGTGGTGGCGATGCTGAGAAAATAGCAGTGGCTGACATCGAGGCATTTTTAAAGGACAAACTGGCATGATCACAACAGAAAGTTTACCGGTTAGCCGCGCTTTAATCAGCGTTTCAGACAAAACAGGCGTACTGGAATTTGCGCGTAGCCTGCATGAACAGAACGTGGAAATTTTATCCACCGGCGGCACTGCAAAATTACTGGCAGATAATGGTATTCCGGTGATTGAAGTGTCGAAACACACCGGTTTTCCTGAAATGATGGATGGACGGGTAAAAACATTGCACCCGAAAATCCATGGCGGCATTCTGGCGCGACGTGGGCAGGATGATGCGGTGATGGAAGAACACGCTATTCCACGTATCGACCTGATCGCTGTCAATTTGTACCCGTTTGAAGCAACCGTGGCCAAACCGGATTGCAGCTTTGACGATGCCGTGGAAAACATCGATATTGGCGGGCCGGCGATGGTCAGAGCCAGCGCCAAAAACCATGCGCACGTCGCTATTGTGGTTGACCCGAACGATTATGATCAGGTGTTGGCGGACATGGCTGACAATGAGGGCCGGGTGTCCCCTGCCACACGGTTTAGTCTGGCAGCCAAAGGCTTTGAACATACCGCACGTTATGACGGCATGATTGCTAATTATCTCGGCGGTTTAAAACCAGATGGCCGGAAAGCTGATTTCCCACGCACGCTGAGTATGCAGTTTGAACACGTTCAGGGCATGCGTTATGGCGAAAACCCGCATCAGGCCGCAGCCTTTTACCGTGAGCATAACGCTTCCGGCGCTTCGGTTGCTACTGCGACTCAATTGCAGGGCAAGGAACTGTCTTTCAATAATATTGCAGACACCGATGCGGCGCTGGAATGTGTACGTCAGTTTGAAGAACCGGCTTGTGTGATTGTCAAACACGCTAACCCTTGCGGTGTTGCTACAGCGGATGATTTGTTAAGTGCCTATAACCATGCTTACTCGACTGATCCGGAGTCTGCGTTCGGCGGCATTATTGCCTTTAACCGCGAACTGGATCATGCCACCGCGAAAGCGATTGTTGATCGGCAATTTGTTGAAGTGATTATTGCACCCACGGTGTCCGCTGATGCCAGGGAAACCATTTCAGAAAAAGGCAATGTCCGCCTGCTGGAATGTGGTGAGCTGGACACGGATAACACCCAGCTGGATTATAAGCGTGTGACGAATGGGCTGTTAGTCCAGCACAATGACATTGCTTTATACAACAGCCTGAACGTGGTGACCGAATTACAGCCCAGCGATGCGCAAATGGCTGATTTATTATTCGCCTGGAAAATCGCAAAATTCGTTAAATCGAATGCCATTATTTATGCACAGAATAATATGACCATTGGTGTCGGCGCAGGACAAATGAGCCGGGTTAATTCAGCACGCATTGCGGCGATTAAAGCTGAGCACGCTGGCCTGACGGTAGAAGGCTCAGTAATGGCATCCGATGCATTCTTCCCGTTCCGTGATGGCATGGACAATGCTGCTGCTGTCGGCATTAAAGCGGTGATCCAGCCTGGTGGCTCGATGCGGGACGATGAAGTCATTGCGGCGGCCAATGAACACGGCATGGCGATGGTATTTACCGGCATGCGTCATTTCAGGCATTAAAGCGACAAGTCGTAAAGTAAAGTAGCTCCCCGATATTGCCCATGAACATTAAGGGCAATATCATCAAAACAGATGGGTAGATACTTTTTTAGGCATCAATACTGAAAACGTGAGCGAGCAATCTGTCAATCCAAGTTGATAGTCAGGTCAAACTGCTTTCTTTCTACAATGGTTATTTTATAAGTCTGCTCCTTATTATCCTTAGTAGAAAGAACAACCTGGTACGTTCCCGGCTCCAACTCGATAGTCGCGGCATGTTGATAAACCGTCTTAAAAAGCGTTTTTTCACTGGATTTGCTTTTGCTGATTTCCCAGATAACTGACGAAAAGGCAGGCCGGTTATCGATAGTTGCTAACAATTTAAGCTGACCGGTTACATTTTTGACGGCTGCGTAAGTAACATTATGTAAGCCACCAGAAATAAGAAAAATTAATAGCAAACCCTGTAAGCCCGTTGTATATTTTTTTTTAATATTCAAGATAGTGCCCTCCCTTCTAGTGCATATCTTTGTATTACTATTTAATGCTTTGAAACATTACCCTCGATGAATTAGTGCGGATCTGTTTAAAAAAGGTTCACATAAAAGGATTGTTTTTCACCCAGCTCAAAATATCTGACTCAGGTTAAAGCAAAGGAATAAACTCACCATGCTAACATTTGAACCCACACATCAAAGTCGCTACGCCTTTCTACACCTAGGTTTCCGGCCTTTTTTCTTTGCTGCCATGGTTGGTGCTGTATTGCTGGGAATTACTTGGTCTATTATTTATAGCTTTAATGGGCAATTATTACGCAACGACTACCCTATTATTAGCTGGCATGCCCACGAAATGATTTTTGCATACTCACTTGCAGTGGTTTCCGGCTTTTTATTGACCGCCGTTAAAAACTGGACAGGCATTCAAACAGTTAATGGCAAACTACTATTAATACTAACTCTGTTATGGCTAACCGGCAGGATTATGCCCTTTATTCCAGGCTTACCATTCTGGTCTCTGGCTCTGCATGAGATTGTTTTTTTAGGCCTGGTTATTTTCTTTGCCGGGCAACCCATTATCCAGAAACGCCAGTGGCAACAAATAACGATTCTGGGCAAACTATTCCTGTTTATTCCCGCTAGTCTGTTATTCCATCTGGGCTTAATGGGGGTTATGGACACAGGCACAGAACTCGGTATTTACCTTGCTTTATATACACTTATAACGCTGATTCTTACCATGGGCAGACGGGTTATTCCTGCTTTCATAGAAAATGCCATCGGTGGCGGATTTCAGGCTAAAAATAATACCTGGCTGGATCGCTTGAGCCTTGGACTGTTTCTGGTGTTCATAACATCGGAGCTTTATGCACAAGCCAGTGGGAACACTACAGCCGTCTTTTTCGGCGGCATGGTCGCCTTGGTACTGTTTGTATTACATACCTTCCGGTTGCTAGGCTGGCATCACCGTCATTTATGGCAACACCCCTTATTATGGTCGTTATACCTGGCCTACGCCTGGATCACTATCGGTTTTCTGCTGAAGTTTCTGGTGGTCGCCATTAACTACAACCCCTGGGCAGCGGCACATGCATTTGGCTATGGCGGTATTGGTTTAATAACAGCGGGCATGATGGCGCGGGTCACACTGGGACACACCGGACGTAATGTATTTGCCACACCCACGCTACTACCGATTGTATTTGGCCTGCTCACGGTCGGTACGGTATTACGGGTTTTTATAACCTGGTTATTACCAGAGTATTACCAAATCTGGATTCTGGCAGCACAAATTATCTGGGTAGTGGCGTTTGCTGTTCTGCTGGCAGTTTATGCACCGATGCTGATTAAAGCACGGGTGGATGGCAAATACGGCTAATCCCAAACCAGCGGCATCTGATCCAGTTCCGCTGACTGCTCCTTCAACGTCAGAATATGTGTATCCCAAAAATGCGCCGTATAAAACCAAGGGAAAGCCAACTGAAACGCCGGATCCTCGGCCCGCCGCGCCAGCCACACCGCATAATGAATAATTCGCAGCGTGCGCAGCGCTTCAATCAGGTGCAATTCACGCGGATTAAAATCACGAAACTGTGTATAGCCTTCCAACACATCAGCCAGTCGTGCCGTACGGAATTGACGATCACCGGATAAAAACATCCAAATGTCCTGCACCGCAGGCCCCATTCGCGCATCATCAAAATCCACAATATGTAGCTGGCCTTCCCGCCATAATAAGTTACTGGGATGTGCATCACCGTGCGCCCGTAGCATCTTAAAATCACCCGCTGCCTGAAAATGATCTTTTATTTTCGCCAACAAGTCATCCATCAATTGTGAATAAGCTTGCTCCAACCCAAGCGGTAAATGACCACTCTTCAACAACCATTCCGAGGTCTCAACACCATAGCTATCTATATCCACAGAAGGCCGGTGCAAGAAATCAGTTTGCTCACCCACCAAATGAATACGCGCCATAAACCGACCAATGACTTCCAGGTGCTCCGGATCTTCCAACTCCGGTGTACGGCCACCCCGACGCGGATAAAGCGCAAAACGAAATACATCGTGTTGATGCAAACTGGCACCTTTCGCATCCAATAATGGCGCAACCACCGGAATGTCAGTTTCAGCCAACTCCAGCGAGAAATCATGCTCCTCCTGAATCGCTTCATTACTCCAGCGATCAGGCCGGTAGAACTTAGCAATCACCGGCTCATCATCTTCAATGCCCACCTGATAGACACGGTTTTCATAGCTATTCAGCGCCAGAAAACAACCATCCGTTATCCGGCCGAGTGATTCAACAGCATTAAGAATCTGATCGGGCGATAAGCGGTGGAATCCGGTAACGGTGTCGGGTGTAGTATCAGGCATCATTCGCATCCGGTCATAGGGAATGACTACTATACTCCGGAAGCTCCCAAATACCCTGCATAATTATGATTTATCGCTAACTCCCGCAGCTATGAATCAAAAACTCCTGAAACGCCCTTGTCGAACGGCTAAGCGTACGTTCTTTGTGCCAGATTAAACCCACCTCAACATGAGGAATCACATCCAACACCGGCACCGTTTCAATACGCCCGCCCTCTAATGACCAGGGATGGTACACAAGATCCGCCAGGATGCTCACGCCAAAACTATGCGCCACCAGCCCACGCAACCCCTCCATTGAGCTGGTTCGGAAAGCGACATCAGGTTTTAGATTTCTGGCTTGCCAATAACGTTGCGTTGATTGCTCGGCTTCGTCCACATTCAACTGGATGTAGGGATAACGGGCAATATCTTCTAGTGAAGCATGCTTTTCATTCAGTAAAGGATGATTCGCGGATGTCCAGAGTTGGCGTCGGGAACGCAATAACACATGTGAGGCAAAACGATCCCGTTTCGTCATATTCGACAGTACGACCACCCCTAATTCCAGTTCACCATTTAGTACGCCCCGCTCTATATCCGCACGTTCACGGTCACGCAGATCCAGATCAATATCGGGGTATTGCTGGCGAAAACGTGCCATACGTGGTGGCAGGAAATAACCTAATAGCGCATAAGATGCGGCGATGTGAATCGAACCTTTTAATTCATGGCTTTGGAAGCGTGGCTCGCTGATCGCTTCGTTCAGTGTGTCGAGAATATGGCAGGCACGGTGATAAAATTTGTAACCCTCTGCGGTCATAATCACCCCGCCGGGTTGGCGCTGGAACAGTGCAACACCCAATGACTCTTCTAATTGCAGAATGGCATTGGTCACGGTGGACTGAGCTACGTGTCTTTTTTTTGCAGCCATAGATAGCTGACCAGTGTCAGCAGCTGCCACAAAGTAACGTAATTGACGCATGGAAATATCTTTTGTCATAGCTTTAGTTTATATCGATTTTTCGAATACCAGAAGTCATTTTATATAATTTTACGATACACCTCGTATCCATTACTATCTCAATAGGAATATAAACGCTCCTCCACTGCTAAAACGCTGAAGTCATGGTGGCTTCACCTTACACCTTATCGCAAGCCCTCATTGAGACTACGTCATGACAGCCAAGATTCCATCCAATCAGATCCTTGAAGAAAAATACACCGTGCAAGAAGGTCGTATTTTTCTGAATGGCACACAGGCGCTGGTTCGTCTGCCAATGTTACAAAAGCAGAGTGACCAGCGTGCTGGTTTGAATACCGCCGGTTTTATTTCCGGTTATCGTGGTTCGCCTTTGGCCGCCATTGATCAGCAGTTATGGAAAGCAAAGGCCCACCTAGAAAAACATGATATTACTTTCCAACCCGGTCTGAATGAAGATTTGGCGGCCACGGCTGTCTGGGGCACTCAACAAATTAATCTCTATCCTAATGCTTCGCGGGATGGTGTGTTTGGCATGTGGTACGGCAAAGGCCCCGGCGCTGATCGCTCTACGGATGCGATCAAGCATGCTAATTCTGCCGGAACGGCTGAGCACGGTGGCGTGTTGATGGTCGTTGGCGACGATCATGGCGCAAAGTCATCAACCATTGCGCATCAAACTGAACACCTGATGGCGGCTTGTGGCGTGCCGGTGCTCTACCCGTCTAATGTGCAGGAGTTTATTGATTTTGGTTTGCATGGTTGGGCGCTGAGTCGTTATTCCGGTTTGTGGGCCGGGCTAAAGTGCGTGACTCAGGTGGTGGAGTCGTCCTCTTCAGTTGAGATTAATCCTGAGCGCAATCGGATTATTATCCCCGATACATTTGAGATGCCCGAAGGTGGTTTGAACATCCGTTGGCCGGATACCCCGCTGGCACAAGAAGCCCGCATGCTGAATTATAAATGGTATGCCGCGCTGGAATATGTTCGTGCTAATAAGCTCAATAAGATCGTTATCAATCCACCGCAGGCACGCTTTGGCATTATGACGGCGGGTAAGGCTTATCAGGATGTGCGACAAGCGCTGAATGACCTGGGGCTTGATGAAACTACGCTGAAAAATTTAGGTATCCGGGTGATGAAAGTGGGTTGTGTCTGGCCGTTGGATGGACAAGACGCACGGCATTTTGCAGAAGGCCTGGACGAGATTCTGGTGGTGGAGGAAAAACGCCAGTTGTTGGAGTATGCACTGAAGGAAGAACTGTATAACTGGCGTGAGGATGTGCGGCCCAAGGTATACGGTAAGTTTGATGAACGCGGTGACTCGGGTGGCGAGTGGTCTGTTCCACGCAGTGATTTCTTATTACCGGCCACTAAAGAATTATCATCCTCAGTGGTGGCTAAGGCGATAGCTAAGCGGCTGGTGACGTTTGAGTTGCCGGATGATATTCGCAGACATATTGAAGAACGTATCCGCATTATTGAACTGAAGGAACGCGAATCCGCCCGCCCCAAAGTAACTACGGAACGTAAGCCCTGGTTTTGTTCAGGCTGTCCGCACAACACATCGACTCGTGTGCCGGAGGGTTCGCGGGCGCTGGCAGGTATCGGTTGTCATTATATGGCGCAATGGATGGATAGAAACACGGAAACCTTCAGCCACATGGGTGGCGAGGGTGCAGCGTGGATCGGCCAGATGAATTACAGCGAAGACAAACATGTTTTTGTCAATCTGGGCGACGGAACTTACTTCCATTCCGGCATATTGGCGATTCGTGCGGCGGTCGCGGCGAAAGCCCGTATGACTTACAAAGTGCTGTATAACGATGCTATTGCTATGACAGGCGGGCAGCCGGTGGACGGTATTTTGACGGTGCCACGTATGGCACAACAAGTCCTGGCTGAGGGTGTGGTTCAGGCAGTTGTGGTGACGGATGATCCCACTAAATATAAAGAAGCGGCCAATCAATTACCGGCGGGCGTTAAAGTTTATCACCGTGATCAACTGGACAGTGTTCAGCAACGTTTACGCGATACCTCTGGCACAACCGTGTTGATTTATGAACAGATGTGCGCGACCGAAAAACGCCGTCGCCGCAAGCGCGGTACTTATCCGGATATTGCCAAGCGTGTGTTTATTAATGAAGCAGTGTGCGAAGGTTGCGGCGATTGCTCTAAAGCTTCAAATTGCCTGTCAGTCGAGCCGGTTAAAACACCTTTTGGCACTAAACGCCGCATCAATCAATCGTCATGCAATAAGGATTTTTCCTGCGTGAAGGGCTTCTGCCCCAGCTTTGTGACTTTGGAAGGTGCTGAATTACGCAAACCGGAGTCGTCTGGACAGCTTGCCGAAACCTTGTCAGCAAATTCCATTCCGGAACCTGTTTTACCCGCACTGGATAAGCCTTATCGTATTCTGGTGACCGGTGTTGGCGGAACCGGCGTGGTGACTATTGGCGCATTGCTGAGCACTGCGGCGCACCTTGAACACAAGGGAGCCACGTCGCTGGATATGTCCGGACTGGCACAAAAAGGCGGTGCGGTGCTATCTCATGTTCAACTGGCACCTGAGCCGTCGGCACTGCATTCCACTCTCATTGCACTCGGCGAAGCTAATTTGCTGCTGGGTTGTGACGGCATTGTTTCCGCTTCGGAAGATGCTTTGTCCCGCACTTTAAAGGGCCTCACCAATGCGGTGGTCAATAGCAGTGAAATTCCGACGTCAGCGTTTGTGACAAACCGTGATTGGACGTTCCCCGGCACTTCCGTCCACCAGGATCTGACGAGTAGTATTGGTGAGGATTGTACCTTTCTGAACGCCAATGCCTTAGCGTTTAAACTGCTGGGGGATACGATTTACACTAATCCTTTGTTGCTGGGTTACGCTTGGCAGAAGGGTTGGGTGCCATTGCATCAGGATAGTTTGTTGCAGGCTATTTTGGTGAATGGTGTGAAAGTGGAGCAAAACAAACAGGCGTTCCTTTGGGGCCGGTCTTTTGCTTATCACAATAACGCGGATGAGTTTCTTAAAGGTGACGCGGGCCAGACTCCTAAGAGTGGTGGACAGAACGATGAGAATCTACAAAGTGTTATGGCGCAATCCGAACAGCTATTGACGGCTTATCAGAATGAGAAATATGCCGGACTATTCCGCGATGCTTTAACACCTTTGGAAACTGCGGAACGTTCACTGGGCCTTGATGCAGCTTTGCCATTGACAATGACTGCGGCACGGCAGTTGGCACGGCTGATGGCCTATAAAGATGAATATGAGGTGGCACGTTTGTACAGTGGCCCTGAATTCATGGATCGCTTGCGTAGTCAGTTTGAGGGTGAACCGGGTGTGGATTATCAGGTTAAATTTAATCTGTCGCCGCCGCTGATAGCGGGTAAGGATGATAATGGCGTGGCACTTAAGAAGGAATATGGCGCGTGGTTATTGAAGGTATTTCCGCATCTGGCTAAGTTGAAAAAATTGCGGGGGACGCCGCTGGATGTGTTTGGTTATACGCACGAGCGGAAGCGTGAGCGTGGACTGATTAAGGAATATCAGGGCATTATTCAACAGGTGGCTGCTGAGCTTTCGGCGGAGAATGTGGAACGTTCTTTGCTGACACTGGAATCACTTAAGCAGATTCGGGGCTTCGGGCATGTTAAGGCAGTGGCTATGGATGAGTTTGCGGCGCAGCGCAAGGCTGTGGAGTTGAAGCTTTAGTTTTAGTTTTAGTTTTAGTTTTATAAGACTTGACCCGACTACCTAAGGTGGTAGTCGGGCATAAGTGCTACAATTGGCTGATACCACCGAACTATCCAACCGCTACGTAAAACGTGATTACCCACTCGTGGCCTAAAGCACGCTCCGCAAAAATTCCTTAGTCCTATCTTCCTTAGGCTGCGAAAATATAGCCTCAGGAGTCCCCTCTTCCAGAATCCGTCCGTTATCCAGAAAACAAACCTTATCCGCCAGTTCCCGCGCAAAATTCATCTCATGCGTAGCCAGCACCATCGTCATTCCCTGCACATGCAACTCGCGCAATACATCCAGCACCTCAGCCACCAACTCCGGATCTAACGCTGAGGTTATCTCATCAAACAACATAATCTCCGGCTCCATCGCCAGCGCACGCACCACCGCCACACGCTGTTGCTGGCCACCGGACAACTGATCGGGGTAATTCTGCATACGATCCGCCAGCCCGAACTTTTCAAACAGTTCCGTCACTCTGGGCTGCAATTCACTACGGCTCAGTTTATGGATGCGGCGCGGGGCCAACATGACGTTTTCCATCGCCGTCATGTGTGGAAATAAATTGTAGCTCTGGAATACAATTCCGATTTTACGGCGTACCGGCTGCGGATCTAATCCAGGCACTGAAATATCGTTACCATCCAGTAAGATCTGGCCCTCATCAATCTCTTCCAGCAGGTTCATACAGCGCAAAAGGGTAGATTTCCCGGAGCCGGAAGCACCGATTAAACAGACCATTTCGCCCTCACCCACACTGAGATTGATACCGGAACAGACCTTGCGGTCACCGAAGCTTTTATGGATATTCTGGAGTTTTAATTTGCTCATACGTCAACTACGCTGCTGGTGTTGTTTGGCCATTAAACTATCCGCATACCGTGTCGCCGGAATAGTAATGATCAGGAAGATCACCGCCGCCGCCACATAAGGCGTGAAGTTGGCGTACAGTGATTTAAATACACCGGCCTGACGCAGGATTTCCACCGGCCCGATGAAAGACAACAAAGCCACATCCTTTTGCAGGGCGATAAACATATTCATATTAGCGGGCACAACACGCCGGATAGCCTGTGGCAGAATGACATCACGCATGGTATGCCACGGCGATAAACCTAAGGACATCGCCGCTGCACGTTGTGAGTTATGAATTGACTCGATACCGGAGCGAAAAATCTCCGCCACATAAGCCGAATACGTCAAAATCAATGCCAGAGAACCCCATATATACGGACTGTTCCACGGGCGTGGCAAACCCAAACCAGGGATCCCAAAACCAATCAGGTAGACAATCAATATGACGGGCACACCCCGGAATATATCCGTATAAACCGCACCAAATAAACGCAATGGATACAAGCCAGGCGAGCGAACATCCCGGCATAAAGCAATCACCAATCCCCAGATAGCAATCAGCGGTGCACACACCAAAAAGATAGCTATATCAATGGTGAAAGCCTGCAACAAGGCTGGAAATGATTTTATGAATATTTCACTGTTAAAGAAGCTCTTTTTTACCGCCTCCCAACCGGGTGATAGTGGTATCAAAAAGCACAGCAGCCCCACCACTATCAACGTACTGATAATGGCAATGGTGGTGCTGCGCCGCTTTACCCGGAGGGCATAGGCTTGTCTGGCTGTTAACATATGGCTTACTTGATGACCGGAATACCGGTGGTTTTGTGCAACCATTCCGCTTCGATTTCAGCTAACTTGCCATCCTCGACCATCGTCGCCAGCGCTTCATTAACACAAGTTTTCAGCGGATTACCTTCAGACATCAACATACCAAACTGATCAGGCTTTTCACTGCGTTCCGCCGGAAATTGTCCCAATACCACACCGTCATCCAACACAGCAGCACTCAGGTATAACGCCGTCGGCAAATCAAATAAAGCCGCATCAATCTGGTTCGCCTTCATCGCCGCAACGACATCATTATTGTCGTTATACAACATCGGCTCTTCTTCAGGTTTGATCAGTTCTTTAATCATCGGCAACGCGGTAGTACTGGCATCAGCACCCCACACCAAACCTTTCAACGATTCCAGTTCAGGTTTTGTACCCTTCTCCTGAGTTGGTTTGCGCACCAAAACGGCCATCGCGGCGGAGTAATAAGGCGCAGAAAAATCCACGACTTTTTCGCGCTCTTCAGTAATTGAAAACTGCTGGAGATTAAAATCGAAATTCTTCTCACCGGGCTGAATGGATTCATCAAAAGAAGCCGTGGTCCACGCCACTTTATCCTTATCAAATCCCATGCGTTTCGCTAACTCATAAGCTACCGCAGCCTCAAAACCTTCGCCGGATTCTGGCTTATTATCCACCACCCACGGCGAATAAGCAGGGTTACCGGTCGCAATGGTCAAAGTGCCGTCTTCCAGTGTTTTTCCTGCGGCGCAGTTATCCGCTGCAAATAAGGTGTTCGTGGAAAATAGTAAACCAAGGCCAAGTGTAAACAGGCGAACTGATGATTTGACATGCATGTTTAATTCCTTTGGGGACTGAATCAAAGCTTATTATCGTCGCCGATATGAGCGAAGTTGTCCAGCATTCAACCTGCTATATCTTTGATAGCCGATTTCTCTCGCAACAACACGACAAACTATGAATTAAAATGTATAGTTATATATACACTTAAATTCAGAATTAAACCTTATGCAAACAATTCTTACTCACAAAACCGTTTCTCTAACCGAGTTACGTGACCCCGCTAAAGTACTCGCTAATGCTGGAAATTCTCCAGTCGCTGTGCTTAATCGTAACAAAGTGGTCGGGTATTTTGTGCCTAGCTCTGTGGTGGATGATGTTAGTTTTGAGCAAGCTGGTAGTGATGAAGTGAGAAAATTATTGCTTGAAACTCAAGATATCGACCAACCGATTCTGGATTACTTACAGGACAAATGAGGGCTGAAAATTGAAACTATTAAATGCCGGAGATGTGTTCTTTATTCATGAAAATATTATTCATAATCATGAGCTTCAGGGACTGGCTGCAGTGTTGTACAGGATTGAAAACCGCATTCAGTACGGTTTGATTAAAGATGTTTATGATTTAGCCGCAACTTATGCTGTCGTATTGGGAGTTGGTCATGTGTTCAATGATGCAAATAAAAGAACCGCATACCGTACGATGGCAACCTGCCTGCGCTTGAATGGCATTTTTCCGGATTTTAACATGGAAAGTATTGGCCAAACCATTATTCAGGTCGCACAGGGGGAAATAGATGAGGTTGAGCTGGCGCGCTACTTAAGGGGTCTGGGATAATGGTGGGAACTCAGCGCTAATTCACTTCACCACGATCAAAGTGGGAGACAGAGGGAGTTTTTCTTTGCTGAATTATATACTGCCTTGTGTTACAAAAAGCTAATACCACCCACAGCACACCAACCACGAGCGCCCACATGGCAAAAATCCTAAAATACGGCTTCATCGGCTGCGGCATGATGGGCCAGGAACACCTCCGCAACCTGGCCCTCATCGAAGGCTCAGAAGTCATCGCCATCGTAGAACCCGATCCAGGCATGCAAGCCAAAGCACAAGCCTTAGTCCCTGATGCCATATTTGAACCAACCATAGACACCCTGTTAGCCCGCACTGATCTGGATGCACTCATAATAACCACCCCCAACTACCAACACGCCGCACAACTAATCGAAATCTTCAAAAAAACAAAACTCCCGGTACTGGTAGAAAAACCCATCTGCACCCGCTTCGAAGACATCGCCATATTACGCCAGCTTGAAGCCAACCACCCTGCCCCGATCTGGGTGGCGATGGAATACCGTTACATGCCCCCCATCGCCGCACTCCGCCAACAAGTAGAAAGCGGCGTACTAGGTGATGTGAAAATGCTGGCCATCCGTGAACACCGCTTCCCGTTTCTGGAAAAAGTCGGCGACTGGAACCGTTTTAACCGTAATTCCGGCGGCACCTTAGTAGAGAAATGTTGCCACTTCTTCGACCTGATGCGCTTGGTCTTACAAGACAAACCTGTACGGGTTTATGCTTCGGGTGGTGTAGATGTGAACCACCTCGATGAACGTTATGACGGCGAAACACCGGATATTATCGATAATGCTTATGTACTCGTGGATTTCGCCGGGGGCAAACGCGCCATGTTGGACTTATGCATGTTCGCAGAAGGCTCGCGTTATCAGGAAGAAATCAGCGTGACCGGCAGCAATGCCAAAGTCGAATGTTTTGTACCAGGGCCAGGACGCTTCTGGCCGGTAGACACCCTTGGCCCGGCACCCATTCCCCGTTTGGTACTCAGCCCCCGCCACCCACAAGGGCCACAGGAACAGGAAATTACGGTGGATGAAACCTTATTAGCAGCAGGCGACCACAACGGCGCAACGTATTACCAACATGTCGGCTTCAGAAATGCCGTGCTCAATAACGACGAAGTAGATGTGACACTGGAAGATGGTTTACAAGCCGTAATAATAGGCATGGCAGCCCAACTTTCCATAGAACAAGGCCGGGCGATTGATTTGCCGTTGACCTGATTATTATTCAAAGCTGCTGCAAAACTCCCTTCCCCACCCGTGAGGGTGTCGTAAAAGCTAAATCCCCTCCGTCTCCCCTTTTACAAAGGGGAGTGCCCTCCAGCAAAAACAAGGGCTTATCGAAGGATCTCCCCCTTTGTAAAAGGGGGAACAAGGGGGATTTGAATCTTTTGCGACACCCCCCTGTGGGGGAAGGGTTGGGGATGGCGGGTATTACAAAGTGAGTTTTGGAATAATAGTTACTAAAAACCACCTAAACAACAGGCACTTCCCACAACTGACCGCGCAACTCACCCAATAAACGTAACGCATCCGCCGACTCAGGCAAACCAACAGCACGACGAACCTGCGGATTCTCTTCCACCTGAAAAGTAGCATGCAACGACTCAATCGCTTCCGCTTGTGCCGCATGAATATGTTGTTGCTGCGCTTCCGTCAGCTGCGGCATTACCCATTGATGAATGCCCCATGATAATTCCGCATGGCCACTTTCTTCCTCTGCCACACGTCCCATCACCGCCTTGAATGCATCTAATTCCGCATGCTCGTGTTGCCAAATCCCACAAGCCGCCGCAAAGGTTTCATTCACACAACCTTCCACCGCATTCTCCAAAGCCACTTCAAACAGTGAACGGAGCTGGAAGTCATCAACCTCAACCGTCGGCACTTTTGCATCATAAGCCTGAGACAATAAACCAGCCATTTCAGCATGTTCAATTTCTTCCTGAACCGCCTGATGTGCCATTTCAACCAAGGCTTGCGGCGCCTGATAAGCCTCCAATTCACGGGTCAGATAACGAAATGCGGTCACTGCCGCTGTTTCCATCGCTGCCATTGAAGAAAAGTACTCACCTAAAGCGGAAGCAGTTTCATCCGGTGCTTGGATATGAGCACCCGCTGGCATCCGGCCCGGTACAGGGCGTGGTGGACAACCCGGAGGCGCTGGCGCATATTCCTGATGGATGCTGGTAAACGTTACCTCACAATCCAACTGCACCTGACCCGCCGCAACACCCGAGGTGGTATCACAGGAAGTCACCTTAAGATCTTCCATCCCAACCATTGTGGTACGCATTGGTTGCTGAGAGCGCTTAACAATCAGGCTTTCACACAAAGCAGCACATTCCGCCTTAGACAACGGTGCGGGCTTACTGCTATTCAGTAACTCCTTGATTGAACGTTGTTGTCCGGGTCTGGAGACAGGGCCGGGTAAAGCACAGCGATCTACCGGTGGTTTAACTTCAGATGATGGGGTGGGTTTAGCGGCGGGCGTCATACAACCTGTCTGTAAGGCCAACGGTAAAGCAGCGATCACGGCACTACGCAAAATTATCTTAATAGGTGCTTGCGACATTCCTGTTACTCCTTTGTTGAAAAAGATGTCAGTCTTTAGACACGCTATAGACTAAATTGACTCACGACAATGCTGTATTGATTTTTTACACCCCTTCACGCACCATGAACCAGATACCGGAGGAGAAAGCGGAGTCTGATATGAACACATTTGATTACATCATTGTGGGCGCGGGTGCAGCAGGTTGCGTGCTGGCCAATCGATTAAGCGCAGACCCGTCAGTATCAGTTTGCCTGATTGAAGCCGGAGGCAGCGGCAAAAGCCCCTGGATTCGTATTCCGGCTGGCATTTTTGGCTTATATGGCAACAAAAAATTCGATTATGCCTACAAGGGTGTCCCGCAAAAACACCTGAACAACCGCATCATGACCATCAACCGTGGCAAAGCGCTAGGCGGCTCCAGCGCCATTAACAGCATGGTTTATATCCGTGGTAACCGCAATGATTATGATGGATGGGCTGAACTGGGTTGTGAGGGTTGGTCTTATAATGATGTGCTACCCGTTTTCAAGAAACTGGAAAATAATCAGGCTGCCCAAAGTGCAAAATATCATGGTTTTGACGGCGAACTCAGCGTAGTCAAACCACAAGACCCTAACGAAGTCGCCTATAACTTTGTCGCCGCCGGACAAAACGCCGGGCTACCGGAAAATACTGATTTTAATGCTGAATCTCAGCTCGGTTTGGGCATCTATAATGTCACACAGAAAAACGGTGAGCGCTTCAGTAGCTACAATGCCTTCGTGGAACCGATACAAGACAGAGAAAACCTGACGGTTATGACACATACCGAAGTCTTTGCTCTGAATATTGAAGGTCAGCGCGTAACAGGGGTTCAGGTCGAACAACAAGGCCGACAAAGTACATTACAGGGTGAACAGGAAGTGATTCTTAGCGCCGGAGCCATTGCCTCACCGCGTATTTTACTGGCTTCAGGTATTGGAGATCGTTCCGAACTGGAAGCACTGGGCCTGGAATGCAAACTCCATCTGCCGGGAGTGGGCGAAAACCTACAGGATCACATCGACTCTATGATCACGGTGCGTTCACACCGCCCCCGCTCCATTGGCGTTTCACTCCCCACGTTGTTGACACAGGTTCTGCCGGCCCCATTCCGTTACTGGTTGCAACGCAAAGGCTGGTGGACAACTAACTATGTTGAAGCCGGAGGTTTTGCCTGCACGCCGATAGCTGAAGCAGCCGAACCTGGTTCCGCCGATGCTGATCCGGACGTTCAATTTCACTTTACCCCACTGTACCGTAGTCACCGGGGTAAACGATTTGAATTCGGTCATGGTCACTCAGTCTTTACCTGCGTATTGCGCCCACGCAGCAAAGGTAATGTAAAACTGACTGATGATGGCACCTTCCGCAATGTCGATATTGACCACGGGTTTTTCAGCGATCCGCATGATGCAAAGATTCTGGTTGAGGGTATGAAAAAAGCCCGGAAAATTCTCGCCTCACCACAATTTGATAAAATCCGTGGCACGGAAATGGCACCTGGCAGAAAAATACAGACGGATGAACAAATGATGGACTACCTGCTGGAGACTACAGGCACCGTCTATCACCCTGTCGGTACCTGTAAAATGGGTATTGATAATAAAGCCGTCGTCAATCCGCATGATCTGAAGGTCAGAGGCATGGAAAACCTGCGGGTAATTGATGCCTCAATCATGCCCAAACTGATTAGTGGAAATACCTCCGCACCCAGCATGATGATTGGTGAAAAAGGTGCCATGATGATTTTGGCGGCACTAAACAATACAGTCAAAATATAATAAAAATTATCAATCTTTTATTTTACTCAGCACAAAATCGACAATTTATCATGTATTATTCTATTTCCAAATGGTAAAAAAAAAGAGAGGCCTATGCCAACAGAAAGCCACCGGGTAGTTCAGTTTCTGAGTGATCTCTCGGCCACGCAATCATTTGAAGTAGCATTTAAACTGTACCAACAATACGTATTGGAACTTGGATATGGTGGTGTAGTGTACGGCTTCGCCCCCAAATTATTTACCACAGACTCACTGTTTAACACACTCATTTATCGGGCCAGCGGACTCTATTCTGATGAATTTCTGCAGCACTATAATGAAAAAAATCTGATACTGCATGATTTCACCGTAAAATCCATCATATCCGGCTGCATGGCTGAACTGGATTGGGGTAATGAAGAATATCGGCAGAAGAAACTAAGCGTACAGGAAAGAAATGTACTGGAAGTCGCACGACGCTACGGACTAGAAAACGGTATCAGCCTGCCTTTAATGAATAACGCCAACGGGTTCGCCGCCATCAGCGCATGCAGTGGCCTGGAACGCGCTGAATTTGAAGCCCTGAACCAGGAAGCCCTGCCTCTTTTGCGTCAGTATAGCCAGATCTTTAACGGGCATATCTGGACACACAGTCGCAATCAACTGGGACGCTTGTCATCTGAAGTCATTCTCAACAAATTAACCCCGACTGAGATGGAACTATTACGTAACCTCCCCAGCGGCGATATGCTGAAAGTAATCTATGAAAAGATGGGCAAGACAGCCGGTTATGGCGACAATATACTGGTGCGGTTACGGGAAAAAATGGGCGGGGTCAGCACTAATCGCCTGATTTATTACGCCAGTTTATTAATCACTAACGAACATATTTAAAAAAACAGACGGGGCAAAAGACAGTTTCCTTTGCCCTCATCATTCACAGACCAGCGTCAACGGGGTACCCGCTTAGTAATCACCCACCTCGTCCGCTGCATCTTCTAACTCATCTGAATAAGTCTGAGCATCCATCAATGCGGCCATCATATCGATGTCTTCAACTTCCATCATGTATAACCAACCCTCACCATAAGGGTCAGAGTTTACCAGCTCAGGTGAATCCAATACCGCCTCATTCACGGCTGTGACTCTACCTTCCATGGGTGAATAAATATCAGAAGCTGCTTTAACGGATTCGGCGACGGCAATACCCTCTTCGCGGCCAAATTCAGCGTCAATATCCGGCAATTCAATATGGACCAGATCACCCAACAATGCCTGAGCATGATCGGTAATTCCCACCGTTACCGTGCCATCTTCATTATCACGCACCCATTCATGAGACACTGAATATCTCAACTCTTCCGGAACATCACTCATCACTAACTCCGCTCAATTAATTAAACCAAAAACATTTTTTACTGTGAAAGTCGCCGACTTTCATGCTGGGGGGATGAAATTTTTTCATGCCCTCTAAACACAATGCTACAATCCACCGCATTGTAAACAAGTGACCAGCGGATAGCATCATGGATGTACTCAATTTATCACTGCCCTTATTCGGACTGGTGTTACTAGGCTGGTTGGCCGCACGCTGGAAGCAGCTCCCGGAATCCGGATTAGCCTGGATGCAGTTTTATATTATCTATGTAGCACTACCTGCGCTGTTTTTCCAGATACTGCGTCAGACACCCATAGAACAACTCACCAACTTCCGCTTCATACTCGGTACTACCGGCACCACCTTTGTTGTTTTCACACTGGCTTTTTTATTCGGCCGCCTACTGCAAAAAAATAAAACAGCCGTAGCCACCCTGCAAGCAGTAGCCGGCTCATACTCCAACATCGGTTATATGGGGCCAGCACTGACATTGTCCGCACTGGGGGAAGCCGCTGTTGTCCCCACCGCGCTAATACTCTGTTTTGATAACGCCCTATTATTTACCATCGTCCCTATCCTGATGGCGATGGGCATGGACAATAACCAGGAAGGTATACTGAAAGTTTTATACAAACGCGTACTACTCCACCCGTTCATCTTAGCCACTCTAGCCGGAATCAGTGCCGCTTACTTCCAACTGGAGGTACCACAAGCCCTTGATCAAATTCTGACAAACCTGAAAAACTCAGCCGCACCCTGCGCACTCTTCACCATGGGCGTAGTCATCGCTCACCAGAAAGCCAGCCTCAAAAGCATCGATATCGGCGTCTTACTGCTGATCAAAATGATCCTCCACCCGTTGCTGGTCTACTTCACACTACGATGGCTGGGCTTCACTGACCCGGTGTGGGTAAAAACCGCCGTGCTCATGGCTGCCCTGCCTCCGGCACTCAACGTATTCGTGCTGGCACAACACTACGGTGTCTATGTACAACGCTCATCGTCCATCGTGTTGTTGGGCACAATGATTGCGGCGGTTAGTGTGACTGCGCTGCTCTACCTTATAAAAATCGGGTGGGTATAAGTGAAGCGAGTTTACGCCGCCTGGAAGATGATATGCGGCATGCTTTAAAGCACCACTCCATGACCCCCACCATACCCACTAACCCCTTCAGACTTCCAAGCGCCCAACACCCCATCCCGAGGCTTATAAATCTCCACCAACAACGGGTAACAAACCGTCGCATCATCCGAATGGCTACTCCCACAATCCCCACCCGGACAAGCCGACAACGCCCCCAACAAATCAATCTCAGCAAAAAACTCGATAAAATCACCGGGCCGCACCGGGCTAGCCTTCATGAAATACTGATGCGTATCCAAGGTAAACCCCGTACACATAAATACATTCAACACATCATGCACATGCTGCTCAATTGCAGCCGTTGACGTACCCTGGTTATTCGCCAAAGCCCGCGTCAGATTAGAATGGCAACAATAATGATAATCCACACCCTTCAACATATGATTAGTATAAGGATCACACCGGGTTCCAATCACATCATGCACCCCCGCTCCATCAGCATCCCAGCCATACCATCCCAGCGTATCGTGCGTAATCGTTGCCATCGGGCGCAGATTAGGCAAGTTGCTCCACAACCTGTCTCCTGTAGTCACATGACTGGCATGCAACTGGCGGGTTTTCCCACTAAAAAACCGCTCATTCAAATCATGCGCATTCCACAAATTCAGATCACCCACCTGCGGCCCTTCCACGCTCACAATCCGGAATAAATGCCCGGCAGGCACCTTAAACGTAGCTGCATCACGAGGTGCCACCCTGACCTCATCCACCTTCTGCATACCGTCACGCACACCGTTATAAAACGGGCTATCATACTGCGGCAATTGGTCTATCTGATAACAAACAATCGGTGGTGCAGCACGCAGCTGATCAGCATCAGCAGGTGGTGTAATACGTTCATTTTGGACATTTTCAGCAGCCATAATCTTCACTCTCCCAATGCCTTAGCGCGATCACGCAATACAAACTTCTGAATTTTGCCCGTCGATGTTTTCGGCAAATCCTCAAACACAATTTTCTTCGGCACCTTAAAACCCGCCAGAGTTCCCTTGCACCAAGCTATCAACTCAGCCTCTGTTAACTCACTGCCAGACTTCACCTCAACAAAAGCACAAGGTGTCTCCCCCCAATGTTCATGCGGCATAGCCACCACCGCCGCAGCAGTGACACCAGGGTGCTTAAACAAGGCATTTTCCACCTCAATCGAAGAAATGTTCTCACCCCCAGAAATAATAATATCCTTAGAGCGATCCTTCAGCTGAATATAACCATCCGGATGGATCACCCCTAAATCACCGGAATGAAACCAACCACCCGCAAAAGCTTCTTGCGTTGCCTCAGGATTTTTCAAATACCCCTTCATCACTACATTGCCCTGAAACATGACCTCACCTATGGTTTCACCGTCAGCAGGCACCAAGGCCATAGTCTCAGGATCACGCACCGACAAACCTTCCAGCGGCAAATAACGCACACCCTGCCGCGCCTTTAACGCAGCTTGCTCATCAGCAGGCAAGGTATCCCACTCAGCCTTCCATTCATTCACGACAGCAGGCCCATAAGTTTCGGTCAGACCATAAAGATGCGTCACATTAAACCCCGCGTCTTTCATCGCCACCAACACCGCTTCCGGCGGCGGTGCAGCAGCCGTCATAAACTCAACCTGTTGCGACAATTCACGCTGGTCTTCTTTGGCAGTTGATAATAAAGCCGACATCACCACCGGTGCGCCACACAAATGCGTTACCTGGTGATCAGCCAACGCATCCCACATCGGCTTCTGGCGCACCCAACGCAGGCAAACATGTGTGCCCGCCAGCGCTGACAATGTCCACGGAAAGCACCATCCATTACAATGAAACATCGGCAGCGTCCATAAATACACCGCATGACGCGGCATCGAAGCTGTCAACGCATTACCCTGTGCCAATAAATAAGCACCCCGGTGGTGATAAACCACACCCTTAGGATTTCCCGTCGTGCCCGAAGTGTAATTCAGTGAAATAGCATCCCACTCATCATCAGGCATCTGCCATTCAAAATCAGCATCACCCCCAGCAATAAACGCCTCATAATCCAGCTCGCCAAGTTTCTCACCCGCTTGCGGGAACTCGAGGTCATTATAATCAATCACCAGCGGTTTAGACTTACACAGAGCCAAAGCCGCTTTGACAGTTGGCGCAAACTCCCGGTCAGTGATCAACACCTTGCTGTCCGCATGATCCAATTGAAAAGCAATAATCGCCGCGTCCAACCGGGTATTCATCGCATGCAATACCGCACCACACATAGGCACGCCATAACCCGCTTCCAACATAGGCGGGGTATTAGACAATATCACTGAAACGGTATCATTCTTAACAATGCCCCTGGCTGCCAAAGCGGAAGCCAATTGGCGGGAGCGCTTATAAAAATCAGCGTAATTGACTCTCTGCTCACCATGCACAATCGCGGTATGTTCAGGGAACACACTGGCGGCACGTTCCAGAAAGGTCAGCGGTGTCAAAGGCTGGTAGTTAGCCGGGTTTTTATCCAACCCGGTAGGGTACATATCAGGCATTCGCCTTCCTCCTTGTATTGCGCAGCAATAACAATATGCTATTGTTCAGCCCGAAGATTTTAATCTATTTTTTACAACGCGTCTGAAGAATAAAGCTTAGACAAAAAGACATACGGAATACAATATGCACCATGCCCCAATACAGGAACTCTATGTTTCTTACGACAGCGCCCAAAAATTAAAAATGGAAGCTGCCGAGCTACCCTCATGGGATCTGACGCCACGGCAAATCTGTGATCTCGAGTTATTAATGAATGGTGGTTTCAATCCGTTGAAAGGCTTCTTAACCGAAGCGGATTACAATAGCGTTGTTAAGGATATGCGCCTGAGCGATGGTTCATTGTGGCCGATGCCGATTACACTGGATGTTTCGCAGCAATTTGCTGACAGCGTTGAAGTGGATCAGGACATTGCTTTACGCGACCAGGAAGGTGTTATTCTGGCGATTCTTTCTGTCGCTGATAGCTGGATTCCTGATAAAGCGCTGGAAGCAGAGAACGTTTTCGGTGCCAATGATGAAGCGCATCCGGCGGTGAATTATCTGCATAATACCGCTGGCCCGGTTTATTTAGGTGGCCCGATTACCGGCATACAGCAACCCGTTCACTATGATTTCCGTGGCCGCCGTGACACGCCTAATGAATTGCGTACTTATTTCCGCAAGCTGGGTTGGCGGCGTGTAGTTGCCTTCCAAACCCACAACCCGTTACACCGTGCTCAACAGGAATTAACATCCCGTGCCGCAAAAAAAGCGCAGGCCAACTTATTGATCCATCCGGTGGTGGGCATGGCCAAACCCGACGACACAGATCACTTTACACGCGTGCGTTGTTATGAAGCTGTGTTGTCTGAGTATCCATCCAGTACCACCAGCATGAGCTTACTAAATCTTGCTATGCGTATGGCCGGGCCACGTGAAGCTGTCTGGCATGGTCTGATCCGTAAAAACCACGGCTGTAGTCATTTCATTGTGGGCCGTGACCATGCAAACCCCGGCAAAAATAGCCAGGGCGAAGATTTTTATGGCCCTTATGATGCACAAGCCATGTTCCGTGAGTATCAGGAAGAAATGGGCATCGAGATGGTCGGCTTCAAACACATGATGTATATACAGGATCGTGCTCAGTATGAACCTGCGGATGAAGTGGAAGAAGGCACTACTGCATTAACTATTTCAGACACCGAACTGCGACGCCGTTTAAATGAAGGGCTAGCCATACCCGACTGGTTTTCTTTTCCCGCTGTCGTTGAAGAATTACGGCGCTCTAAACCTTCACGTGATAAACAAGGCTTCACTGTATTCTTCACCGGACTTTCCGGCTCCGGCAAATCAACCATTGCCAATGCCTTAATGGTTAAATTGATGGAAATGGGTGGACGGCCTGTTACTTTGCTGGATGGTGATGTGGTACGTAAGAATTTATCGTCTGAACTAGGCTTTTCTAAAGAGCACCGTGACCTGAATATTCGTCGCATTGGTTACGTAGCTTCCGAAATCACCAAGAACGGTGGTATTGCGATCTGTGCTCCGATTGCACCTTATGCCACGACACGGCGTGCTGTGCGAGAAGATATCGAGCAGTTTGGTACTTTCCTTGAAATTCATGTTGCTACTTCACTGGAAGAGTGTGAACGACGTGACCGCAAAGGTTTATATAAGCTGGCGCGTGAAGGAAAGATCAAGGAGTTTACCGGGGTTTCTGATCCTTATAACGTGCCGGAAAATCCCGAGTTAAGCATTAATACTGAAAATGTCGAAGTGGATAATTGTGCGCATCAGGTGCTTCTTAAATTGGAGAGTATGGGGTTGATTAGTTAACCCCTCATACTGCACACAATTATCCAGTAACACACTGATAATCCAATCAGGCAGAAAAACCAACTTCAATTAGACTCATAAGCTAAAATTATGAGTCTAACACTGAGTTCCTAAAGCTTGAATAGTGTTAATGACGAGAAAGGCGACGATGCCTATCGAGTAACAAGAGCAAGGCTGATCATTCAAAAAAACCACCAATTTTCCAAAGCAAATCGCACCAGTTCTAAATGGACTTTCTGTTGATCAATAATCTTAGTCTCTACCAAAAGCATTCATAGCATATAATCAGCAATTAACTCATTCTCAAGGAACCCATGCCCTTTCCAGGAGGAGATGCCGATAAAGTTGGTAACCGCTACGAAGCTCTATGGACAATCAATTGTTTCCTGCAAATACTGCACGGAGAAGCAAGCAGTATCCATATCGAAAAAATTGGTGATGAATGGGATGGTGTCGAATTCGCATTACAGAAACCCGCATCTACTGAATTTCATCAAGTCAAACGCCAAAATAGTAATAAGGGGCATTGGCCAATAGCGACACTGTTCAGTAAAAAAATTCTGGGCAATGCTTACCATTTGCATAGAAACTATCCCTCTTCAGATTTCATCTTTGTTTCCACTGATAATGTTGCACAGCTACATGAATTAACTGAACGCGCCAGAAAACTAACAACCTTCGATCTTTTTCAGCAGGAGGGATTGAAAGCAAATGATCATCAGCTTGCGTTCGAAAAAACCTGCACATACTTAAAAACTGATGAGCCATCCGAGTGCTATGATTTTTTAAAGTCGTTCAAAATGGAAGTCATTGGCGAACCTGCTTTGAATCAACTGGTAAGGGCAAGAGTGGCAGGGTAATCCCCACCAATATTGTTTCCGATTTACATGGTAAGCAAAGTATGGATTTTCTAGCGATATTATTTGAAGATAATTCTGAGGAAGTGCGCCGAGAAGCTACATGTTGCTTTTCTATGTTGAAAAAGAAAGACTTGTTACTTTATCGCTCTTTTATTTCATCATTTATCAGTAGCCGTGCGATAGAAAGACACTCATCTAAAATTACATACTTGCTGGAAAACAGCATAGATAAATTACCCGATACTGTACTGCAATTGATCGACAGTTTTCTTGACCATGAAGGCAGAGCTAGCGGAGATATAAGTACCAGTTCTTCAGGAGACTCCTACCATCTCAATGAGTTGCTGATAAGGCTTTATGCGCAAACCAGTTCCAGCTCAACTAAAACAAAATGCCTTGATGCGATTGATCGAATGGTTAGCTTTGGTAGCAGCGGCCTGGAGAGTGAATTAAGTCAATTTGATCGCTAATCCCAGCTAACAGGTTAATCGCGGTTACAAGTCAGATAAATTTTTCGGAACAAGCTACCAGATTTCTCGTAATAGCAGCTATAATAACTCGTAACAAGTGACGAGAATTTACCATGTATCCACGTAACAGCCATGCGCTACTAACTGACCTTCTTTCCGAATTCAGAATCCTCTATCTAACCGGCCCACGTCAGGCAGGTAAGACCACGCTGGCAAAACTCATCGCCACACAACGTGACATGCAGTACCTTTCACTGGACGACGAAGGGGTAATGGCGGCGGCGAAAAACGACCCACATGGCTTTATCCACTCCTTCGCAGGGCAAAACGTTGTATTAGACGAATTTCAATATGCCCCCGAACTGATCCCAGCGGTAAAACAAGCATCAGACAACCTACCGATCAATCAAAAGGGCAAGTTCCTCCTCACTGGCTCAGCAGATATTTTTAGCTCAGCCCGAACCCAGGAAGCACTGCCAGGACACATGGCACGGGTAGAACTATGGCCTTTATCGTTAACGGAAATTCATGACAGCACTTTTAACCTTATCGATTACCTGTTGGCTGGTGATTTTTCAGCACCACACGCCTGCCCTGAGCTAGGCCGCGAACAACTGGCACAAATCCTTTTAAATGGCGGCTACCCCGAAGTGCAGGAAAAAAGTGAACGCGGTAAATCAATCTGGTTTAGATCCTACCTGCAAGGACGCTTACTCAAAGACTTCGAATCTCTCTATGCCGCACGCGGTGAGTATCACGGCAAACTGGAAGCATTGATACCCTATCTGGCTGGCATCAGTGGCAACTTACTGAAGTATGCCAACGTTGCCAATGACCTCTCACAAAACGACAAAATCATCAAAAGTTACATTGAAGCACTGGAGTGGATGTTCATTGTGCGGCGCGTTTATCCCTTTATAAAAAACAGCGCCAAACGCCAAACCATAGGTATGCCCAAAATACACTTTGTCGATACTGGGTTAGCCTGCTATTTATTAGGTATACGCACACCACGTCAGCTAGCTAATTCTCATGTCTATGGGGCTTTACTGGAGAGCTTTGTGTACATGGAATGCCTCAAACACATGACTTGGGCAGGCGAAGAGGTCGGGATCTACCATTATCGGGACAAACAAAAAAATGAAGTGGATTTGGTGCTGGAACGCAGTGGAGGTCACCTAATCGGTATCGAAGTTAAATCCTCAGCCTCGATTAATGTCGGCGACTTTAAAGGCTTGTCCCGGTTGGCTGAGTTTGTTGGCACACGACTGGAAACCGGCATAGTCGTTTATGGTGGCACACGTGTTCTGCCATTTTTGGTTGATGGGCGACGCTTTTTCGCCGTCCCCATCTCATTGATGATAGCATCGGTTGACTCAAAGCTCAGGTGGAACCAAGGCCCCACCGAGCCAGACCAAGCACAACCTACTGCCCGGCCACCATCATCTTACCCAACAAAATAGAACCGGTCTGAATCCGGCCACGGTCATCAATATCCGTACCCACCGCCTGAATATCCATAAACATATCTTTCAGGTTACCGGCGATAGTAATTTCTTCCACCGGATATTGGATCTCGCCATTCTCCACCCAAAAACCCGCCGCACCCCGTGAATAATCACCGGTGATGGAATTAACACCCTGACCAATCAGCTCAGTGACCATTAAGCCGGTGCCCATTTCTTCCAGCATTTCCTTAGCACTAATACCCGTATCAGCCAGCAACAAGTTAGAAGAACCACCCGCACTGCCCGTGGTGGTCATGCCGAGTTTTCTGGCGGAATAACTCCCCAGAAAATACCCCTGCACCTTACCATCAAGGATAATGTCCCTATCCTGAGTGATCACACCTTCGGAATCATAGGCACGACTGCCCAGCGCCTGCTTCAGGTGAGGACGTTCCTGCAAGTTGATAAAATCAGGGAAGACTTGCTGCCCGATAGAATCCAGCAGGAAACTGGCTTTGTGATACTGCGCACTTCCGGCAATAGCACCGGTCAAATGTCCAATCAAGCCCCGCGCCAGCTCAGGCACAAACATAACCGGCACTTCCCGTGTTGTTAGTGAACGACCATTCAATCGGCGCAATGCACGTTCCGCTGCTTCTAAGCCAATGGATTCAGCACTTTCGAGTTTGTCCGGCACACAGGACGAACTGTACCAATAATCACGCTGCATAGACTCACCGTCCTGTGCGACTATCGAACAACTCAATGAGTGTCTCGTACTACTGCCGATTCCGCTAAAACCATGGGAATTAGCATAAATACCCAAGCCGGCATAACTATCCACACCTGCGCCATCGCTATTGATAATGCGTTTGTCCTGCGCTCTTGCGGTATATTCTGCCTTTAAAGCCAGCTCTATGCCATGATCGGCTTCTAATGCCCAGGGGTGGTATAAATCCAGATCAGGGATATCCGTCGCCATCAATTCCGCATCCGCCAGACCATTAAACGCATCTTCGGCGGTATAACGTGCAATCCGGCAAGCTGCATCCAAGGTATCTTCCAACGCTTGTGGCGATAAGTCACCACTGGAGGCAAAACCTTTTTTATGGCCAAAATAAACCGTCAGACTCACACCCTGGTCACGGTGGTACTGTAATTTTTCCACCTCACCCATGCGTACTTCAACCGACAAACCAGTGCCTTTATCAATCCCCACTTCAGCCGCCGTAGCACCTTTCGCTGCTGCTGATTTGAGAATATTATCAGCCAGCTCCTGAAACTCAGCACCCAGTGCTGCCCTGTTTTCCAGTTCAATCATGTGTATTATCCTCAGGCTGTAGCCGTTCCGCCAACGGTCAGACCGTCAACACGCAAAGTCGGTTGTCCGACACCCACAGGCACAGACTGCCCGGCCTTACCACACACCCCGATACCCGTATCCAGTTCGAGATCATTACCAATCATGCTGACACGGGTAAGTACATCAGGCCCGTTACCGATCAGTGTGGCATTTTTCAGTGGCTGTTTAATCTTGCCGTTTTCGATCAGATAAGCTTCGGAGGCCGAAAATACAAACTTGCCCGAAGTAATATCGACTTGCCCGCCAGAGAAATTCGCGGCATAAATACCTTTATCCACTGAAGCGATAATTTCCTCAGCCTCATACTCGCCGGAACGCATATAAGTATTCGTCATGCGTGGCATAGGCAGGTGAGAATAGGACTGTCTGCGGCCATTACCGGTAGACACGGTATTCATCAACGCTGCATTCTGGCGATCCATCATGTAACCTTTAAGAATGCCGTCTTCAATCAACGTGGTGCACTGTGTTTCAGTACCTTCATCATCCACGCTCAACGAACCACGGCGCTTTTCCAGGGTACCGTCATCAACGACAGTAATGCCTTTGCTCGCCACCTGCTCACCGATCCGGCCAGCAAATGCAGACGTACCTTTACGGTTAAAATCACCTTCCAAACCGTGACCAATCGCTTCATGCAATAACACACCCGGCCAGCCATTACCCAACACCACCGTCATATTGCCAGCGGGTGCAGCCTCAGCCTCCAGATTCACCAGCGCCATACGCACCGCTTCATCGGCATATTGATCCGTGCGGTTATCATTCAGGAAATAGTTCAGGTCAAAACGCCCGCCACCACCAGACATCGCACTCTCAGTCTGGCCGTCACGTTCAACAATAACCGACACATTAGTGCGCACCAATGGCCGGACATCAGCCGTCATGCGACCTTGTTCATCCACCACCAGAATGATTTCATGGACAGCGACCATATTGGCCATCACCTGTTTCACATGCGGACTCGCAGCACGTGCTCTGGTATCAATGCGGTGCAGTAAATCGATTTTGTCCGTCTCAGATAATGAACTCAGCGGGTCATCCATACCGTACAAAGAGCGTGATGGTTGGTTAGCTTTCCAACCCATGACTTTACCAGACTGCCCTGCGCGACTAATCGCTTTGGCCGCTTTAGCCGAGTCCATTAGCGCAGCTAAGGAAATCTCATCACTGTAAGCAAAACCGGTTTGTTCACCACAAACAGAACGCACGCCCACACCCTGTTCAATACTGTAGCTACCGCTTTTCACGATACCCTCTTCCAGCCCCCACGATTCATAACGGGCAGACTGGAAATACAAGTCAGCCAACGTGGTATCACTGGTCATCAGTTGGCCAAATACGCCATCCAGATCCTGTTCGGTCAGTCCCCCGGGCGCAAAAAATGCGTTGCGGGCATAATCCATTGCTTGTTGCATATATAATTAATCCTTGTAAACAGACAAGACTCCGGGCGGGCAACCATGCTCCAGCACCGGAAAGTTTTTGCGCGTTGTGCGTAGCTCATCGAGGTCAATATCCATCGAAGTGATACCCGCGCCTTTATTCAGTTGACCACGAATCCGCCCCCAGTAGTCAATAACCATACTGTGCCCCCAGGTTGTGCGGCCATTCACATGGTAACCACCCTGGGCCGGTGCGACAATATAACAGAGATTTTCTATGGCTCTGGCACGTAATAAGGCTTCCCAGTGAGCTATACCGGTAGCTTCTGTGAAAGCCGATGGAACGGTAATAATTTCTGCACCCTGTTGCACCAAATGGCGGTATAACTCCGGAAAGCGTAGATCATAACAAACCGTCATGCCCAATTTACCAAACGGTGTATCAACCACTACCGGTTGATTTCCGGGTAACACGGTCTTACTTTCGGTGTAGATTTTATCCTCTTCAGCCACTTTAACATCAAACAGATGAATCTTGTCATAACGCGCGACCTGTTCACCTTGGTCATTATACAACAGCGAACTGGCGGAATATTTTTCAGTATCATGAGTTAATAGCGGAATAGTGCCAGCCACAATCCATACACCGTATTCTTTGGCTTTGCGGCTGATAAAATCCTGCATCATCCCCTCGCCAAAAGGCTCCGCAACGACCACAGCATCTTTATCTGATTGCCCCATAATGCCAAACACTTCAGGTAATACCACCAATCCGGCACCTTCATCTGCTGCCTGTCTGATAAGACGGTTTGCCTCCATTAAATTGGCTTGCACCTGTGGCCCTGATGCCATTTGGATGGCAGCGACTGATTTCATTGACTCAACTCCTGACTCACAACACATTTTGATTGTGGACTAAATAACCAAAACTTCAATTTTTTATTGACCGGCTGGGGGTTATCCGGCGTTATTGGGCCAATAAACCAAAGAGAATAAAACCTGCAAATCGCCGACCTGGCAACTAATATTGTAACCACACCGCCGCCGCACATTGGTGGCATGTACTGGATATTTGTTCGGGTGAAAACCAAATGCGGTATCGAAGGCGTCGGCTCGTGAACTGACTAAAGCTGAAATTCAGCAGATGCGCCCGGTTGGGCGACCTAAAGCTGAAACCACGAAAGATAGCGTTACTATTCGACTGTCACCAGAAGTTACGACTTATTTCCGTGATACCGGAAAAGGCTGGCAAACAAGAATTGACCAGGTACTACAAGACTATGTGGCTGAGCATCGGTAACTCTATAAAGCAGTTCAATTCTATTAAACACGGTTCTGCCATCAACATCATATATCGCCGAACCCCAAATAAGCTTGATCAAAATACTTGGCTAGCGCTATATCACGGTTCGTCACTTTATTTAACGCACCATCCCATGTGCTTAAATTAACAGTGAGCGTTTTCCACACATTTTCCCAGCGCGGATGATGATTGGCGGCGTCACAAGCGGGCGCAACTGCTGCCATGAAGTCGATTGCTGCCTGAAAACTGTCGAATGTAAATTCCCGCTTTATCTCAATTTTGAACTTAGCGGGGTCTTCAGACAAAGGTGATACCACCTGAGTCCAGGCGGGTAATTTCTGCTTAAGCATCTGCTTTAGCTCCGACTCAGAAATAGCGTCAGTTCGCATAATATGAGTTACCTTTAAACAACATTTTTTTCTACCTGTTTGATCAACAATCAGCTACTCAACAACCGATAACTCTCCAACCGAGCCGCAAAACCATGCGGATTCATCCCCACCTGTCCGGCCAGCTCAGCACTACCACCACTGGAACCCAACATCCACATTTCAGGCCCGCCATCATGCTGCGGGCTAATATGCAAATCAGCCCAGGGATGATCATCCGGCATGGTCTTTTCTAATAAAGATTTAAGTGTCGAAGCCTGCGCCGGATAACTGGCGGCATTTTGTGGCGGGCTCGGCCAGGCCAATGCGGACGATGCTAGCTGATCACCCCCAGGCGCACGCCCTATTCCCAGATCAATACGGTCAGGAAACAGGGCACTCAGCATATTAAACACCTCAGCCACTTTATAGGGGCTGTAGTGACTCAACATCACGCCCCCACTACCGACACGCATATGCTGCGTCACACTGGCAATCACTGAAATCAGAATTTCGGGACTGGGGCCAGCAAACTGTGGGCTATTATGATGTTCCGCCACCCAATAACGCGCAAAACCCATGACATCACAGGCTTTGGCCAGCTCGATGGACATTTTCCCGGCATTCGCCAATTCCGGCGCTGTTTCAGCAGGGTGTACCGGACTTTGATCCAAAACGGTTAGTTTAATATCCAATATTACCTATCCCAACTGCCCCGGCAACCACAATACAATCGCCGGAAAGGCAATCAACATCGCAATCGTCAACGCATCAGCAACGAAAAACGGACTGGAACCTTTAAACACATCCTGCACCGAAATATCAGGGCGTACACCGGCCACCACAAAACAGTTCAACCCTATCGGTGGCGTTATCAGGCACAACTCCGCCATCTTCACCACGATAATCCCGAACCAAATCGAACAACCCACACCCGACATACCAAAGACACTGTCCGCAGCAGCCACACCATCACCACCATTCAGCGCCATCACCGCCGGATACACCACGGGCAGCGTCAGCAGCAACATCCCGATGGCATCCATAAACATACCCAACACTGCGTAAGCCAACAGAATATAAATCAAGGTCAGCATCGGGCTCTGATCCAGGCTGGTAATCCAGTCCGAAAACACACTCGGCAAATCAGCAAAACCCAGAAAACGCACATAAATCAACACGCCCCAGATAATGGTAAAAATCATCACAGATAACTTAGCGGTTTCCATCAGGGCACTTTTCAACTGCTCCCAACGCATGCCTTTGTACACAGCGATACAGAACACCACAAACGCACCCAACGCACCACCTTCAGTCGGCGTACCCCAGGCATCACCACCAAACGGGTTATAAATGAAGAAGATAATAATCGCGACCACCAGAAATATCGGCATCGCCGCAGGCAGTGATTTAAAACGCTCAGCCCAGGTAAAGCCACCCACCGGAGGGCCAAAATTCTTAAACATTTTGGCCATCAATACGACCAGACCACCATAAACCAGCGCTGAGAACATCCCCGGAATAAAGCCAGCTAACAGTAGCTTACCGACATCCTGTTCCACAATAATGGCGTAGATCACCAGAATCGCAGACGGTGGAATCAATGAGGCCAGCGTACCCGCAGCCGCCACCACACCCGCCGCAAAACGTTTGTCATAACCGGCTTCTAACATCTCCGGAATCGCAATGCGTGCGAACACCGCCGATGTGGCCACCGAAGCACCGGACACCGCAGCAAAACCCGCTGTCGCAAACACCGAAGACACCGCCAAACCACCAGGCAACCAACCCACCCAGCGCTTCGCAGCTTCAAACAAGGCTTTAGTCAACCCGGCGTAATAAGCCAGATAACCAATCAGAATAAAGGTGGGAATCAGCGATAATGCCTGCGAAGCAATTTTTGAATGCGGCACTTGTCCCGCTGTTTTCGCGGCAACATTAAACGCCCAGAAAAATTGTGAGGGGTCATAGCCTTTCTTGGCCCAGAAAATCCAGATCAGCCCGACCACACCGGCCATCGCCGCAGCGAAAGCCACGCGCATACCGAGCATAACCATCGCCAACATGCCGACTGAAACCGCAATGCCAATATCAATAGAATCCATTACGTCCTCCCCTGATCATCGGCTTTGCCATCAATAGATCCACCTGAGACGGCCACAGCTTCATTCGCAGCCTGAGTCGCGGCATCCTCAATCAGCGGCACAGCAATGGGATGAACTGCATTGGTTTTGAAAGCAACCCAGTAACCCCAGGTCTGGAGCATTAACCGCAGACTCAACACACCCAAAGCAAAGGGAACCAACAACTTCGCAGGCCACAAGGGCAGCGCAATATCCATGCTGGAATCACGGCTCCACATCGGACTGGAAAAATCGAAGGAACGGTCAAAATGAAAATACGAACCGTATAAAAGGGTAAGCACCAACAACAACATCAGCACAACGGACATTAACTCAGCCAACCACAAGGCACGGCCCCGGAGTTTACCGATCAACATATCCATACGAATATGGCCACCGGTACGCTGCGTATAGGCAATCCCCAGAAAAGCAATTAAGGGCATAGCCTGTTCAATCCAATCAATATAACCGGATAAAGGCTGCCCCATAATATTCCGGCCACCCACGCTCCACACCGCCAGTAACATCAATGAAAAAGCGGCCAGCCCGCCGATAAGAATCAGCAGGCTTTCCAGTTTAAACAATTGACGATCCAGACGACTCAGACGGGAATGATCTTCCAGCACTGAAGAATGTCCGGACATAAGATTACTTCAGCATGCCGGTGACAAGATCATACAATTCCTGGGCCGGTAACTTGTCCGATGCATTGTCTTCAATCCACTTTGCGGCAGTCGGTGCAGCCACCTTCTCTTTGAAAGCATTCAGCTCATCACTACTGTAAGTCAGCTCAGTGATGCCTTTCTCTTTCAGTGTGGCAGCCCATTTCTCCATGGTCTTGCCTTTGTAGTTATCAACATAATGCTGGACAGCTTCATCCACTGAGCCTAATAAAGCCTCACGGTGAGCATCAGACAAACCTTCCAGCGCCTCAGTATTCACCACAACCGGACAATTAACAGTTCCCGGATTCAGGTTAGTCGTCCACCATTTAGCACTTTCAGAGACACCAAATGCCATGTGTGCATGCGGTGCAAAAGCAACTGCCTTGATAACACCGGAATCCAGAGATTGGCGCACTTCAGTAGCTGTCACAGAAGTAGGCACCGCATCAACTGCAGCCATCGCTTTACCGATGCCACCGGTTGCCCGCACATTCAGCCCCTTGAAATCAGCCAATGTTTCAGGCGCATCACCTAAACCCGCAATATTGTACTGAGGCATGGGCGAAGGCATCAGCAGCGTTGCATTCCAACGCGCCAAATCGGCTTTAACAGCAGGATGAGCATAGACAGCGTTGGATAACTCAACTTCTTTTTCCAACGAATCCACACCTAAAAACGGCAGCTCCAGCACCGTGATCAACGGATTTTTATCGCGATGATAACCCGCACAGAACTGCGCCATCTGGAAGGCACCAATAGAAATACCATCCAGATTTTCTTTATTCTTCGACAAACCACCATAAGAAATATTCAGCTTGAACTCGCCATTGGTCTTTTCAGATACCAACTCAGCCAGCTTCTCGACATGCTCAGTGAATGCGCGGCGCTTCCCCCAAACCGACACATCCCACGTTTCAGCATACGTTTCAGCAGAAAGGCCCATCGAAATAGCAGCCACCACAGCGATCTTGATTGCTTTAAAATGCATAATTACTCCTCCATCATTTTATTAAATAGCTTACCCGCTCTAGGCTACCAAAAGATGGCGAACAATCATAATGACCCGTTGGTTATCAGATAGCGTTCTCAAATATCTGGACAACGTCTAAGCCAGCATAGACACCTCTTCCACTGCCAACTTCCAGTAATCCTCCGCCAACAATGCCGAACGGTTCATAAACGGCTTACCGCGCATACGCTCCAGACGCAGTGACGACGCCTCAGTCACATCCAGTTTCGCCCTATCCAGAATATCAATCACACCCGCAGGCTCATTGCAGGCCAACACCATATCACAACCCGCTGCCAACGCTTTCTCTGCCCGCTCTGCATAGCCACCCGCCACACTCGCGCCTTCCATGCTCAAATCATCACTGAAAATGACACCATCAAACTTTAATTGCTCACGCAATACATCCTGCAACCACACCTTAGAAAATCCGGCTGGCTCACTGTCCACCTGTTCATAAATCACATGTGCAGGCATCACCGCATCCAAACCACCCTTAAACAAAGCACAAAACGGCTGCATATCTTCTGCCATAATTTGTTGGGCCGTTCTTTCGTCACGGGGAATTTCCAGATGGGAATCGGCTTTGACCCAACCATGACCAGGGAAATGTTTGCCGGTAGCCGCCATCCCGGCTTCACGCATACCTTCGATATAAGCCTGAGCCAGTGCGGAAACAATACGGGTATCACGGTGGAAAGCCCGGTCACCGATGACACCACTGGTGCCGTAATCTAAATCCAGCACAGGCGCGAAGCTGAAATCAATACCTACCGCACGCACTTCGGCAGCCATTAACCAACCCGCCTTACGTGCTGATTGCAACGCCTGCAATGGGTCATCAGCATAGTTCTTTCCCAAACTAGCAACGGGTGGCAATCGGGTAAATCCATCACGAAAACGCTGGACACGCCCACCTTCATGATCGACACCAATCAGCATAGGCTTCCCTGCCGCTTTGCGAACCGCAGCGCTTAATTCAGCAATCTGTTCAGCAGACTCAAAGTTTCTTGAGAAATAAATCAAACCTCCCACCGCAGGATGGCTTAATAAATCACGTTCTTCTGCTTGTAATGTTGTGCCTTCCAAATCCATCATCACGCAACCAATGGCCATGGTGTCCCCCTATTTACTGATAATCAGATGTATCAGAATACTATAACCCAAAAAATTAAGCAGAGTACCTTACCCAAAGCGCGCCTGACCCTGGCGGCGGAATTCACTGGGTGTCATGCCCTTAAGATCCATAAACCGGCGATTGAAATTGGCGATATTATTAAAGCCCACCGAATAGCAAATTGTACTGACATATTGCTCAGTTTCCATTAACAAGGCGCAAGCCCGGCTAATCCGCAGCCGGGTCACAAAATCAGTGAAGTTATTACCGGTTGCACGTTGAAAGTAACGTGAAAAATGACTACTACTCATACCAAAAAGCTTACAAATATCGGCCATAATAAACGGCGTACCGTAGTTCTCAGTAATATAATCAATCACTTCACTCATTTTACTCAGCGCATCATCACCCTCAAAACTCTGTATTCTGGCACTGGATAATAGGTTGTATTGATCATGTACTGACAGCTTATTCAACAACTGCAGAAAGACTGTAAAACGTGCTACGCCGGTACTATTCTTAATGCACAACATACTTTCTGAGATCTCGTCACTTATCCCGATAAACTCAATGCCATGACTCGCACGATCCAATAAAGGCAGCAAGCCACGTATCTCGGGCATAAATTCACTGGCTTTGCGCAACGGCTCACCGGAAAACTGCAAAACACGATCACGAATAGGAATATGCTGATCAAGCACATCGGTTGAAACCCAATTATGGGGCAAGCGTGGGCCGGTTAACACCAGGTTCCCAGGCTCAAAGCCACCGATGTAATCACCCACAAATACTTTCCCGCTGGTTTCAGTTATCAGGTGTAACTCGTACTCTTCATGATAGTGCCAACGCACCAAAGGACTCGGCAAGCCGTGCTCTAAATAACGCACGGAACCACGGGTATAATCCGCTTCGTACCCAAGATCTGAATTACGCTGAAACTCCAACTCAAGTTCAGGTTCACGGTTGTTGGGTTCATTCGCCATCTGCGGCCCACTGCCGGGAATATTACGCATTAAACAGTTAATCATTTAAACAAAATGCCTGACTAATCCCGAACAAAGCCGGATTTTGGGTATGAATCACAAACGCAGGCACTTGTTCAAGTTGCTTTCTGAACCGTCCCTTTGCCTCAAAACGTTGCCTGAAATGTGATGTCTCAAAGTACTCACCCAGCTTTGGAACAATCCCACCACCGATATACAAGCCACGAAAGGCCCCCAGCGTTAAGACCAGGTCACCGGCCACCGAACCTAGCAAAGCGCAAAATATCGTTAATGCTTCAGCGCAGTGAGGGTCACTTTCATTGCGTCCTGATGCAGTGATTTCAGCCGGTTGAAGGGGTTTAGCTTCTACCTTTTCCAACTGACAAATCGTTTGGTAGAGGTTTTGTAATCCCATCCCGGAGATCAGACGCTCTGCTGAAACATGGCCAAACCTCAACCAACACAGCTTGAGAATGTCGCACTCCCGTTGATTTGCCGGACTAATGCTGATATGCCCACCTTCACCCTCAATCGGCACCCAATAATCACCACGCGGGAGTAAGCCGGATACCCCCAAGCCAGTGCCGGGGCCAATCACCGCAATCGAAACACCTTCATAGGAAGAAACACCCCCCACCTGGACTAAATCCTCAACAGGCAGTATCGGGATGGACATCGCCAGTGCTGTAAAATCATTTTTGAAAATCATTTCTTTAAAGCCCAGCAGTTGCCGGGTTTCACTGATAGAAAATGCCCAGTTGTGATTGGTCATTTGCACCCAATCACCCGCAATAGGGTTTGCAATAGCCAACGCTGCTGATTCGATATCAGGGTTACCCACCATGGACAGGTAATGTTGTATGGCGGTGGTAATTTCAGGGTAATCCGCACACGCCAGCACATGTTGCTGAAAAATAGTGTTGTCGGGAGCCAGCAAGGCAAAGCGTGCATTAGTCCCTCCAATATCAGCAATCAGTCTTGCTTTAATACCTAAATCGATTTTTGACGTTTTCAAGTTGATCCATTCCAGTAAAAAGTTAGTCTGTTACCCTCTGGAAAGAGGTAAAAGTGAGACTTTATTTTGTTTAATTCCTAAAGTAAAGTAATTAATATACTTTAAGAACTAAACAAAATACTTTATTGTGTCAGTCCAAGACTTCTATGCGTGAGGTGAAGTCATTTCAGTAGGTTACTTTGGAAACCTTCTGTCAACATTGAGTTACATTAAACGGCTTTCTGAGGAGCATCAGGTATCACTAAACAAAGACATGGGTCGTCAACAGGCCCCGCCAGAATCCGGCACTTAAACCGACGTGCCGTACTGTCATACATTCGTTTTAACGGGCCACACTCGCGCTCAAAACTGGGCCCGGCGCTCTCACTGTCAGCGGCAGCAATGTCCTCTGTGGTCAATGATCTGCTGGAAGAGGGTTTATTAAAAGAATCAGACAGTACGACGCGTGATGGCCGGCAAGGCCGCCCGATTTCTTTATTGGAACTCAATGGAAATGCTGCTTTTGCCTTTGGCATTGTGATAAAACCTAGCAAAACCGTGACAGAACTGGAGCTGGCCTGGGTTAATTACGCCGGTAAAACTACAGCATTACCGGACATAAAAGTAGACAAACCTCAGGATACGGATGAACTAATCAAAGGCATTTTAAGCGCCATACAAACGTTAGAAGCCGCTGTCCCGGAACCTGACAGGGTATTTGGAATAATGCTGGGCATTCCGGGTGTCATCGAAAATGATACACTCTCAGCGTCACCTAAGTTGCGCTGTATAGAAGGCACTGAGTTTATTGAAAAACTCCGAAAAGCAACCGATTATCCGTTGAGCTTACAAAATGATGTTAACCTGGCAGCCACTTCAGAGTTGTACCAACAACCACGATTAAATAAGCTATTTTTCGCCTATTTATACCTCTACTCCGGTGTTGGTTCTGGAATTGCGCTGCAAGGTAAAATTCTTAATGGCAGTGGCGGCCGGGCCGGTGAAATTGGCTCCTTGCACATCAATCGCCGTGACCCCGATACGACCTCTTTTGAACATTTACTGAGTACTGACGGTGCGCTTGCTGACCTGTTGGAATCACTGGGCCACCCCCGGAATGCACTGGATACGCTCGCGGACTATATTGACCAGCGTGACACCAAAGTACTGGAAGTGGTTGATCTTTATTGCGAACACGTTTGTGATGCCATTAACGTGCTAAACAGCGTGCTGGATCTGGATGAAATTCTTATTGATTTTCGTTCAGATAAATTATTCCAACGGCTAAAACCCCGACTTGAAATTTTCCTCCAGAGTGCTAATCGTCAACCCGTCATCTCAACCCCGGTATTAGGCCAGGAAGCCGCATTAAATGGCGCAGCACTAACCGCTTTAAATCTTGCATTGGAAGTGATCGAATCGAACGTCAAAGTGACATAATCTAAAGCGTATGCTTGACACAATCCTTAATCAAAGCAGGGCCGGCATAAATAAAGCCACTGTACAATTGCACCAGCTTAGCCCCGGCTTCCAGCTTAGCCTTGGCATCCTCACCATTCATAATCCCACCAACACCAATAATAGGAATAGCATCGCCCAGGTGCTTATGAAAAACCCGAATCACTTCATTAGACTTTTGCGTCAATGGCCCACCACTCAAACCACCCTGCTCTTCGCCATATCGCAGGTCACGCACAGCCGTTTTATCCACCAATGTATTAGTCGCAATCAGCCCGTCAATTTTATTTTTCAGAAAAACCTCAGACATCGAAGCAATTTCTTCGGTGCTCAGGTCGGGCGCAACCTTCACCGCTATCGGTACATATTTTCCGTGTTGATCTGCTAAATTTTGCTGCTCAGCCTTTAAAGGAGCCAACAAATTATGTAAATCATCGCCGTATTGCAGGGTACGTAAACCCGGGGTATTCGGCGAGGAAATATTAATCGTGATGTAATCAGCGTGCTCATACACCCGCTTAAGCCCAATCAGGTAATCATCCACCGCACGTTCAACCGCTGTATCAGCATTTTTACCGATATTAATGCCCAGCACGCCCTTGTATTTTACCCGCTCAACCTGCCCCAATAAGTAATCCAGACCGTGGTTATTGAAGCCCATACGGTTAATGATCGCTTTAGCCTCCGGCAAACGGAACATGCGGGGTGTTGGATTGCCGGGTTGTGGTCGTGGAGTAACTGTACCGATTTCGATAAAGCCAAAACCCATCGCGGCCATAGCATCGATGTACTCACCATTCTTATCCAGACCAGCCGCCAGACCTACCGGATTAGGGAAATCGATACCCATGACATTAACCGCAGCACCTGGCAAAGGCTTTCCCTTACCCGACAGTCCGGTTTTTTCAATAATTTTCAGTCCATTTAAGGACAAGTGGTGGGATGTTTCAGCAGGAAAGAGGAACAGCAGCTCACGCAGTAGGCTATACAAAGAAAAATCCCCGATTCAAATGAAACGGGGATTATGCAAAAACTTATGGGTGGCAACAAGGACTAATGATTATTTCTCACAGTTACTTCCTTTCTTCACCTGAGCGACCAGCCCTTCATCCGGCACATTGATAGAAATCAAAGCAATCCAGCTTCAGATAGGCTTCATTGCTATTCATGCCCGCCTCATTGCAAGCAACTTCAATCTGTTTCACCAGCTTGTTGACCGTCGAGTAAGTCAACTACCATGCTAATCGCATCTTGCTGGTATTCCAGCTTGGCACAGAATATTAACTTCATTGCTTACCCTCACTCTTTAGAATATGTCCGGAATGGTGTTTTTTTCAGGGTATACTCCAGCAATATAACCAGAAAATAATGATTTTCTGGTTATATTTTTTAAACATCACCCAATTTTGGTTATGTCCTTCCCACGCTACCCAATAGCTCATATAAAGGAGGATTAATATAGTAGTTATCACGTCCCAACCGCACTTTCTTTAACAATCCGATAGCGATCAATTCATCCAGGTAACGAATGGCTGTATTGCGGCTGACATTGAGCTCAGTCATCACAAAATCAATTTTAGTGTAAGGGTGACGGAAAATATTATTCAGTAAATCCTGACTATAGATCTTGGGCAGTTTGTCACGCATAGCACGCTTGTAAGTTTGCATTTGCTGCTTGATGGACTGAATCAGCTCAATACTTTCTTTGGCGATCACTTCGACCCCTAGGAATGGTGTTTGAGACACCTTTGAGTTCAGCCAAAGCCTGATGTGAGGCAACTAATTGCCTGAGTACCACTTTGGATTCTAGGTCCTGATCAAAGGGTAAGGTAGGTGGTGTATAGTTTGGTTTCATTTGCCTATACCGTCCGAAATTCAAAGTACGAAAGAAAAATACCCAGTAACTTGTATATCAGTGAGTGAACCAGCCAGTTTTTCCATGCTACCTCAAGTAAAAAGAGCAGCCTATCAAAAGACAAACTGCTCTAAAAGGCTATTAATTTGTTACTAAAGCGAATAATTACAAATACTTCTTAGATTCCAAAGCCGCAATCCGCTCTTCCAACGGTGGGTGCGTAGTAAAGTAACGCTTCAAACCAGACGGAATACCAAAGCCACCAGAAATACCAAACGCAGCCATTTCAGCCGGAAGATCCGGTGCACCATGTGCCTGCTGTAAGCGCCGCAAGGCAGCAATCATCTTTTCACGCCCCGCCAGTTCAGCACCGGCTTTATCAGCATGAAACTCACGATAGCGTGAGAACCACATCACAATCGCGCTGGCCACAAAACCCAGCAGCATTTGTGCCGCCATCGAACCGATGTAATACCCCATCCCATAACCACGACTCTGACCACGGCTCAGGAAGCTATCAATCGCCATCCCAATAATACGTGCGAAGACAAACACAAACGTATTAACAACACCTTGCAACAAGGTCTGCGTCACCATGTCGCCATTAGCCACGTGACCAATCTCATGGCCCAACACAGCTTCAACCTCATCAGCCGTCATCTTATCCAACAAGCCCACACTTACCGCAACCAGCGCATTATTTCTATTTGCACCCGTAGCGAAAGCATTCGGATCAGGTGAATGAAAAATGCCGACTTCCGGCATACCAATACCGGCTTTATCAGCCTGACGACGAACGGTTTCTATCAACCAGCGTTCTTTGGCATTGCTAGGCGTTTCAATGATTTGCACACCCATGCTGCGCTTAGCCGCACCCTTAGACATAAACAGGCTAACTAACGCGCCACCAAAACCAAACAACAACGAGGTAATCGCAATGCCGGTGAAACTGCCGCCACCTATAGTGATCCCGAATACAGCCTGTATCAGATTAAAGGTGAGAAACAGTACTGCCATCACCCCGAAGTTGGTAGCCACCAACAGAAAAATTCGTTTCATTATCAACCCGTCCGCTATAAAAATTATTAGTTAAGCGTGCATGCAAAACATACTGCTTATACGCATGTTCCACATGCTACTTAATATTAGGGTAAATCCATGTATTTCAAGCACTAAGGCTTCCGGCAGTCAGCTTTCTGCCACCTCCAGGTGACTAACATGCTGATAACCACGTGGCAACATTTTACCCCGCTTACCCCGTTCGCCCAAATACTCATCCAACTCCACAGGTTTCATGGCCTTATGGCGTTTTCCGGCATGTACGATCAACGTTCCGCCTTCAGGTATCACGATGGCACAAGCCATTTGTTCAGTGCCATCTTTTAATACGACAGGGGGGATACCTAATAACTTATTACCCTTACCTTTAGTCAAAACAGGCAAGTCAGTCAACGCCAGCACCAATAAGTAACCCGCCGAGGAGACTAAAGCCAGACGATCTGTGTTCAAATCATACGTCCGGCAAGGTGGCATAACGCTCGCCTTACCAATATTCAGTGAAGCCTTGCCTGCTTTCACCTTGCTATACATATCAGCCAGCGTACAAACAAAACCATAACCGTGCGAAGAATACATCACATAATACTCATCATCCTTGCCCATGATGACAGAATGAAAAGCTGACTGCGCCTGTGGTGACAAACGGCCGGTTAGCGGCTCACCCTGCCCTCTGGCCGATGGCAGACTGTGCGCCAATAGCGAATAAGTCCGGCCACTGGTATCCAGCACGACTACCTGTTGGTTAGAACGGCCACGTGCCGAAGCCTGATAGGTATCGCCCTGTTTATAACTCAAACCAGCCGGATCAATTTCATGCCCCTTTGCCGCTCTGATCCAGCCCATCTGCGACAGTACTACTGTCACCGGCTCGGCAGGAATCATCGCCGATTCATCCAGAGCAAGCGCTGCCTGACGTTCTTTCAACGGCGAACGACGGTCATTGCCATACAATTTTTTGTCTTCCAGCAACTCAGTGCGGATAAGCTTGGTCAGTTTCTTATCTGAACCCAACAGCCCCATTAACTGGTCACGTTCCTTGGCTAACTCGTCCTGCTCTGAGCGGATTTTAAACTCTTCCAAGCGCGCCAACTGGCGCAATTTGGTATCAAGAATGTAATCAGCCTGAATCTCCGTTAGATTAAAAGTCTTCATGAGCACGGGTTTAGGTTCATCTTCCGTGCGAATAATGCGGATAACTTCATCAATATTCAGGAAGGCAACCAACAAACCATCCAACAGGTGCAGGCGTTTTTCAACGCGATCCAAACGCCATTTCAAACGACGCATCACCGTCTGGCGACGGAAACTCAGCCACTCCACCAATAATTCGCGCAGGCTCTTCACCTGTGGCCGCCCATTCAGGCCTACCGCGTTCATATTCACGCGATAGCTACGCTCCAGATCAGTGGTAGCGAACAAATGGGACATTAATTGTTTAACGTCAACACGATTAGAACGCGGTGAAATCACTAAGCGAATGGGGTGCTCATGATCAGATTCATCACGCAAATCATCTACTAACGGTAGCTTCTTCGCCTGCATTTGACCGGCAATTTGCTCAAGAATCTTGCCACCAGATACCTGGTAAGGCAACGCACTGACAACAATATCACCCTCTTCAACCTCCCAGCGAGCACGCATTTTCAGGGAGCCAATGCCCTTTTCATACATAACCGTTAAATCTTCAGCCGGGGTGATTATTTCTGCATCAGTGGGATAATCCGGGCCTTTGATATATTCACAAATATCAGCCAGCTCTGCCTGCGGATGATCCAACAGGTGCACACAAGCATCCACGACTTCCCGCAAATTATGCGGCGGAATATCCGTGGACATACCCACAGCAATACCCATGCCACCATTCAGCAAGATATTAGGTACCCGTGCAGGCAATAAACCGGGTTCATTCAGCGAGCCATCAAAGTTCGGCACCCAATCGACCGTGCCCTGACCCAGCTCCTGTAACAAAACCTTAGCGTAGGCTGTCAGGCGTGATTCGGTATAACGCATCGCTGCGAATGACTTGGGATCATCCTGAGAACCCCAGTTGCCCTGCCCGTCTACCAATGGATGGCGATAAGAAAACGGCTGTGCCATCAACACCATCGCTTCATAACAGGCAGAATCACCATGCGGATGAAATTTACCCAGCACATCACCCACCGTGCGAGCGGATTTTTTGTGTTTGGAACCGGCAGACAAACCCAGTTCAGACATCGCATAAATAATGCGGCGTTGTACGGGTTTCAGACCATCGCCCACATGAGGCAAAGCGCGATCGAGAATCACGTACATGGAATAATCCAAATACGCTTTTTCAGTGTATTCCTGGAGCGGGAGCGTTTCGACGCCTTCGTAATTCATTCTTATTCCTATGGCTCACAATCAATCAATGTTTATGTTTAATCGGTATTTTGCTTATTGTAGCGCAGAGAAGTCAATTTTAAGCACTGCTTTCATTGATAGAAGGGACAGATCGTAGCTAGTCAGCGCACCATTAGCCTATAATGTGTAAACTTATTACCCAGGAGTCATAAAATGCACACAAAACACCCTATCACTTTGAGCCTATTAATAGCAGCCGCACTCACATTAACCGCCTGCGCTGAAGCACCTATGCCCAAAGAAAGTGAATTACAAGTGATTGACACTATCGTCGGCGATAGCCAAATCAAAGACTTAGTCATCGAAGAAGTGAAAGCCGGTAGTGGCGCAACAGCCAGCGCAGGCCAAACTGTCAGCGTTCATTACACCGGTTGGCTATATGACCCGGCGGCAGCTGATAAAAAGGGCAATAAGTTCGACAGTTCACGTGACCGTGGCCAGCCGTTCCAATTCCCGTTAGGTGGCGGAAAAGTCATTAAAGGCTGGGATGAAGGCGTGGCAGGCATGCAGATCGGTGGACAGCGCACACTGATTATTCCACCGCATAAGGGTTATGGCTCACGCGGCGCGGGTAGTGCGATTCCACCAAATGCTACGTTGATTTTTGATGTTGAATTGTTGGGCGTGCAGTAAATCAAATACCCCTTTGGCTTCGCTAAGGGAGCAGTCACCGCTCTCTGCGCGAAACCGAAGGAATTGATTCATCAATACAACAATGAAAACATCTTGCCGCGATAAGTCTTCACCAATGGATTTGCAGTACCCAGCAATTCAAAAGTATCAATCAACCCCTTACGCCCTGCTCCTTCATCAAAAGCAGCATCTTTTTTCATCACCGTTAGGTACAACTCCAGTGCCGCTTCAGACTCCCCTTGCGCCAGTCTGACTTTAGCCAGTTCCAGCATGGTCGCCAGATCATCCGGATTATCAACCAGCTTCTGTTCCAGCCCGGAAGTATCTTCGCCTGCTGCCGAGGCTTGTAAACGCGCCATTTTTATGTCGGCCTGCAATTGCTTAACCTGTGCAGCCGTTTCATCACTTTCCGGCACCGTTTGCAATAAAGTATCAGCCTCATCCACCTTACCCTGAGCCATCAACATGCCCACTAGCTCAACGGAAGCTTCATAAAAATCAGGCTCATGCTGAAGCACCTGTGTCATCAGATCAACCGCACCCTCCAGATCACCGGACTGCTGCATCGTTAGCGCCTGTTGACGATATGGTTCGGTCTGGCGGGTACGGTGTTTATTGATAAACTGGCGAATTTCTTCTTCGGGCAAAACACCCGTGAACTCATCAACCGCTTCGCCACCCTTGAATAACTTGATAGTCGGCAAGCTACGCACACCGTATTGTGCAGTAAGTTCCTGATTTTCATCAGCATTCACCTTCACTAACACAAAACCGCCCTGATATTCATTGGCTAATTTAGCCAACACCGGCATCAGCATCTTGCAGGGTTCGCACCAGTCAGCCCAGAAATCGACCAGCACAGGTACCTGGTGGGAATGTTGCAACACCTGCGCAAAAGTCTGCGCATTGGCTTCAAATATAAACGGGGAGTCAGACATGTTCAGTTCCAAATTTTTCAGATGGCTCTACAATAAGGCTGGATCAGGAAAATGCAAGTAAAATGCCCTTTGAAAGCGCATTCCCTTTCCTCTTCGCCCATAAAAAAACCCGCTATAGTCATAAACCATAGCGGGCCTCTGCTTTTCCTCTGCTTTAGTGTGTCAACGCACAGAGTCTTTCATTATTAGATCAGTCGAAGATTATCGACAACCCTGCCACCAGCAAGGATTACGTCTGTTAAAGTTAAGCAACGCACGATGCTTAGGAGCCTGGCTTAACGGCTGCGTGATATATTCTTTACTGCCCCACGCGCCATAACGACGATAGGTACGTGGTGAAGAATAATGCGCAAACAAGGTACCACCTGCTTTTCTCCACCCTTGTAAGAACTGATTATAGAACTGTTCCATGCGAGGGTGACGATTTGCTTGATAAAGGATCGGATTTGGCATTTCCATGTCATGCTTTGTCTTAAAATCAACCAAACCCTGACCACCTTCATAGGCCATTAGCTTCACACCGTACTTATCAGCGATTGCTTTCTGCTCGCTGATGAACTTCAGTGTATTGTTGATCGAATAACGATACTGGTCATTAGTAATCAGCTCGAAAGCCTGATTCAGGTTCCGCACCAAACGAATCGAATTATGATCACCAAAGAAGTAAGGCGCGATCGCAAAGGCATCAGCATGCTTATAAGCATCTTTATGACTCAAAATGGTTTCAGCCACATCTTTACTGATCGTCCAGCCGGACAAAATTCTCACCAAACGTTGTGGCCCGCCAAAAGCACGCTCCCACATTTTGAAAATTTCCACAGAACGCTCTGAGTAGAACCGATAGCCCGCACGATTCTTGTTGGTATCCAAACCACGCGCCATACCTTGGTCACGTACATAGTTACCTTGCAGGAAGATGAAGTTCCAGGTTTCATTACTGTATTCAATGTGTGGGCGCAGATTGCCTCTCAGGCGCTGACGTACCAGCTGCGCAAACCGTTGTATATAATCATTATCAGCCGCATGATGGTGCGTAAACCAAGGGTGCGCATTCAGGCGGTTGGCCAACTCAATCTGAATTTCAATCGGTGCGCCACGGTTAGTTTGATTGCCACCCCATGTTGCATCAGTCACTTTCTGGCGCTGACTCCATGAACGCTGTGGGTTATTGCTGACGCCACTCATGTTCATAAACCGGATAACCTTGAAATCCTTCATGTAATTAAGGTAATCAGGGTTAAACAAGATTTGCGCATAATGAGTTACAAAAGCCTGATAATTGCCCGGACAAGCCTGAGGCCCGGCTACTCTGCGGTAAGGGTTATTGGCGCAAATACCACCCGGCGGTAGTATTCTGATATTACGTATGTAGTTACGCGGATCAGATTCACGAATACGTAAAGACATGTCGTATTTATTATCAGCTCCCGCTGACAATTGAATAATGTCACGCCCCGGCTGGCTATTGATGATTTTAGCATCACCGCCATATTGCATTTTACCTACACCATCGTAAAGCACCGTGTAGTTACCCGCCGGAATAGTCTGTGCCGGAAGGTTACTCAGGACACGACTGCCCGCGATTTGACCATTCAGACGTGCCGGCCAGCCATTGGCATCCATCTGTACATTAGCGCCGGTCAACCAGGGACGTGCATCCTCGAAGGGCAAAGCAGCACGAAACAAGTCAATAAAAGGCGCACTGGAATCATCTTCCGTCAGCTCATTAGTATTTGTCCCCAGCGGGGATGTCTGGTTTGAAGCGTAGGCAGAACTGAATAAAGCAGAAGCCAGCCCCAACCCGGCAGAAAAAACTACAATCTTCAGCCCTAATTGTTTAGTTAAAAATGACATTAATCTTATATCCTCTGATTATCATCTATAGATGACACTAAGCCTAGTCGTAAGTTGCCGACTTGGCAAAGTCTCAAATGCTCGAATGTACTAAATTGTTATGTGAAATGTTAAGTATAATAGTCCAATTATCAAAAATTTCGGTGCGTTCGCCCTTCTGTGACAAGGGCAATAGCGCATTAAAGCCAATTTAAAACCTTAGTATGCCGCTAAGCCCTTAATGTTCATTGCCTGTATCCAGCGCAGGCATTACAATTGCGCCGCATTGTATTTTATATCTATTTCTCACTTATTGGAGACACATCGTGGCAATTGAACGTACTATTTCTATCATTAAACCTGATGCAGTAGCAAAAAATGTTATCGGCCAAATCTATAGCCGCTTTGAAAATGCAGGCCTGCAAATCATTGCATCACGCATGATTCACCTGAGCCAGGAACAGGCTGAAGGCTTCTATGCGGTACACAAAGAGCGCCCTTTCTTTGGTGACCTGGTTAGCTTCATGACTTCCGGACCAGTAATGGTTCAAGTACTCGAAGGCGAAAATGCAGTAGCTGCAAACCGCGACCTGATGGGGGCAACTAACCCTAAAGAAGCAGCAGCAGGTACTATTCGTGCTGACTTTGCTGAAAGCATTGACGAAAATGCCGTACATGGCTCTGACAGTCTGGAAAATGCTGAAATTGAAGCTAATTTCTTCTTTGCTGATGGTCTGTGCCCTCGCACCCGTTAATTGGTAACTACTAATGTCCGACACCATCAACAAAATCAACTTACTTGATTACAGCACTGAAGCACTGAAAGATTATTTTGCCAGCATTGGCGAAAAACCTTTCCGTGCAACACAAGTGATTAAATGGCTGCATCAAATGGGTGTTGATGATGTCGGACAAATGACCAACCTCAGCAAGGACTTACGCTCATTTCTTCAGGAGAATGCTGAAATAAAAGCACCTGAAGTTGTCATGGAGCAACGTTCCGTTGATGGCACACACAAATGGGCACTGCGGCTTGATGGCGGCAATGCCGTGGAAATGGTGTATATCCCGGAAGATGACCGGGGCACACTATGTATATCATCTCAAATCGGCTGTGCACTGGACTGTACTTTTTGCTCTACGGCCCGGCAAGGTTTCAACCGCAATCTGACCGTAGCCGAAATTATTGGCCAGCTCTGGATTGCCAAACGTACCCTGCAAAGTGACCCGAAAGGCGCACGCGTAGTAACCAACGTGGTTATGATGGGCATGGGCGAACCGCTGCTGAATTTTGAACCCGTTGTATCGTCTCTGCAATTAATGATGGATGATAACGCTTACGGACTGAGTCGCCGTCGTGTCACCGTTAGTACTTCAGGTGTTTTGCCCGCATTAGACAAATTGGGCGACAGATTAGATGTTTCACTGGCCGTATCCCTGCATGCACCTAATGATGCCTTGCGCGACCAACTGGTTCCACTCAACAAAAAGTACCCTATTGATAAGTTACTCGATGGTTGCCGACGCTTTCTGGACAAAAAATCTACTCAGCGCAAACACATCACCTGGGAATACGTGATGCTGGACGGCGTTAATGACAAAGATGAACATGCACATCAACTAGCCGAGCTTCTTAAGGGAATTCCTTCAAAAATCAACCTGATACCCTTCAATCCATTCCCGGATACCCGCTATAAACGCTCCAGCAACAACCGTATTTACCGTTTTCGCGACATCCTCATAAATGCTGGTTATACTGTCATGACAAGAAAAACACGAGGCGATGATATCGACGCAGCCTGTGGTCAGTTAGCTGGGGAAGTAAATGATCGCAGCCGCAGAGAAATCCATTTTGCCCGCATAGAAAAGGCAATACCAAAATGAACACAAGCGCATTGATTACTGCGGTTTGTGTGACAGCCGTATTAAGCAGTGGCTGCACATCAACTGGCTCTTCACTTAAGAAAAATCCTAAAAAAGCAGCGAGTTACCAAGCTCAGCTAGGAGCAGGTTATTTACAACGCAACCGCCTTGGGTTAGCGAAACAATATTTAGAAAAAGCTTTAAAAAGCGACAGTAACTCACCAGAAGCACAGCACTATTACGCATTATTGCAAGAAAGACTGGGTGATAGCGCTAAAGCAGGCACTTACTTCCGCAAAGCCATGACCAAGGATGGAAAAAATCCCGATTTATTAAATAATTACGGGTCTTTCTTATGCAAGTCCGGTGACACTAACCAAGCCGTAGCTGCCTTTATGGCTGCCGCCAGCGACCCACTTTATAAGACACCGAGCTTCGCTTATAGTAATGCAGGCATCTGTTTAAAAAACAAAGGTAATCTGGAACAAAGTGAGGAATATCTCCGTAGAGCACTTACTCTGCAACCGTATTCACCGACTGCTTTATTCCACATGGCGGATTTATCATACAATCGAAGTGAAAATGCTAAAGCACAAGCATTTCTTTACCGGTATACTGAACGCCATCCGGATACACCGGAAACCCTATTATTGTGTTATAAAACAAATCGCGCGCTGCATGACGCCCAACAGGCCGAAGCATGCGCAAACCGCCTGTTAAGCAAATTCCCGCAAAGCAAGGAAGCTGCTGAACTAAATTAATATCGGAGTTAAGTGTGACAAATAGAACAACAGAGCAGGACATGGAAGCAGAGTCTGTTGATAAAGCTGATACAACACTGAATAAATCCCCTGATATTAACGAGGAAGCTGTGACCGAAGTGACAGAACCGGCCACCCCCTCAGATGCAACTGAAGTTGCGGCAGAAAAAATAGAAGAAACGGCACCGGAGCCTACTGAAGAAATATTCGACGAATCTGTCATTATTCCAGGCTCCCTATCCCGGGCACTGAAAAAATGCCGGGAGCAAGCTGATATAAGCATTGAAGATGCTGCCGGAGAAATGCGCCTGCCCCTTGCAGTCGTTAAAGCACTGGAAGAAGAAAACTTTGCTGACCTACCTGATCCGCCATACGTACGTGGTTACCTGCGCAGTTATGCCCGCCTGAATGAAAGCGATTCAACCAATCTCATCACTTATTATGAAACATTACGCGGTGCTGACCCGAAAGATGTTGCATCATTTACACCGACAACACCCCGCTATCAACCGAATAATAAAAAAGCCGTCTCATCAACTACTATCAAATTAGCTGGCTTTTCAATGGTCATCATGTTGCTGGTCGTGTTGTCTATGATTCCAGCCGTTAGTCAGTGGGCAAGCGATACCTGGCAATCATTTTCTGAGCCACAGAATCAAAGACTTGCAGCCGCTTCAAGCCAAAACACTGCAGACGGCACTGATGCTGATGCGACCGATAACGCAGAAACTGATACAAATCAAACCACACAAGACACCGACACTGCCTCCGGTAGTAGTAGCGACACCGCAACAACTGATAATAGCGAACAATTGGCACCCAATCAGGATGCTACTGACACCGCTACGCAAGATAAAGATAATACTGCGGAACAGGATAAGTCCAACGAACAAACGACCGACGCTACTGCAACAGAGACACCGACAGGTGACCAAGAGAAAGCAGCCGACGCAACTGATGCCACCAAAACAGCCAGTGAAGGTAGCGAAACAGGTACAGACCAGGCCGCCGCCGACAAAGCCAAACCAACAGACACGGCCGCAGCCACTGATAACGCAAGCCAAACAGAAACGGACACCGATAAAGCCGACTCAACGGAAACAGTAGCCACCAATGGCGAAGCTGATCCAACGAAAATGGACGCTGCTAATGGTGAAACTGATACTGCTGCTGCCGCTACAACAGAAACTACGCAAACTGAACAAGAAACCGCTGCCGCCATCGCTGAGGCTGCTAAACAAGAACAAGCAGATGCTGAAAAAGCCGCTGCCGAAAAAGCGGAAGCAGACAAACTGGCAGCTCAGCAGGCTGAAGCCGCCAAACAAGAAGATAAATTTCAACAGCCTATTGATGGCAATGTATTAATCAGATTGGTGTTTACTCAGGATGTCTGGATGTCCATCAAAGACGGTAAAGGCAAAACCATTTTTGGAGCATTAAACGCAGCCGGTACCCGTAAAGAAATCAAAGCCAAAACACCCCTGCAATTTAAAGTGGGTAATGCACCGGGCGTACAGATTTACCTGAACGGACAACTAATCGACCAAAAGCCTTATACACGTGGCAGTGTGTCCACCTTCCGGGCTAACTAAGAAAATCTTATGGCAAAGAATATTCAATCCATTCGCGGGGTGCATGACATCCTGCCGGAGCAGTCTGCTGCATGGCAGCACCTCGAAGAAACGGTGCGCACTCTGCTGGCCGAATACGGCTACAGTGAGATACGCACGCCCATCCTGGAATCTACCGAGTTATTTCATCGCGGTGTTGGTGAGGTAACCGATATTGTAGAGAAGGAAATGTATGCCTTTGCTGACCGTAACGGGGATAGCATTGCTTTACGGCCAGAGAACACTGCCAGTTGCGTGCGTGCCTGCATACAACATGGCTTGCTGCATAACCAACAGCAACGTATTTGGTATGCCGGGCCCATGTTCCGCCGTGAGCGCCCACAAAAAGGCCGCTACAGACAATTTCATCAGGTAGGCGCTGAAACTTTTAATATTCCGGGACCGGACATTGATGCTGAGCTTATTGCGATGACCGCCCGGTTATGGCAACGATTGGGGCTTAAAAATATCCGCCTGGAACTGAATTCACTAGGCACTCCGGAATCACGTGCGGCTTATCGCGCTCTGCTCACTGAACATTTTGGCGCACACGAAGCATTATTGGACGAAGATTCCAAGCGCCGGTTACACACTAATCCTTTGCGCATTCTGGATACCAAAAACCCGGCCATGCGTGATCTCGTTGCAGCGGCGCCCGATTTGCATGATCATCTGGATCAGGAATCAGCGGATCATTTTGCCGACTTGTGCCACATGCTGGACAAAATGGGTATCGACTATATTATCAACCCCAGACTGGTTCGGGGTTTAGATTATTATACCCGCACTGTATTCGAGTGGATCACTGATGAATTGGGTGCTCAGGGTACGGTATGTGGTGGTGGCCGCTATGATGGGCTGGTTGAGCAACTGGGCGGCAAACCGACACCAGGTTGTGGTTTTGCCATGGGCACAGAGCGCTTGCTGGAATTAATGCAGGCCCAGGGTGTTGAAAATCAGCAGAAAGCCACCGATATATACATGGTACTGGTGGGCAATGCGGCAATTCAGACAGGTATGGCGCTGGCTGAGAAACTACGCACTGATCTGCCGGGGCTACAATTATTAATGAATGCCGGTGGCGGAAGTTTTAAATCACAAATGAAACGAGCTGACAAATCAACGGCTGCTTATGCACTCATTATGGGTGAGGATGAGGCCCAAAAGGGACAAATCAACCTTAAACCATTACGTGATAAAGCGGCACAACAACAAACAATGACTATTGATGGGTTGGCAGAACAGCTACAATCAATTTTATCAAACTAAATATATAAATTTTAAGCGTAGGGGCTTGATAGAGCATGACTGATTTCAAAACAGACGAAGAAAAAGCAGAAGACATTAAAAAATGGTGGAAAGAGAATGGCACCTCTGTCATAGCAGGCGTCGCACTCGCTATCGGCGGATTATTTGGCTGGGAATACTGGCAAAACAATAAAATTCAGAACGCCGAAGCTGCATCAGCGGATTACCTTGTTGCTTCCCGTGAAGCGGATAAAACCGTAGCGCAGCAGCAGCTGGCTAATCTGCAGAAGAATTATAGCTCCACACCTTATGCATCGATGGCAGCGCTGCAATCAGCCAAGCTGTATGCTGAAGAAGGCAAAAATCAGGAAGCGGCGACTGCATTGCAGTGGGTGGTTGATAACAGCGCTGAGGCTGAGTATCAGGAAGTGGCGCGTTTACGTCTGGCCCGTGTCCATATCGCCATGGAAAAGTACGATGACGCACTGGCACTTACCCAACAAGAATACGGCGATGGTTTTGAATCTTTACTGGATGAGTTGCGCGGTGATATTTTCACAGCACAAAACAAAGTTGATGATGCACGCAAAGCTTATGAACGCGCCATCCTGACCGATGGTGGTGCTAATGAACTGATTCAGATGAAACTCGACAATCTTGGCAAAGGGGCCTGATAAGCGACTCAAATGTTAGTTCGCAGCATGAGTAAAAGTGGTATCCTTGCCGCCCGTTGCTCTTATGAGCTGCACTGATGTATTGTACTAACCAGAGATACCCCTGATCATGAAACCAGCTCTCGCTCTTATCGGACGCCCGAATGTAGGTAAGTCCACACTGTTCAATCGCATGACCCATTCGCGGGATGCGCTGGTGGCCAACTTCCCCGGTCTGACCCGCGACCGTAAATACGGCACCGGTGAAGCGTTCGAGCGTGATTATCTGGTGATCGATACCGGCGGATTGACTGGCGAACAGGAAGGTATCGATGAGTACATGGCCAAACAGACATTCTCGGCCATTGAAGAAGCTGACGGTATTTTATTCATCGTAGATGGCAAAGAAGGTATGAATGCCGGGGATCAACAAATTGCTGATTACGTCCGTCAAACCGGAAAACCTGTTTTTCTGTTGATCAATAAAACTGACCGTGTTGACCCTGATCAAGCCTCCGCAGAGTTCTTCTCACTGGGCTTTACCCAGGTATTTGCGATTGCTGCTGTACAGAATCGCGGCGTTACTCAGATGCTGGAAAAAGTACTGGCACACTTCCCGGATGACGGCACAGAAGAAATTCCGGAAGATGATGACAGCATTCGTATTGCGTTTGTGGGCCGCCCGAATGTAGGCAAATCCACACTGGTCAATCGCATTCTGGGTGAAGAGCGGGTGATTGCTTTTGATCAGCCCGGCACAACACGTGACAGCATATTCATTCCCTTTGAGCGGGATGGCCAGAAATACACACTCATTGATACGGCTGGCGTGCGTCGCCGCGCCCGTGTGAATGAAGCTGTTGAAAAATTCAGTATTATCAAAACACTGGAAGCGATCAAAGCTGCACACGTTGTGATTATGCTGGTCGATGCGCATGATGCAATCACTGAACAGGATGCACACTTGCTGGGCCTGGTACTGGATGCCGGTCGTGCCTTAGTACTGGCTGTCAATAAGTGGGATGGCATGGATTCGGATGAACGTGATCGCATTAAAGATCAATTGGATGTGAAACTGCCCTTCCTGGATTTTGCGGAACGGCATTTTATTTCAGCTTTGCATGGTACAGGCGTTGGCTTGTTATATAAGTCGATCCATAGCTGTTATGAATCGGCGATGATCAAAGTGCCCACTTCACGTCTGACACGGATTATGGAAACCGCGCTGGATGTGCACCAACCACCACTGGTGAATGGTCGCCGCATTAAATTACGCTATGCACATCAGGGCGGCAGTAATCCGTTTATGGTGATTATCCACGGCAACCAGACCGAGAAAGTGCCTAACACCTACCAACGTTATTTAATTAATTACTTCAGGCAAACACTGAAGTTGGTGGGCACACAGGTTAAACTGGAATTTAAAACCGGTGATAACCCGTACGAAGGACGCAGGAATAAACTAACACCGCGCCAGCAATACAAGAAAAAACGCCTGATGAAGTTCGTCAAAAAACGCAAATAACCTGTTACATACGCACTTATGCATCAATTCAATGACTATTAATTATAATATCAATGAGCACCCATAGCTGGGCTGATACCCCAAGACAACTAAGCCATTCGGTTGAAAAGCATTTCGATGGTTTGCGCTATGCACTGAAAAAAAGACTTCGGTATGATCAGCCATTACAGGTTGTACCTTATAATGGCTATGGCAATGAAAACACCCTATTCCTTAAGGGACGGGTGCTTGAAGAGAAAGGCCACATAGATCAGGACAGCAAAGAATCACTATGGGCAAATTTAACAGCGGCCTACCAACGCTTTGACAGTGATGAAGTGCCTGACCTCAAACTTACCGTTACTATTCAAGGTCTGGAATTCGAGACACAAACTGATGAAGAAGGCTATTTCACCATTAGCCTGCCTACACCTAATGCCCTGGACAAAGCGCAACTCTGGCATGAACTACGCATAGCAGTGCCGCCACAACCGATGCTAGCTGCCACCACCGCCCCCGTAAAAGCTCAGGTTTTGCTCCCTTCTCCGGATTGTGACTTTGGCATTATCAGCGACATCGACGACACCATTATGATCACCAATGCCACCAGCCTGTTGGCTATGGCGCAGCTTACTTTCACGCAAAGCCCGGCCACGCGCCTGCCTTTTGAGGGTGTTGCTGATTTTTACCAGGCATTAACACAGAGCAACACTACATCCAAAGCTACCCGCCCTATTTTTTATGTATCCAGCAGCCCTTGGAATTTATACGACTTTCTGATCGAATTCATGCAACTGAATCATATTCCGGAAGGCCCTCTGATGCTGCGGGATTTTGGCCTTAATTCAGAACAGTTTATCCAGTCCAGTCACCACAAACACAAACTGGCTCAAATAACTAACGTCATGTCGACCTACCCGAAACTACCCTTTATTCTAATAGGTGACAGTGGCCAACACGACCCGGAAATTTATGCTGAAATAGTAGCTACTCGTCCTGAGCAGGTAAAAGCTATTTATATTCGCGATGTCAGCCAGAGCCCACAACGTACCGCTGCTATCCGGCAACTGGCAAACGATATGGGGAAACACGGTATAGACATGTTATTGGTAGCCGATACAGAAGCAGCCACAGCACATGCTGTATCACAAGGTTATATCAACCAGGTTGATTAACGCCCGAATTCTCATTGAGAATTCAAAGTGCCATACACTTTTACTTATTACTACTTCTGTCCACCCATTAAAAAATTATATGAGCAATATAAGGGAACTCTTTATTACAATCCGGTACTATTCACGCACTTTTATATAGGTGGTAGGAGCGGGTGCCGTGGGAATAAGTAGAGCAGTGCTGAAAAACATGATTGTTGCCGGGGTATTTTTAGTCATTGCACTCTATATAGCCACCATAGTTCCGACAATCGGTATTGCCTGGGCAATGGCCATTCTACTGTTAACGGTTTACCTATTTGCTTTTGAGGTGGTTGACGTTGATGTCGCCGCCATCGTGATCATGGTCTTATTAGGGCTAACCGCTTTATTCGCACCCATCATGGGCCTGGACAAAGCCATGGTTCCGGCTGAGAGTTTATTCAGTGGCTTCTCTAGCAACGCAGTCATTTCTATTATTGCGGTGATGATCATCGGAGCGGGTCTGGATAAAACCGGCCTCATGTCACAGGTTGCCATTTTTATTCTTAAAATAGGCGGCAAAACAGAAAACCGCATTATCCCGATTATCTCCGGCACGGTTGGCATTATCTCTTCTTTTATGCAGAACGTGGGCGCTGCCGCTTTGTTTTTGCCGGTAGTCAGCCGTATATCAAATCGCTCCGGCATCCCAAAATCACGTTTGTTAATGCCAATGGGCTTCTGTGCCATTCTCGGCGGCACAGTCACCATGATTGGCTCCAGCCCCTTAATCCTGTTAAATGACCTGATCCTGACCTCTAACCAGACGCTGGATAGTGAGCATCAAATGCACACCTGGAGCTTGTTTTCTGTAACACCGATTGGCCTGACGCTGATGATTACCGGCATTCTGTACTTCCTGATTGCCGGACGTTATGTACTGCCAGCCTCTAACGACAATGAGAATGAGCACGAAACCACACTGGAATACCTACAGCGCACCTACAATATCAAATTCAAATTGCTGGAGGTAGAACTCGGCAAAGACAGCCCGTTACTAGGACGCAAGCTACTGGAGGTCGAAACCGAACGTAATGTCCGGGTCATTGCCATGAAAGAAGGCTCACAGGTTCGTGCCGGAGTCGACTCGCTGGATCGTGACCTTGAATTTAAAGAAGGCCATGTGCTGGGACTGGTCGGACTGCCGGAGCGTGAACAGAGCTTTATCGACCGTGAAAAGTTAATCATCCATAGAGGCACACCCATTTTTGGTGATTTGCTATCGGATAAACAATCCGGGATGGCTGAAATTGTTATTCCTAATGACTCCTCATTGATTGGCAAATCAGCCATTGATGTCTGGATGCGCAAGCGCTACGGCATATCATTGATGGCTATATTGCGTAACGGTGAAGTAACCTACGCTGAAGACCAGGAACATGAGGATATCGATGAAATCCGCAAAGTACCGTTTCAGGCGGGCGACATGATCATGGTTTACACCACATGGGAAGCGCTGGAACGCCTGGAAAAAGACCGTGACTTCATCCTCATTACAACCGACTACCCGCATCAGGAAGAAGTGCGCCCCCACAAACTGAGCTGGGCTTTGGGCTTTTTTACCATTGCGATCAGCCTGGTATTATTTACTGACCTAAAACTATCAATTGCCCTGTTAACCGGTGCTATCGGCATGATTTTATCCGGCGTACTGAGTATTGATGAAGCCTACAAAGCCGTGTCGTGGAAAACCGTATTTCTACTGGCCAGCTTAATACCGCTGGGCTATGCCGTCGAATCTACCGGCACAGCAAAATGGATAGCAGAAGGCGTGCTGACTGTTGTCGGTGACCTGCCCATTTGGGGCATACAAACCGTATTGGCTATCCTGGCGACTGCCTTCACCCTGGTGATGTCCAATGTTGGCGCAACCGTATTATTGGTACCGCTAGCGGTGAACATTGCCATCGGTATTGATGCCAACCCTTCTGTGTTTGCATTAATTGTCGCACTGGCTACGTCTAACTCATTCCTGATACCAACCCATCAGGTGAACGCCCTGATTATGGGCCCTGCTGGTTATAAGGTGCCTGATTTTATGAAAGCGGGGGGCATCATGACGATTCTGTTTTTGATTGTGCTGATTACTACTTTGAACTTATTTGGGTATAAGTAAAGCAACCCTCCCCCGCATAAAAGTCGGGCGAACACATAGGTTCGCCCCTACACATGGCACCCGCAGGGGCAGACCTGTCTGTCTGCCCTAACTTTTACGCCACTGCTAATCAATACAACAAATACCCCCGAACCTCTTCCCGCCAATTTGCCTCATCAACCACCGTCAACGCCAACAAATCCCCCGGTAAACTTTCAGCATCATCCACCCACTCACGCAATAACGGTGAGCCGTTAATCACATCAATAGGCAATTTCCCTAACTCATATTCATAGGGAAAATCACGCCACAAGTCATAATCAGGCTGCATCTTTCGCAACGCTTTAAAGGCCAGCGCCTGGAGGTGCCAGGGGCGGAATTGATCATGTTGATAATGGTCATGTTCAACGTGAATCTGCATCCCGGAACAGAGTTGCCCGACATGTTTATGAAATGTCGGCTCAAACCAGCACTCACGCAAGCGACAACCCTGCAACCAATCGGCTGCCATCTCATGCATAGTGTTAATCAATCCACGGGCATCTATATCAGGCGCACCAAACAACTCCATTGGCCGCGTTGTTCCACGCCCTTCAGACAACGTCACACCTTCCAACATCACCGTTCCGGAATAACAACGTGCCATACCAAGCGTCGGTGCATTCGGACTAGAATTCACCCAACTGCGCTGCTCTGAAGGCCAGCCATAACCTGGTGCCTGATCAGGCTGCCAGCCCGCCATCGTTATTACCCGATAATCAACATCCAACTGCAATGTTTTAACAAACCATCCGGATAGCTCACCCAAGGTCATACCATGACGCATGGGCATGGCCCCTGCTCCGACAAAGCTTTCCCAACCTGGCCTAAGGCTCAGGCCCTCGATAGGTCTGCCCGCCGGGTTTGGACGATCCAGAACCCACACTTCTTTCCCGTGAATTGCAGCGGCTTCCAGCACATAACGCAACGTAGTGATGTAGGTATAAATCCGACAGCCCAGATCCTGTAAGTCGACCAATAACACATCGAAAGTCGCCATCATCACATCAGTAGGTTTGCGCACCTCACCGTACAAACTAAACACCGGAATCTGGTGTATCGGATCAATATAATCACCCGACTCCACCATATTATCCTGTTTGTCGCCACGCAGACCATGTTGAGGCCCGAAAGCCGCGCTCAACTCAATATCATCCAATGTAGCCAAAGCATCCAGTGAATGCGTCAAATCAGCCGTGACAGATGCCGGATGTGCCAGCAAAGCTACCCGCTTACCAACCAATGGTTTACACAACGCCGGTTCAGTCAGTAAACGATCAATACCAAATTTAATGTTATTCAAGCCTTAGCTCCCTTAGACTCAGGTCATCGATTTTTAAACTTCCTTGTTCTCTTCATGCGACACATGGCGCAATACTTTGTCCAAGGCTCTGGTGGGCAGAATACGCCGCAAAGTGGCGAATAAATAAGTAGGAAATGTTACCGGATAACGCGCTTTCGGGCGCTCACTTTCCAGCGCATGAATCACCTTTTTCAATACGGCTTCCGGAGGCAGGGTAAAAGGTGCCGCCGGGCCTTCTTTTTCCAAGCGCTTAATAGATGCGGCATATTTCCTGCGGTGAACACTCGCATCAATATCTACATTCTCACGTAACGCCCGTAAGGAATTTTTCCGGAACAAGCTTTCAATCGGGCCGGGTTCAATCAAACTGACATGAATATGGGTGCTATGTAACTCCAGGCGCAAGGTATCAGCCAGCCCTTCTATCGCATATTTACTGGCGTTATAACTCCCACGAAACGGTAAAGCGATAATCCCCAGCACCGAACTATTATAAACAATCCGACCCTCGCCAGCTTTGCGCATCAGCGGTAATAATAAGTTAGTCAGTTGATGCCAGCCAAAAACATTTGCCGCAAATTGTTTTTCCAACACCTCGCGTGAAATATCTTCTAAAGCACCCGCCTGACCATATGCCCCGTTGTGGAAGACGGCATAAACCTCATTATTAGTCCGCCGCAGCAACTCATGAACACAATCCTGTACTGACTGTGGGTCACTCAGCTCCAGCGCAATAACTTCAAAACCTTCTTTTTCCAGCCGCTCAATATCATCTTTCTTACGGGCCGTGGCAAAAACACGGTAGCCCTGTTCCCGCAGACCGTTGGCCACACAATAGCCAATACCACTGGAACACCCAGTTATCAGTACATTACGCATATAAAACTCGTATTTATGTGTTGAATTCGGATAGACGCACCCCTATGATCTCCCGATCAAGAATATCAGGAGACAGGCTATGCCCCTTTACGATTATCAATGTAGTGCCTGCGGCCATGAAATGGAAGCTTTGCAAAAAATGAGCGATCCACTGCTCACAGACTGTCCGGAATGTAAGGCTACCACCCTCAGGAAAAAAGTGACTGCCGCTGCTTTCCGCTTAAGTGGTTCCGGCTGGTATGAAACCGACTTCAAAAAAGATAATAAGAAAAACCTGACTGATAGCAGTGATAACAAAAAGAGTCACAAAAACACCAAGGAAACACCGGCTGTCAGTAAATCAGCGCCCGTAGCCTCAAAAGATTAACGTATTCTAATCTTTGGTGAAAATAGCGGATAAATATCACTTAAATCTATGATCTGGCAATGATGACAGCCATTCATCCTGACTGGCTGTTGCTAAAACAAACACCTCTTCCTACCCCATTTATCGGAAACTCGTCGGCAATAATTGCATTCTGCTCCAGCTCAGATCAGAATTAGTATCGATAATGTATATTTATAACAACAATAAATGGGGTCAACCATGAAAAAAATTATTTTATCTACAGTGGTAATAACAGCAATGCTGTCTATGGGTTCTGCAGTTGCCGGTGGCGGTAGCAGTTTATTTGGCGGAAGTGAAGAATCTTCAATGGCGTCAGGTGCTATATATGGTGGTGCTAGTGCTGGACAGGCACAATTTCGTTGCACTCTGACTGATGAAGACTGCAGCAGTACTGGCTGGAAGATCTTCGGCGGCTATAAATTAAATCAAAATATGGCTATCGAGGGTGGATACTATAATCTAGGTGAACACGACGAAGCAAACGATCATGAGTTCTACGGAGAGGCAAGCACTAAATCAAAGGCTTCCGGAATTGGTTTAACTGGCGTATACACTCAGCCTGTTGCAGATAATTTTGAAGTTTTTGGTAAGCTGGGCGCCATGTTCTGGACAGCTGAAGGAGAAATGATTGCCGATACTAACTTAGATGGCACTAAGAATAATATGCCAAATGAAGAAAGCGGCACAAGCGTCTTATTTGGTCTTGGTGCCAGCTACCAGTTCAGTGACAATTGGGGTCTGCGTGGTGAGTGGGAGCGCTACACTGCTGAATATGCAGATAAAATGGATACAAAAACAGGTGAAGCTATAACTGATGAAGAAGATATTGACATCCTGTCTGCTGGTTTAACTTTCTCTACCTACTAACACCCTTATCAAACAACCTATGCGGCGAAATCAACCTCAGACTTCGCCGCTCTTTTCCCTAACTTACCCCAACAATAAAACACAAGGGAAACCATTATGAAAAAGGTATTATTAGCCGGTTTAATTGGCTTAATAACAGCAAATGGATCGGCGTTTGCTTATGATTACACGTACACAGAAGATAAAATCCAAAGTAATGCATTTGAAAGCATTTATGTAGGCGCCAATATGGGCATCTCAGGCGGAGACTCCAGTAATCTCTGTAATAATGCAGATCTGAGCTGCCTGTCCTGGAAAACTTATGCAGGTTATCGCATGAGTGAAAACCTGGCACTTGAAGCAGGTTACCACAACTTTATTGAAGACCGTGGCAGTGTCAATCAGTCTCAGGTAAAAGTCACCGGCCTCAGTGCATCCGTGGTCGGCATTATGCCAGCCGATGATATTGACATGTTTTCCAACCACGAAGACCTGGAGTTTTTTGGTAAAATCGGTTTGGCGGCCTGGGAAAGCAAGGTTGATTACGAGCGACAAACTGACGGCACTGACTTCATACTCGGCGGTGGTGCACAAATGAAACTGAGTGACTCCCTGGGTGTACGTGGCGAGATTGAATACCTCGGCAGTGATGTGGACAGCATGAATTATAGCGCAGGCCTGACTTATTCAACGTTCTGACAGCGCCATTATTAGCATAAAGCATTAAAGCGTTAGTCTCGCATGCGGCTGGTTAAGGCTGGCTGCATGTTTTAACTTTTAACCCTAAAAATCTTTTGAGTCGGATAGCCTGTTACCGATAAGATAGCAGCCTACCCAATAGTTAATGGCGCAGTCATGTCCGAACTCAGCGAAATGTCTTTCCGGCTCCAAACCGAATACCAGCCTGCCGGCGACCAACCCACAGCGATAAAATCCTTAACAGACGGTCTTACTGACGGCTTGCTCCACCAAACCTTATTGGGTGTCACCGGTTCGGGTAAAACGTTCACTATGGCCAATGTCATCCAGAACACCCAGCGACCGGCCATTATTCTGGTGCATAACAAAACACTGGCCGCTCAGCTATATGGTGAGATGAAAGAATTTTTTCCGGACAACGCCGTTGAATACTTCGTCTCCTATTATGACTACTACCAGCCGGAAGCTTACGTCCCTTCCCGTGATATTTTCATCGAGAAAGATGCTGCTGTAAACGAGCACATTGAGCAAATGCGCCTATTGGCTTCACGGAATTTGTTTGAACGCTCAGATGTTATTATTGTGGCAACAGTCTCCGCCATCTATGGCCTGGGCGATCCGGAATACTATTTAAAAATGCGTTTGATTCTGGCCAGAGGCGATAAGATTGATCAACGCACCATCCTCCGGCGTTTAGCTGAACTGCAATATTCACGCAATGACATGGACTTACAACGCGGCACGTTCAGAGTGCGTGGCGAGGTAATTGATGTCCACCCGGCTGAATCTGATAAGGAGGCTGTGCGCATTGAGTTGTTTGATGATGTGGTAGAACAACTCAGTTATTTAGACCCGCTAACCGGTGAAATTTTACGCAGAGTGCCAAGTCTGACGGTCTACCCGAAAACCCATTACGTTACCCCACGGGAAGTATTGCTGGGTGCTGTCGATAAAATTAAAGCTGAGTTAAAAGTTCAGCTCGATAAGCTACGTGATGAAAATAAACTGGTAGAAGCCCAGCGACTGGAACAACGCACGGTCTATGACATGGAAATGATCATGGAAACCGGCTATTGCTCCGGCATCGAAAATTATTCACGGTATTTATCCGGGCGCAGTGATGGCCATCCGCCACCTTGTTTGTTAGATTACCTGCCTAAAAATGCGTTGATATTTATTGATGAGTCGCACGTCACCGTTCCTCAGTTTGGTGGCATGTATAAAGGTGACCGCTCACGCAAAACCACCTTGGTTGAATATGGCTTCCGCCTGCCTTCTGCGCTGGATAACCGGCCTCTGAAATTCGAGGAATTCGAGTCGATGCTGACGCAGGCCATTCATGTCTCCGCCACCCCCGGCAATTATGAACAAGAACATTCTGATAATGTTGCCGAACAAGTGGTGCGCCCCACCGGGCTGATTGACCCTGCGGTAGAAATCCGGCCAATTAAGTCACAAGTAGATGACGTGATGTCGGAAATTAATGACCGGGCATCACGCAATGAACGCGTGCTGGTGACGACATTGACCAAACGCATGGCGGAAGATCTGACTGACTATCTGATGGAGCATAATATCCGGGTACGCTACCTGCATTCTGATATCGATACCGTAGAGCGCGTGGAAATTATCCGTGATCTGCGTAAGGGTGAATTTGATGCGTTGGTCGGGATTAACCTGTTGCGGGAAGGGTTGGATATACCGGAGGTTTCACTGGTAGCCATTCTGGATGCGGACAAGGAAGGTTTTTTGCGCTCGGAGCGTTCACTGATCCAGACTATTGGCCGCGCCGCCCGTAACTCGGAAGGTAAAGCTATTCTGTATGCAGATAGCATCACCCGCTCCATGAAAGCAGCGATCGATGAAACAGACCGTCGCCGCCAGAAGCAAATCGAGTTTAATATCAAGCATAATATTATCCCGAAGACTATTAAAAAGCGTATTGCCGATGTAATGGAAGGTGCTTACGCCAGCACCGCTCGTGGTAAAAAAGGTAAAAAACGCGACACCGCCGGGGTTGCTGAAGCGGCAGCGCAATATAAAGCCATGTCACCGGATCAGGCGGTGAAAAAGATTAAGAAACTGGAAGAAAAAATGATGAATCATGCCAGAAACCTTGAATTTGAAGAGGCGGCAGCAACACGTGATGAAATTGGCTTGATACGGGCTAAAATTTTTGGTGCGGTTTAATAGTGCCTCTCAACAAGACATAACAACAGGAATATTACATTGGACAGGCAAGACATTATTGAAGCACTGAATACGCTGGGTGAGCCACAAGATGGCCAAAAGTGGCTGGATTATTCAAAATTTGGCATCACCAGCAGCGACGCCAAATGTTTAGTAGCACTGATCAAGGACAAGGAAGGTGAGTTTTATGAGAGTGATGAAGAAGATTATTGGGTGCCTTTACACTCCTGGCGCGCGCTGAAGCCACTCATGCCAGGTGGGCTGGAGTCATTGATCAGTGGTTTCAATTCGTTTTGTGAGGATGAATGGGCACAAGATGAAATCCCGGAAGTCATCGCCGCCGCCCGTAATCATGCCATTGAACCGTTGGTGGGCTTTATTCTGAATACAGACAATGTGTCACAAGCCCGCTTCATGGCGGTTGATGCACTCAGTCAGGTCGGCAAACTACATGCCTTCTTACGCGCCAAAGCCATCGATAATTTATCGAATTGCGTGCAAACATTGGGTGCAGCAGATCGTGCCATCAATGGTTTTTTGATTTCGCATTTGGTCGATCTTAAAGCGGTCGATGCTCATGCAACTATTCAAACGGCTTTCGCTGAGCAACGTGTTGATATGAGTGTTAGCGGTGATCTGGAGGATGTTGAAATAGGTTTGGGTTTACGCACTGAACGTACTACGCCTCGCCCTGATTATCATGAGAAAGCGGTTACTGAGGAGGATGAAGATGACGATGCACCACGCATTGAACAAGTGCGGCGTGAGACTCCGAAAGTAGGCCGGAATGAACCGTGTCCTTGTGGTAGTGGCAAGAAGTTTAAGAAGTGCTGTGCTTGATAACTATATCGGTGAGTTCGCCCACCTGCGCCCATTAAGTACTACTCCGCCTTTTTTCACACCCAAAATCTGACTGAGGTTAAAGGGTTCCCGTAGCAAAGAACCCTTAGGATGCTTATTAAAACGGAATATTCTCGTCAAAGCCCATCGTGTCGCCCGCACCAGCTGCATCCGCCTCAGTATATGGCGGAGGTGAACCATCATCACTTCCACCTGTTGCCGCTTCAACGCGCCATGCATCCAGATTGGTAAAATACTTACCATTCCATTCCCGACCGCGCAAATTGAAATGCACAGTGATGGGGCTACCTTCCTGATAGTTATCAATCGCTTCACACTTATCTTGAGTTAGCTGAAACTTCACCATCTGTGGATACTTTCCGTCACTCACTTCTATCACAAACTCACGTGCACGGAATTTCTCGGATTTTTGCTCAGTGTCAAAAACTTTGTGTAATGTGCCATCAACTTGAAATTTCATCGAATACCTTATTTTATTACCGTTTTCTGTAACGCCAAAATGGGCGTTTATCGTGCCGAGAATTCTACCTCATTTTAGACATAAGGTGATGTCAAAAACAGAAGGCTATTTATACCGACAAAAACACCCTGTTCATCCCCTTATCTAACGTAATAACCTCATAACCATGAACAATGGCTGTAGCTACGATGATCGCATCAGGCAATTTTATTTTCTGCTGCTGTCGAATAGCGATTACCTTATCTTCAACCTCAGCATCCAATGATATTGATGGCATTACTGCCAGGAAAGCATTGATACCCATCTCCTCTTGTTCAGTCAGAGAAGGAAAACCCAACAGTTCCATTCGGGTAATACAGCTATAGCAACACTCATCTGGCTTGATTCCACGGGCCTGAATCATCGAGATAGCAGGTTCATGTTTTTTCAGAATGCCTATGATGATATTGGTATCCAGTAAATAACTAATCCCACTCATCACGCATCACCTTTTGTATCACCACCGGATCATCATTAAAGTTCTCAGAGTCAGCCAGTACACCGGAAAATGTGTCAAACGAAGCGCCTTCTTTCAGTTTACTTTTCGTTTTTTCAGCTAAGTACTGAGTAAAATCAAGTATCTCGATCTGCTTCAGGGTCGGCAGATCTTGTACTAACTCATAAATCTGTTGGGCTGTGTTCATAGTGATATTTGTTTCAGGCCGTTAATAATTGGACTATACCAAAATAGTGTAGCGCTTAAATGAAAAAAGCCCCTGAAAGTAGGTCTTTCAAGGGCTTCGTATTAGGCCAGAAATTGGTGGAGGCGGGGGGAATTGAACCCCCGTCCGCAAATCCGCTGCCTGAAGGCGCTACATGCTTAGTCTCTCTTTTATTTAATCCGCATCCCGCCGAAAGACAGGCTGGCTTGCAGATGAGTTCAGTAAGATTTTAGTACCGCCGCCCTGAACAAGCTTTGGTGCGATCTTGTGAGAGATGATGCCTGAAACCCGCGAAGCACAAGCACTCCATCGGTCAGACAGCACTAAGTCAGGTTATTAAGCTGCTAGTGCGTAAGAGTCGTCGTTTGCGACTATAGTTTGAGACTAGTGTTTAAGTGGTCATCACATCCACTGCATGCTCCCCAGGGTTTGTAATCCACGTCGAAGCCATGTCGCCCCCAAGTGATAAACTTATCTGGTGAACCGCCTATTATAGACGCTGCTCACTTCAGTGTCATGCACTTACTCAACTCATTTAGACAGACGAACAGATATGCACCACTTTTAGGCGTAGCAGCACGATAGATAACCACGCTCAGACGTGAATACTTGCATCTGCCCTACACCTTGATGATAATGCAAATAATTCTTATTTATCGTTATGGTCTACCCCCTTGGATGTAAAAAAACGGTTATGGCGGTTGCTGCTGGCAGGCATAGCAGCCCTCGCCGCTCTGCCTATTCTCGCCGTCTTCGGCTATATCTTCGTACCCGCGCCCGAGGTCTGGCAGCACCTTGTCGATACCGTATTAAGTGATTACCTGTTAAATACCGTCTGGCTCACGCTCGGGGTTGGGTTTGGTGTCTTACTCCTGGGCATTCCCACGGCCTGGCTGAACAGTATGTGTGACTTCCCGGGGCGGGCAATATTCGAGTGGGCGCTACTACTGCCACTGGCGATGCCTGCTTATATTATCGCTTACACGTATACCGGCATGCTTGATTTTTCCGGGCCGGTGCAAGGATTGTTCCGTGAGTTGACGGGGCTGGGCTACGGTGATTACTGGTTCCCGGAGATACGCTCATTGCCCGGTGCGATTATGATGTTATCACTGGTGTTGTTTCCTTACGTTTACCTGCTCGCCAGAGCGGCTTTTCTGGAACAATCATTCGGTGTACTTGAAGTAAGTCGCACCCTGAACTGCAACAGCTGGCAGAGTTTTTACCTCGTCGCCCTGCCCCTGGCGCGTCCGGCTATTATCACCGGTTTATCACTGGCATTAATGGAAACACTGGCTGACTTTGGCACCGTGCAATACTTTGGCATATCAACCTTTACCACCGGTATTTACCGCACCTGGTTCGGGTTGGGGAACAGCGCTGCCGCCGCCCAACTGGCTGCCGTACTAATGAGTTTCGTCTTTGTGTTGATCATGCTGGAGCGCTGGTCAAGGCGTAAATCGCGTTATCACCACACCACCAACAAACAAGCCCTGATCCCGAAATACAAACTCACCGGACGTAGCGCATGGCTGGCGACATTGGTCTGCATAATCCCATTACTGCTGGGGTTTTTAATCCCCGTATCGCAACTGATCTGGTGGAGTGTCACTACCGCAGAAACCGGCTTTAACGCGGACTTCTTTTCATTGATCTGGCACAGTTTATTACTGGCTGCGATGGCTGCCTTTTTTGCCCTGATGCTGGCGCTCCTTCTGGGCTATGGCAACCGGGTTAATAACGACCCGATAACCCGCTTCGCCTCCCGTGTCGCTGCGATGGGTTACGCCATTCCCGGCACAGTGATCGCCATCGGTGTATTGATTCCCTTTACCTGGATGGATAGCCAGATCAACACACTGAGTAAATCACTGTTTGGCACCTCCCCCGGACTTTTACTGGGTGGCACCTTATTTACCTTATTATTTGCCTATAACGTGCGCTTTCTGTCGGTATCCCTGCAAACCGTTGAAGCCGGACTGGGGAAGATAAAACCGACCATTGATAATGCCGGGCGCTCGCTGGGTTTAAATGCAACGGGTGTCTTGCGTCAGCTGCACTTCCCCATTATGAAAGGTACTTTACTGACTGCGTTATTGCTGGTGTTTGTCGACGTACTAAAAGAACTGCCTGCTACATTGATTCTGCGACCGTTTGATTTTAATACACTGGCTGTCCGGGCTTATGAAATGGCCTCAGACGAACGATTGGCAGATGCAGGTTTACCGTCGATTATGATTGTTGCCGCCGGGATTATTCCGGTGATATTACTCAGCCGCTCTATATCGCGGGCCAGAGGTGGAAAAAGTTAATGAGCACACTCACCCTAGAAAACATTTATATCGAATATGATGGCACCACCATTGTTCACGACATCAATCTATCAGTGAAGGACGGCGATATCGGCTGTTTACTCGGCCCCAGTGGTTGTGGCAAAACGACGCTGCTACGCGCCATTGCCGGTTTTGAACCCACGAAATCGGGCACTATCCAGCTGGGACAGCAAATCATCAGCTCAACCAGCACACATATCCCGCCAGAACAACGCAATATTGGCATGGTGTTCCAGGATTACGCCCTCTTCCCTCACCTCAACGTCGGAGGCAATATCACCTTTGGTATCCGCCAACAAAGCCATGCCCAAAAACAGCAGCGTATCCAGGAGTTACTCAAACTGGTGGATCTGGTCGGTTATGAAAACCGCTATCCACACGAATTATCCGGTGGCCAGCAACAACGCATTGCCTTAGCCCGTGCCTTAGCGCCAAGACCCAAACTTTTATTACTGGATGAACCCCTGGGCAGCCAGGATCTGGAGCTGCGTGAAATTCTGGCGAAGGAAGTCAGGGACATCCTAAAACGTGAAGGCACCACCGCTGTTCTGGTAACACATGATCAACATGAGGCTTTTGCAATGGCTGATGAAATTGGCGTGTTGGGACACGGTCGCCTGCAACAATGGGACACGGGTTATCAGCTATATCATGAACCAAAAAACCGGTTTGTCGCCGAATTCATCGGCCAGGGCTCATTACTACCGGGCACGATCAGCAGCCCACACAGGCTATCCACCCCATTAGGTGAAATCAGCGCCAGGATTCCGGACGATTGTCAGCCCGACAGTGCGCTGAGTGTGCTGATCCGACCGGATGACATCCAGTTAACTGATAACGGCGAACATAGCGCTCACATTACTTCACGGGCTTTTCGTGGCGCACATTATCTTTATACACTGGGCTTAGCTGACGGCCACCACATTCTGGCGCTAGCCCCCAGCCATCAGGTACACGCTATCGGCGACCCAGTGAACTTCACATTGGACATGCAACATCTGGTGACGCTGCGTCATCATAAAAGTGGCTAAATACCGGCGATAACCAATGTACAGGCGGAGGTGGGATGGCTGTTTTTAGCATGACGGCTCGTGCATATGAGGTTGGTGAAAATAACGCAAGGAATTTTCTATATCATCGAATTTTGTGCTAGCTTGTCCACCGACTACCTAACCACAACAATCCGGAGCAATTGATGGCACACACTGAAACGACAACACGCGTACTGTATTACGTTCATGACCCTATGTGTAGTTGGTGTTACGGATTTCGCCCGCTCTGGCAACAGTTACAAACTCAACTGCCGGATGATATTGAAGTGCGTTATGTCGTGGGTGGCTTAGCGCCTGACTCATCTGAACCCATGCCAGAAGGCATGCAAAGTATGCTGATCAGCACCTGGGAGCGCATTACTCAAGCTATTCCGGGCACACAATTCAATTTTGATTTCTGGAAAAATAACCAACCCCGTCGCTCAACCTACCCTTCATGCCGTGCCACTTTGGCGGCCCGCCAGCTTGATGCGTCCAAAGAAATCGCCATGATCGAGGGCATACAGGATGCTTATTATCAACAGGCACTTAACCCGTCAAACGATGACACACTAATCAACGTCGCGGAAGCAATCGGACTGGATAGAACCTTATTTGCTGAAGCACTGAATAGTCCGGCCACGCAAGAAGCTTTCGGACAAGAACTGCAATTTGCCCGCAGCATCGGAGGCGATAGCTTCCCGTCGCTGATTCTGGAACAGGACGGTAAACACCGTACATTGATGTTGAGTTATACGCATGCAGACAAACTGTTAGCGCAACTATAAACAGCTTCCTGCTATAAACATCAGGAAGCTGCCCGGAAACAGCTTCCTAATCAGACTTAGCCGCTGCATTACCCAACAAGAAAGATAAGCGCTTACGCTGCTCTTCAGTCTCTAACATCAATGCTTTGGTTTCTTTTTGGTTCTGTTGAATAGCGACATCGTAAGCCAGCGTGTTTTCCTCATTAGTAGCAATAAAACCCCGAACCCGTTTTTTCGCGCCGGAAGATTTACTCTCTTTCAGTTGCTTAGCCAAACGTTCATACTCCTTGAGCAACTTACTGCGTAACAATTTCAGTTGCTCTAGTTCATCACTCAGTACTTGTAATTTTTCACTGCGCAACGTATCAAACTGCTCCAATGTCGAGAAACTATTAAGCAGCATTGAGTCTTTACGATTTTGTTGTAACCGCTTAACTTCCAATTGCTTTTCCAGTTCAGCCAACCATTTTTCTTCCTCAACTTTTTCTTTCGATTTAGCAGCTGCTACTGTCTTCACGCGATTCCCCTGCTCATCCAACTCGGCATGTCCCTTTTGTGACTTAGAAGGCGGGACACTGTCTGAGTAATGCACCTTGCCGTTATCATCGACCCAACGATACATCTCGGCGCTAGCCGATGCACAATAGACTAACAATGGGCAGGTGATTGATAAAACTACTAATAATTTTTGCATAGGATTTATATCTGGTTATTTTTATAAGATTAGTACACGTGTTTTATCATTAATTTTATATACCCGCCAATCATTTTGCCTAATGGCCTGAACAGCGATTGGTTTTGCCACTGCTCACCACTAATCACAGAAGCAATTCAGCCGCCACAGCCACAGCAATCACCCCCGGCTCCTTACCTGAAATCCCCGCAACCCCAATCGGACAAGTCAATCGTACTAAGTCAGACTCACTAAACCCTTTAGCCGTCAGGCGCTGTTCAAACTTACGGCGTTTAGCCTGAGAACCAATCAGCCCGCAATACCGGAAGTCTCCACGTTTCAATATCGCCTCACAAATACGCTGATCCATTTGATGATCATGTGTCATCACCAGGAAACGGGCATCTACAGGTGCATCGACTACCTCATCCTCAGGGTATTCCGAAACCACCTTCTGGACATGGCCCGGTAAGTCAGCCGGAAACGCATCAGCCCGGCAATCCACCCAACTCACCTTACAATTAATGGCGCTAAGCACATGCACTAACGCACGTCCGACATGCCCCGCCCCAAATAAAACCAAATGGAAAGCAGGTGGTGAGTCGATTTCAGCAAAAGTCCGTAAAACCGTCGCATCCGGTTGATCAATATATTGCAATGAGACCACTGCCAACCCACCACAGCATTGCCCCAGCTTCGCCCCCAATGGAAAACGCTCAGTTACCAGTTCCCAGTCACTTTGATGCGCCAAACGCTGACGCGCCATCGTCATACACTGAAACTCCAGATGGCCACCGCCAATAGTGCCAAAATACTCATCCGCTGCCACCAGCATTTGTGTGCCCACATCACGCGGTACAGAGCCTTTGGTTTCCACCACCGTCAATAGAATAACCGCGCTATTCCGGCTCAATAATTCAACCAGTTTGTCAGCCCACAAACTCAATTTAAAACCTCGACAGAAGCATCCAAACTGCTCTCCCGTAAACCGGTAATCGCCGTCAGAATCGCTTCAGGTGTAGCGGGCGCATTCAAAGCAGGGTTCAAACGGTGATCCTGTGTGCTGGCAATCGCATCACGAATAGCAAAAAACACCGAAAAACTCAGCAATAACGGCGGCTCACCCACCGCTTTAGAACGCATAATGGTGTCGACATGTGCTGCGTTTTCAAACAACTCAACGCGCAAATCATCAGGGCAATCATTCACTGCCGGTATTTTGTAAGTCGATGGCGCATGCGTCACCAGCTTGCCTTGTGGGTTCCACTTCAACTCTTCCGTGGTCAACCACCCCATGCCTTGTATAAAAGCACCTTCCACCTGCCCGGTATCAATGGCCGGGTTAATCGAATTCCCCGCATCATGCAACAAATCAGCCCGCAGCAACTTCCATTCGCCTGTCAATGTATCGATTATCACTTCCGACACACTAGCACCATAAGCAAAATAATAAAAAGGCCGGCCAGTCAGTGTGTCTTTATCCCAATCCAATGCCGGTGTTTTATAAAACCCGTCCGACCACAGTTGAATACGCTCCAGGTACGCCAGCGTTACCAACTCGATAAAGCTGATTTCAGCACCGTTTCCGCTTACTGCATTACCCGCAAATACAACGTCATCTGCCCGCCCGCCAAAGCGCTGGACAAACAATTCCGTGAGGCGTAAACGAATCTTTTGTGCCGCATTCTCCGCCGCTTTACCATTCAGATCAGCCCCCGTGGAAGCTGCCGTCGCAGAGGTGTTCGCTACCTTGCTGGTATCTGTCGCAGTCGCTCTTACCGAACTGAGATCCACACCTAACTCATGCGCCACCACCTGCGCTACTTTAGTGTTCAGCCCCTGGCCCATTTCTGTGCCGCCGTGATTCACTAAAATCGAACCATCGACATAGACATGCACCAACGCACCGGCCTGATTAAAATGCACCACATTAAAAGAAATACCGAATTTAACCGGTGTCAGTGCCAAACCTTTTTTCAGCACCGGACTGCGCTGATTAAACGCCTGCACCGCTTCCCGTCGCGCACGGTAATCACTGGATGCTTCCAACTGCGTGGTCAACTCATGAATAACATTGTCTTCAACCGGTTGGCCATAAGGCGTTGTATCGCGGCCATCGCCAACACCGTAATAATTAATTTTGCGCACATCCAACGGGTCTTTCCCGATATCACGCGCAATATTATCAATCAGGTATTCAATCGCAATCGCCCCCTGTGGCCCGCCAAAACCCCGGAAGGCCGTATTGGATTGGGTATTAGTTTTGCCACACAACGCAGCGATATCCACATCACTCAGGAAATAAGCATTGTCAAAATGGCAAATCGCACGGGTAGCAACCGGCGCGGAAAGATCCGTAGAAAAACCGGCGCGGGTAACCATTTCGATTTTCGCCGCCAGAATCCGGCCGGTGTCATCAAAACCCACATCGTATTCATAATTAAAACAATGGCGCTTACCGGTGATCATAAAGTCATCATCACGATCCAGGCGTAATTTAACCGGACGCTTCAGGCGATGAGCACACACCGCCGCAATACAAGCAAAAATAGCCGACTGCGACTCCTTGCCACCAAACCCGCCACCCATACGCCTCGTTTCCACTATAACCTGATTAAAATGCAGCTTCAGGGCATGCGCCACCACGTGTTGCATTTCGGTGGGGTGCTGCGTTGAGCAATAAACCAGAAACTGATTATCTTCTTTGGGGATGGCATAAGAAATCTGACCTTCCAGATAAAACTGCTCCTGGCCACCCACCGAGAATGTGCCACTACTACGCCGGGGTGCGGCGGCCAGCTTGTCCGCCGGATTACCCCGTGTCAGCTTCATCGGTGGCACAACAAAGGCACCCTGCTCCTTCGCAGCTTCCGGCGTTAATACAGCAGGCAGTTCATCATACGTAATCACCGCTTTTGCAGCGGCCCGACGTGCCGACATATAACTTTTCGCCACCACAGCAAACACCGGCTGACCTATGTATTGCACATAGCCATCCGCCAGAATCGGATCATCATGAATAATCGGCCCGCAATCATTTTGACCAGGTATATCAGCCGCCACTAACACATCGACCACACCAGGCGCGGCTTTAACCGCCGACAAATCCATTGAGCGAATGTTGGCATGTGCTGAAGTACTCATACCAATAGCAGCATATAAAGTCCCGGCCCTTTCCCTTATATCATCCGCGTAAGTCGCCTCACCTGATACATGCAGCTCAGCGGACTCATGCGGAGGTGGCTTAGCAGATTTGCGCTTAACATCATGACTGGTTTTAACATAAGTATCCGTTTGCATAGTCATCGCCTAAGCCCCCCCAAACACATCAATCATCTCCGCACTCAGCGGGTCAACGGGCCGTGTTTCCAGGTAAAAACGGTATAATAAATTCATGGCTGACTGCATGCGGTTTGTATCGGTAGCTCGCATATCCGTGAGCGGCGAATAGTCTGACTTCAATTGAAGCATAGCCTGTTGCACCGTCGCTTCATTCCAGACTTGCCCCTGTAATGCCTGTTCACACTGAATCGCTCTTTTGGGAGTAGCCGCCATGCCACCAAAAGCGATTCTCACTGACTCAACCACATCACCCTGCACAGTAATCGCCATGCCAGAAAATACCGCTGAAATATCAGAGTCATAACGTTTTGATAACTTATAACAACGGAACTGCTGGTCTGCTGCCGGTAATGGAATTTTGATCAGCTCAACCACCTCATCGGCCTGCATATCCTTTTTCATGTAATCCAGATACAGGTCTTCCAGCAACATTTCACGCTGGCCTCGCACGCTACTTAATACCACCTTCGTACCCAGCACAATCAGCGCAGGCATCGAGTCACCAATTGGTGAGCCATTCGCAATATTGCCACCTAAAGTACCGACATTACGGATAAGCTGCGAGGCAAACCGCTCCCACATCTGATCCATTTCAGGATAATGCTCATGCAACGCCTGATAAGCTTTGGTCAGTGTGGCACCGGCACCGATTTGTAAATAGTGCTCATACTGACGGATAGCTTTTAATTCACTCACATCGCCCAGATAGATAATCGGGTTCAGTTCCCGGAACTGTTTATTGACCCACAACCCCACATCAGTACCCCCCGCCAGTATGGTTGCCTGCGGATGATCTGAACGTAGTTGCAGCAATTCATCCACTGTCCGTGGTGCATAAAACTGCCCGGCGGCGTGATCATAAGCTGACAATGCATCCTGCTGTATCGTCAGTAATTCATCACGAACCGCATCACGATTAAAAGGTACCGCAGGTGGCTCAAACATCGCATCCGCCGCCTGCAAAATCGGCTTATAACCGGTACAGCGGCATAAATTACCAGTCAGTGCACTCCGGACTTCGCTGCGCTCCGGCTGGGTATTGGTGGGCTGATGCTGGTTATAAACACTCCACAGCGACATAATAAAACCGGGTGTACAAAAGCCACACTGGGAACCGTGAGAATCAACCATCGCTTGCTGCACCGGGTGCAATGCGCCGTTATTCTGGCGACGCAAATACTCAACAGTAAATACCGCTTTACCCGCCAGCGTCGGCACAAACTGAATGCAGGCATTCACAGCATTAAGTTCAAGCTGCTCACCGGAGGCGGACAGTTCAGCCACCACCACCGTGCAAGCACCACAATCGCCTTCTGCACACCCCTCTTTCGTGCCGGTTAGTTGCTCGTCTTCGCGCAGGTAGTTTAAAACAGACCTGGTCGGTACCGCATTATCGACCGTTGTCTGCTGGTCATTCAGTAAAAACCGGATTACTTTATTTTGCGGCGGGTACCCACTCTGCTGTGGCATATTGATCTCCTTCAGAAAACGTGATGAGCTTCCTCTAATCTAATATTGTATACGAAACAGGGCTTAATATGGGACAATATAGCCTATGCCAACAGGCTCTCACTCCACTCAATCCTTGAAATACAGGCAGCTGCCATCATGCCAACCCCACAAAATAATGCACCTGTTTACAAAGCCTTCCGCGCATCGGTTCTTCACTTATCAGGTGATCCCGGCGACGACCTGAACGCTGAACAAATAGAATACTGGGAAGATGGCATATTGCTCATTGAAGACGGGCATGTTGTAACAGTGGGGGACGCAAACACCCTTCTGCCGGAGCTACCCAGTGATTGTGCACTGGTCGAATACCCCGATCAATTAATCATTCCCGGCATGATTGATACGCACATCCACTACCCGCAAACCGATATGATAGCCGCTTACGGCGAACAACTACTGGAATGGCTGGAAACTTACACTTTCCCAACGGAGCAACAGTTTTCAGACCCGGCACATGCACTGGAAGTCGCCCGCTTTTTCTTAAATGAATTACTGCGTAACGGCACCACCACCGCGTTAGTATTTGGCACTGTACACCCTGAATCAGTGGATAGTTTTTTTAAGGTAGCACAGCAGTTAAACCTGCGCATGATTGCCGGTAAGGTTTTAATGGACAGGCATTGTCCGGAAGACCTGCGGGATACACCGGAACAGGGTTATCAGGACAGTAAAACGCTGATTGAAAAATGGCATGGCAAAGACCGCTTGTCTTATGCAGTAACGCCACGTTTTGCACCAACGTCCAGCCCCGCACAATTGGATAAAGCTGCACAGTTATTAGATGAACACCCCGGTATTTATCTGCACACTCACGCGGCGGAAAACCCGGATGAGGTGAAGTGGGTCAGTGAGTTATTCCCGGAAAGCCGCAGTTATCTCGATGTTTATCAACAACATAACCTATTGCGGCCCCGCTCCGTACTCGCACACTGCATACACCTTGATGGTCAGGATAGACAATGTATGTCTGAAGCAGGATCTGCGGCAGCTTTTTGCCCCAGTTCTAACCTGTTTCTGGGCAGTGGTTTGTTTGATCTGGAAGGTTTTCGTGAACAGGGTATCCGTGTGGGCATGGGGACAGATATCGGCGCTGGTACCAGTTTCAATATGCTGCGAACCGGCAGCGAAGCTTATAAAGTGGCTCAGCTACGTGGTAAGAAATTATCAGCCTTCCAGGCCTTATATCTGGCGACACTGAGTGGGGCTGAAGCGCTTTATCTGGATGATAAAATCGGTAATTTTGAAGCCGGTAAAGAAGCTGATTTTGTGGTGCTGAATTTTAAAGGCACACCATTGATTGAGCGCCGGATGCAGCATGCGAGGACTTTGCATGAGAAACTGTTTGCGCTGATGATGCTGGGCGATGACCGGGCGGTGTCGGCTACTTATGTGATGGGGGAGTTGGTGTTTGAGGCTTGAACATTAGGGTATCAAACACGTACTACTTTCTTCGTGTACACGACTATCTCCGCCACCATCACGTGCCCAGCGCTGCTGCTGAAGTGGAAAATGCTTAGCAAGCATGGTGAAATTCCGGTCATCATGAATCAATAACGCCTCATGCTCCATTGCAACCTGTGCGATGCAGCAATCAATAGGGCTGCGTATCGTTAGTCCTTTCTTACGAAGTTCATAATAAATCCGTGCTGCCGCCTGCCATGTGCCTGGTTGAACTTCCAGATAATCCTGACCATCAAGGTAGTCACTCAGCTTGCCCCACTCTTTTTCATCACGACATCCCTGCAACAATTCAAGTTGCTGAAAGCGTGTCAGGTAAATATCTCTGCCACCCAGCGATTGATATAAAGGCTGCGCATAATCACCTTCTTTATCCGCAAATACGTTAACCCAGACCGAAGTATCAATCAGCACCATGACGTAATTCCCGCGCAGCTTTGTAGTCATAACCTTCAGCCAGATCAATTTGCCCGGCCAAATCAAATAAGTTCTTTTTACGCTTGCTACGAATCAGCTCACGTAACGCAATATCTACTAATTCACGCTTGGTACGAATGCCCGTTAACCGGGTTGCTTCCAAGATAAGTTTTTCATCTAAGACAATATTAGTTCGCACGGAATACACCGTTTACACACTGAAATACACACTATGCCATGCACCTTACTCGCTGGCAAAATATTTAGCGATAAAAACCCAATTACCGCCCCCCAGCCAGCTCAATGTACTTACGAGCAAAACGTCGCCCCATTTCCACCTGTCCCAGTGCATTAAAGTGGATATTGTCATAAATCTTACTAACGCCCTCAGCCGGAATAAGGTAGGTATTGGGCACGGTCGCATTCACCCTGCGCTGATTCTCTTGTACCAGACTAACTTCAGGAAAGTCACGTCCCACCGGGTCAATCACGCCCATAATAAACGGAGTCGCGGGTGCGCTTAACGCTGTGCGTAGCACATTGATAAAATAGGTCAGGTTATGCGCGTACTGTGTGGCACGTTCACGGTTAAAGGTATCACCCTCGCCCTGCATCCAGATAATAGCGTCAATATGAGGCTTCTCCTGCGGTACAAACAGCCCCAATTGCCGCAACATACCCACATAGAAGGTCTCACCGGGAAACCATTCACGGATATGGCTACCGGTGGCGGCAAATTTCACAATGGTGTGGTGGTCATGCGGGAAAGCGCGGGCAACAGCATGCGCAAAACTGACCTCGGGGCCAATGTGCTTATCTCTGGCTAACGGGCGATCACTACCTTTATAAACAAACGATACATTCGCTGGCGTTGATTTATAACTGGCAGGCAGGTTATGCGTGTGTGCCAGTCCCATCATATTGGACTGACCCGCCATCAGGTAGATACGCTCGCGGGCGCTGGCAGGCGTGCTTAATAGCCCGGTGGCGATACAAAATAACAGGGGAAATAAGTAGGTTTTCATAGGCCGTATTATATAACAGATTTCTAAAATAAAATTATACCGCCGTTATGACATCTCCTCTTGCTACCCGTTCACAGCTGGATTAAAATTTTGTGATCACAAACCACCGGATTAAACGGGATGCCAGTAAAACCACCCGCAGAATTAGATACTTTTATCGCTGATCTTAACGGACAATTACGCGGTAAACGCATCCCCTGTGCTCAGTCCGCCAAGATTCTGCAAGAAGGTTTCAAAATGCCACGCTCAGCCATCGGGGTAGATACCTGGGGTGATGACGTAGTGGATAATGGCCTGGTGTTTGAAACCGGTGATAACGACGGCATCTGCCTGCCGACCACTGAGCAAGCTATTCCGATTCCCTGGCTCGAGGGTGACCATTACCAGCTCCATGCGATGATGCAAAATCCGGATGGCTCTTCCTTTGATGTTGATCCCCGCCAACTACTGAAAAACGTCACGGAGCGTTATGCCACACATGGATTAACACCGGTGGTTGCCAGTGAAATGGAGTTTTATCTGCTGCCGGAAACCGCGTTTGAAAACGGTCTGCCACGCAACGGGATAGCACAACTTGAACGTCCGGATGTTTATGCTATCGAACAAATCGATGAACAACGCGCCCTGCTGGCAGACATCCGTTATTGCTGCTCGGTACAAAATATTCCGGCTGATGCCATCACTTCCGAACTGGGTCACGGGCAGTTTGAAATCAACCTGAATCACGTTGCTGACCCGTTATTGGCGGCTGATCATGCGTTATTGTTCAAACGATTGGTTAAAGGGGTTGCACGAAAACACAAACACAGCGCAACCTTTATGGCCAAGCCATTTGGTGAGCGCAGTGGGAATGGCATGCACCTGCATTTCAGTGTCCTGGATCAACACGGCGATAATATTTTTAATAATGGCACCGATGCAGGCAGCGACAACCTACAGCACGCCATCGCCGGTTTGTTACAGGCTATGCCGGAGTCTATGTTACTGTTTTCACCCAATTTGAACTCTTACCGACGTTTATTGCCGGGTTCCCACGCACCGGTTGCAGCCAACTGGGGCTATGAGAACCGCACGGTTGCTGTACGGGTGCCGGATAGCCCGCATGTAGCCCGTCGTATTGAACACCGGGTCGCGGGTGCGGACGCTAATCCGTATCTGGTGATTGCGGTGGTGTTGGCAGCTGCATTACAAGGTATTGAGAAAAAAATGACACCGGCAGCAGCCATGGAAGGTGATGCTTATTCCGCCGAAGACCCGGGGCCATCGCTACCTACGCAATGGCCGGATGCGATCGATGCTTTTGAAAACAGCCAGTTAATGAAAGACCTGCTCGGCGCACAATTTTCGAAAGTATTTACCGCACTCAAACGCCAGGAGTACTTTAAGCTAGCTACCCATGTCACCACGGTTGAACATCAGACATACTGGTAAAACTACACCACCTGTTTGCACACTATTAAGGAGACAAACTATGAAAATCGGTATTTTGGAAACCGGACGTCCACCTGAAGAACTGCCTGCTTACGCTGGTTTTGGTGAAATGGTAAAACAATTTATCAACCAAACGGACAACCAAGGGTTTGAGTTTGAAGTTTACCCGGTACTCGATGGCCATTTCCCCGCTTCCGCACAAACGTGTGACGGCTGGATGATCACTGGTTCTAAGTTCGGGGTTTATGAAGACCTGCCATGGATACAACAGTTAAAACGTTTGGTAGTGGCTATCCACTCAGCCGGTTTACCCTTGTTTGGTATTTGTTTTGGTCATCAGGTAATTGCCGAAGCACTAGGCGGCAAAGTCGAAAAATCTGACAAAGGCTGGGGTGTCGGCTTACATGATTACACGATGACCCCACAAGCGCCGGATTGGATGAAAACAGAGAATGGCGGATTTACATTGAACATCATGCATCAGGATCAGGTTAGCCAATTGCCGGAAAATGCTGAGGTGATTGCCCGTTCGGAATTTTGTGAATATGCCGCACTCGCCTATGGTGATTCGATCATCACTTTTCAGGGACACCCGGAATTTTCCATCAATTTTGAAACTGACCTGATTGAATCACGCCAATTAACTGTTGTCCCGGCAGACCGTGCCACCCCCGCCCTGCAACGTTTGAAGCAAGCAGGTGCCAGTCATGATGGTGCTGTATTATCCGGCTGGGCAGTTGATTTGTTTCGCCGACATAGTCCGTCATAAGATCACTATTTTTTGTTTCATACTGGCCGGACAATGCGGGTACCAGTGCTTGTATTGAAATTGAGCAAATTGAAGTTTATTCTAGTGCTCTCTTAATGCCATTCGGCTCAACAACAGATGTGTATAAAATGAACAAACAAAAACGGGAACAACAGCAGCAAATTAAAGCGCAAAAACAGGCTGCGGCAATACGCAACGAGACACGCAATAAATTATTGATGAAATATGGTTTATGGGCAGGTGCGGCGGTTCTGGTTTTGGCAGTGATCTTTACCTTCACACAAAATCTTGGGCTGACTATTCCAAGCCATAAAGAAGTCATCAGCGCAGATCAAACAAAGGGCTTTAAGAAATCACCGCTAGTACTGGTCGAATATTCTGATTTTCAATGTCCGTCCTGCGCTACTCAACACAGAAGCATCCGCGCAGCCTGGAAAGATATTCGCCGCAAAGTAAATTTCGTGTATCGGCACTTTCCACTGACTAATATTCATCCTCATGCCAACCTTGCTGCACGCTATGCAGAAGCGGCGGGACGACAAGATAAGTTCTGGGAAATGCATGATCAGCTATTTGATAATCAGCCAACATGGTCAAAGATGGAAGATCCCACGGATACCTTCGATGAGTATTCAAAAACACTGAAACTGGACATGGCAACACTAAAGACTGACCTGGAATCTGATGAGTTGAAGGATAAAATCAAAGCCGACATTGCCAGTGGTCGTGATGCCGGTGTGCGCAGTACGCCCACCTTGTACCTCAACGGCGAGTTGTTATCCAATGTCAGGGGCAAGGATCAGCTAATTGAGGCGGTTGAGACAGCCTGGGATATGAAGTAAACAGTAGTACCAAATGATAACCAGCGGATGACAGGCCATTTACTTGTCATCCGGCGAATCAGGTGTACTTTTATCTGTAATTATGGAGCGCTGGTTTTGCTTAAAACCAGACTAATCCATCGTATGGTTTGGCTTTTAATGACTGCAAACGGCCTTGTAAATCACCACTATGGATTTCCAACTTATGACCATCCGTATCTAATAGATAAAATGAATCGCCTTCACTGATATTTTTCTTCCACTCCACCACTTTTGCAGTACATAACCGCTCAGCAAATTCGGAAAAATCATGCTCCGCTATATCCAGCGCGATGTGGCAGTAATCTTCGCCCGGTTTCACATCATCACAAGACAAACAGAACCACACATCACCCAAGGTCAGATAAGCACCTTTATCCCATCGAACATGAGGCTTCATGCCAAGTAGTTCAGTGTAGAAAGCGAATGACCGGTCAAGATTGCTGACGGCGATGGTTATGTGGTTTATGCCTTGAAGCATGGGGTTTCCTTTTGGAGTATTTGGGTGTTATTGGGTGGTCAAGTTCTACTGGCAGAATAGTCAGTGAAAAATGTATAGTCACCTTATCAAGAGGAACTGAACATGACCACTAACACCAAAGCAACCGGCGGCTGCATCTGCGGCGGCGTACGCTACGAAGTCACCGACCAAACCAAACTCCGCCCCGTAGTCGCATGCCACTGCGAACAATGCCGTCGTTTCAGCGGTCACTTCATCGCCGCCAGCGGCACCCAACACAAATACTTCACCCTGCTCAATGAAACCACCCTACGCTGGTACACCTACATACCCGACGTAAAACAGGGATTTTGTGGCGAATGCGGATGCAGTCTGTTTTTCGACTATCCCAAAGAAGCCCGTATCTCCATCGCAGCGGGATCACTGGATAATACCGACAGCGTAACACTGGCAGCACAAATCTATTGCGCCGAAGCCGGTGATTATTACCACCTACACCCCGAAGGTGAAATGATAAAAGAAGGCGAGTTTTCGCTGAAATGCCCGGATTGATGATGCGCCATAAAAAAAGGCGTCACCGCAAAACAGTAACGCCTTTAAAAACTAAGCTGAAAAACTGATTAAGCAGGCAGTTTCACATAACGCAGATAAGGCTTAATCGTCGTAAAGCCTTGTGGGAATTTCTCAGCGGCTGCTTCATCAGAAACCGTTGGTGGAATGATGACATCATCACCTTTCACCCAGTTTACCGGCGTCGCAACACCATTACTCTCACCGGTTTGAATCGCATCAACCACCCGTAAAATCTCATCGAAGTTACGGCCAGCGCTCATTGGATAAGTCATGGTTAACTTAATTTTCTTGTCAGGCCCGACAACAAACACAGTACGCACTGTAGCGTTAGTCGCAGCAGTACGACCATCAGAAGCTTCTTCATCAGCAGGCAGCATGTTGTACAACTTCGCTACCTTAAGGTCAGTATCAGCAATCATCGGAAACCCTACCGCTGTGCCTTGTGTTTCTTCAATGTCGCTGGCCCACGCCGCATGATTGTCGACGGGATCAATACTCAAACCGATCAGTTTCGTATTACGCGCTGCAAATTCCGGTGCCAGCTTCGCAGCGTAGCCAAGCTCTGTCGTGCAGACAGGTGTAAAATCTTTCGGGTGAGAAAATATGATCGCATAACTATCACCAATCCACTCGTGAAAGTTAATAGTACCTTGTGTAGTGACAGCATCAAAATTTGGAGCAATATCATTAATACGGAGAGACATAATAGTTCCTGTTTATCAATTTCCTAATAAGGCCATTTTACTGCGAATTGAAAAATTATCTATATCTTCCCATATGATAAAAAGTGACTTGCTTATCTCAAAATGGCACATCGCGACCTGAAAAGTACAACAGCCGAAAAATACGACAAGCACAAAGTAAAATGTATACACCATAAAAAAATATTGAACACAATATGCGGTTTATACTACTCTGAAAACACACTTCGACTCAGGATCACTTTCATGAGTAAGTCTTCAACGACTGCGCCCCGTTTAGAATTACGTAATATTAGCAAATATTACCCTTCAGTCGTGGCCAATAAGGACGTTAATCTGACCGTTATGCCCGGTGAAATCCACGCCATTCTGGGCGAAAACGGTGCCGGAAAAAGCACGCTGATGAAAGCAGTGTACGGCGTCACTAAGCCGGATGAAGGCGACATCTATTGGAATGGCCAACACACTCATGTCAACAGTCCGGCTGAGGCACGCAAGCTGGGTATCGGCATGGTATTCCAACACTTCTCATTGTTTGACACGCTCACCGTCGTGGAAAATATCTCACTGGCGATGGATGGTTCACAAAACATGGCTGCGCTAGCCAAACGCATTGAAGAAGTATCCCACCACTACGGGCTGCCATTGAATCCGAAGCGCTCAGTCCATGACTTATCCGTGGGCGAGCGGCAACGGGTAGAAATCGTGCGCTGTCTGTTACAGGAACCCAAACTGCTGATTATGGATGAACCAACCTCCGTACTCACGCCACAAGCCGTGCGTAAGTTGTTCGAAACCCTGCGCAGACTGGCTGATGAAGGCTGTAGCATCCTCTATATCAGCCACAAACTCGATGAAATCCGCGAGCTTTGCCACAGTGCCACCGTATTGCGCATGGGCAAAGTCACCGGCACAACTGATCCTCGCCAGGAAACGGCAAAGAGCCTGGCCGAAATGATGATTGGCAAAGAATTACCGGTCTGTGATCATGCTCCAGCGAGTCAGTTAGGCGATGAGCTACTGGTCGTGAATCAGCTTTCTCTGCTGGCTGAAGATCAGTTTGGTACTGATTTAAAAGATATCAACCTACAGGTCAGAGGCGGCGAAATTTTTGGTATTGCCGGTGTCTCCGGTAACGGCCAACAGGAATTGCTCTACGCCCTCAGCGGCGAAAAATTATCAGCGAAACCTACTGACATTCAGATTAAGCAACAGGGTGCCGGGCAATTAAACCCGGCCCAACGGCGTACATTAGGTATGCGCTTTATTCCCGAAGAACGCCTGGGACGTGGTGCGGTACCAGGCATGTCACTGGCGATGAATGGCTTGCTTACTGGTCATGATAGCGGCCTGAGTACACGCGGTTTGATTAATTACCGCAAGGTACGCGAATTTTCCCGCCACTGTATCGAACAGTTCAATGTTAAATGCGGTGGTGTTGATGCTGAAGCAAAAAGCCTCTCCGGTGGTAATGTGCAGAAATTCATCGTCGGACGTGAGTTACTACTCAAACCGGACGTACTGGTCGTTTCCCAGCCCACCTGGGGTGTTGATGTGGGTGCTGCCAGTTTTATCCGCCAGACATTGATTGATCTGCGTGATGAAGGTGTGGCCATTCTGGTAGTTTCCGAAGAACTCGATGAGTTATTTGAAATCTGTGACCGGATTGCAGTGATTCATGAAGGCCATCTGTCCGAAGCTAAACCCAGCCGGGAAACCAATCTGGAAGCAATTGGTTTACTCATGGGTGGAATGGGTAACACCACCAACGACCTCACTGATCAAGCGGTATAAGGCAGACACATGATTATAAAACTCGTCCCCCGCCCGCAACCATCGAAAGCGATGTTATATCTTTCCCCCTTGTTGGCGATTGGTCTGATGTTGCTCTTCGGTATGATTGTTTTTATGTTTCTCGGCCAGAGTCCGGTGAAAGCATTCCACGCCTTCTTTATAGAACCGATTAACGACACCTACGGCCTGGGTGAATTAATACTAAAGGCTTCGCCGTTAGCACTCATTGCGTTGGGCCTGGCGATAGGCTTCCGCGCTAATATCTGGAATATAGGCGCAGAAGGTCAGCTGATCATGGGCGCTGCTGCCTCCGGTGGCGTTGCCTTGTTCTTTTATGAAAGCGAAAGTTCACTGGTATTGCCATTGATGTTCATAGCCGGTGCTCTGGGTGGCATGGCATGGGCAGCCATCCCTGCATTCCTGCGCACGCGCTTTAATACCAATGAGATTCTGGTTAGCCTGATGTTGGTTTATGTGGCCGGGATGTTAATGAGCTGGTTGATCCACGGGCCGTGGCGTGATCCCGATGGCTTTGGTTTCCCGCAATCCCGCCTGTTCTCTGATTCGGCCATTTTACCCATTATGCTGGAAGGCACCCGGGCGCACGTTGGCATTCTGTTGACCTTAGTAGCGATGGCGGTGTCATTTATCTTCCTGCGGTGGAGCCTGGTGGCTTTCCAGATGCGTGTGGCAGGGTTAGCACCGAAGGCGGCTGATTATGCGGGTTTCAGTAATAAACGTATGATCTGGATTGGCCTGTTGGCCGGTGGTGGTGCAGCGGGTTTGGCGGGCACCAGTGAAATTGCCGGCCCCATCGGTCAACTGTCCTCACCTATTTCGCCGGGATATGGCTTTGCGGCGATTATTGTTGCCTTTGTCGGACGCCTGCATCCCGTCGGCATTCTGTTGGCCAGTTTATTAATGTCACTGTTATACCTGGGTGGTGAATCAGCCCAAATGCACCTCGCGCTGCCTTCTGCGGTCAGCGGTGTCTTTCAGGGGTTATTACTGTTCTTTTTATTAGCAACGGATGTCTTAATTAACTTCCGCATTGTGTGGGGCAACCAACAGAACAATACACCGTTAAACGCCAAGTCACAGGGTGAATCAGCATGAATACAGAGACACTTATTCTGATTGTATTTGCAACCGTCACCGCGAGTATTCCCCTGGTATTTGCTGCACTTGGCGAGTTGGTGGTGGAAAAATCCGGCGTGCTCAACCTCGGTGTTGAAGGCATGATGATTGTCGGGGCTATCTGTAGTTTTATTGTCGCCGTAGAGACGGGCCAATTATGGCTGGCAGTGATCGCCGGTGGTGTGGCGGGTGCGTTAATGTCACTGATTTTCGGGTTTATCACACTAAGCCTGATGGCGAATCAAGTAGCGACCGGATTGGCGCTGACGATTTTCGGTATCGGGTTAAGCGCCTTTATCGGACAGGAATACAGCAGCGTTGCACTCGATGGCATTAAAGCCTTATCCATACCCGGACTCAGTGACCTTCCGGTGGCCGGAAAGCTATTATTTTCACACGATCCACTGGTGTATCTGGCCATGCTGGCATTTATCGGTATCTCATGGTTTTTATACCGCAGCCGTGGGGGCCTGATTCTTAGGGCGACCGGTGAGTCACCGGCTTCTGCGCATGCCTTAGGTTACTCAGTGATTAAAATTCGCTATCTCGCCGTTTTATTTGGTGGCATGATGGCTGGCTTGGGCGGCGCGTATTTGTCACTGGCATACACACCATTATGGGCAGAGGGGATGACTGCCGGACGTGGCTGGATTGCGCTGGCGCTGGTGGTATTTGCCACGTGGCGACCAGGGCGGGTATTGATAGGCGCATTCTTATTCGGCGGCGTGACTATCGCCCAGTTTCACATGCAAGGAACGGGTATTGAAATTCCCTCGCAGTTTCTAACCATGCTACCTTATCTCGCCACTATCGTGGTGTTGGTCATTATTTCACGGGATGCTAATACCATCCGTAAGAACGCACCTGCCTCTTTGGGTCAGGCTTTTCACAACGAACTACATTGAACTTCTTTTTCAAACATGAGGTAAACTCCAATGACAACTCAACCTTTTTCAGGGGCATTGAAAACCCTGTTCAGCTCAGCCCTCATAGCAGGTGCGCTGGCACTGACAGCAGGAGCAGCTGCTGCTGAAGATAAACTAAAAATCGGTTTCATTTATGTCAGCCCGATTGGTGATGCTGGCTGGACATACCAGCATGATCTCGCCCGTAAAGCGATTGAAGAAAAATTTGGTGACAAAATTGAAGTTAAGGTAATCGACAGTGTGCCGGAAGGTGCGGAAGCGGAACGTGTTACGCGTGAACTGGCTGCCAGTGGTCACCAACTGATTTTTGGTACTTCATTTGGTTACATGAACCCAATGCTGAAAGTGGCCAAAATGTTCCCCAAGACACATTTTGAACATGCTACCGGTTATAAAGACGCAAAGAACTTAGGTAATTACAACGCCCGTTTTTATGAAGGCCGTTACCTGTCAGGCATGGTTGCCGGTTCTATGACTAAGACCAATAAACTGGCTTATGTCGCCGCCTTCCCGATTCCGGAAGTTTTACAGGGCATTAATGCTTATATCCGTGGTGCACAGAGTGTTAATCCTGACGTTGAATTAAATGTTGTATGGACTAACTCATGGTTCGATCCGGGCCGTGAACGTGAAGCATCTGATGCACTGATTGATCAGGGTGCTGACGTTGTTACTCATCACACAGATTCAACCGCTCCAACCGTTGCCGCAGAAGAAAAAGGGGTTTACTCAGTAGCCTATCACTCTGATATGTCTAAATATGGTGAAAAAGCTCACTTAACTGCCGTGACACACCACTGGGAAAGCTACTACACTACGGTAGTACAAGCCGCTTTAGATGGAAAATGGGAACCAGGTGCTGTTTGGGGTGGTATCAAAGATGAGATGATCAACCTTGCTCCGATGAACAAAGCGGTACCTGAAGACGTTGTTGCTAAAGTTGAAGCGGCTAAAGCAGCTATTGCTGATGGCAGCTTACATCCTTTTGCCGGCCCTGTTGTCGATCAGGATGGCAAAGAAATCGTTGCTGAGGGTACAAACATGTCCGATGCAGATATGTCTAAAATGGGCTTTTATGTAAAAGGTGTAAACGGTAAATTACCGAAATAACCCCTGCTACATTGACTCTTCTTCCTCTCTTGTGGGGGAAGAAGAACAAACAATATGATATAAATTACTATGAATGATGCTGCAACTGTCAAACCGCAATCACGTGATGCTACCATCTATGGCAAAGTTTTTGATGCCTTGCTGGAACAAAAACTCGCGCCAGGCACACGACTATCCGAAGATAAGCTCGGGCAGGTATTTGGGGTAAGCCGAACCATTATCCGCAAAGTATTACAGCGCCTTGAGCATGAAGGCGTAGTTGAAATTCACCGCAACCGTGGCGCGATTGTTGCCAATACGTCGCTTGAACAAGCCAAACAAACCTTCGAAGCAAGGCGCATTGTTGAACTGGCCGTCGTGCGGCAAGCCTGTCAACACATCCTGCCGGAACATATTGAACAGCTTTGGGAGATTATCAACGAGGAACAACAAGCGCGCAGTGAAGGTGACCAGGGACGCGCTTTACGTTTATCCGGCGAATGGCACCTGTTATTGGCTGAGTTTTGTGGCAATGAGTTTCTTGCACGCTTTTCGCGTTCACTGGTCTCACGCTGTTCATTAATCATCGCTCAATACGAAATCCATACCCACAAACTATGCCCCCAGGATGAGCACACCGGTATTCTAAACGCTATCATTAACAATGATGGGGAAACAGCAACCCATTTAATGCTCAGCCACATCCAGCACATCGAAGATAAAATCGATATCAAAGATAATAAAGTCGAACCAGATTTGGCTCAGATATTTGCAGATCGATGAAAACTATCAGTCGACCACCCGCCCCCGCAGCGCCTTAACATTTCCCTTCTTCGTCTTACTGTCCATGCGTTTGCGCTTTGCAGACCGGCTAGGCTTAGTCGCACGCCTTGCTTTCTGAACCACCGTCGCCCCCTGAATCAACTCAGCCAACCGCCCCAGTGCATCACTGCGATTTTTTTCTTGCGTGCGGAATTGCTGCGCCTTAATAACAATCACACCCTCCTTATTAATTCGTTGATCCTTTAACGCCAACAAACGCTCTTTATAAAAATCCGGCAGACCCGACGCAGCAATATCAAAACGCAAATGAATAGCAGAAGACACTTTATTAACATTCTGGCCACCCGCACCCTGCGCACGAATGGGCACAAACTCTATCTCATCAGAAGCAAGAGACACCTTATTAGAAATTTTCAATAAATCGCTCATGGTAATAGGGAATTTTAGTAGTGATGATAGTCTCACCTTAACACCCCATTTCAGAAGCGGACAACAACGATCACGATCAACAGACAAAGCCGGTTATGCAAAGAGACTGAAATTTAAAACCCTTGATAACTTTTGCATGCGTATCTATGATCGTAAACCCTTTTATCCGGCTTCTATTTATGTCTACTGTCCAATTTTCATCATTTGCCCTGTCTCCCGAACAACTGGACAACCTGAAGTCCTTAAACTACCACCAGCCAACACCGGTTCAGGCAGCCAGCATTCCCGAAACATTAGCGGGTAACGACCTGATTGTTCAAGCCAAGACCGGTAGCGGTAAGACAGCCGCATTTGGCTTAGGTTTGCTGGAAAACATCAACCCACGTTTCTTTGGTGTACAAGCATTAGTAATGTGCCCCACCCGTGAACTGGCGGATCAGGTCAGCAAAGAATTACGCACCCTGGCACGTTGCACGCCGAATATTAAATTAGTCATACTGTGTGGCGGCAAACCTTTACGCCAACAAGCGGACTCCCTGCAACATGGCGCGCATATTGTAGTAGGTACACCCGGGCGCATAAGAGATCATCTCAGCCGGGAAACACTGACATTAGATGGGTTAAAAATACTGGTACTGGATGAAGCTGATCGCATGCTGGATATGGGCTTCCAGGAAGAAATTGACCACATTATCCATAATACACCGGAAAGCCGTCAGACCTTATTATTCTCTGCGACCTACCCTAACTCCATTAAAAAGATGTGCCGGAGCATTCAAAATAACCCCAAAATCATCAAAATTGACACTGATCATGAATCACAAGTCATTGACCAACATTTCTATCAAATCACCCCATCCATGCGTGATGACACCTTGCTGGGGTTGTTTGAACACTACCAGCCAGACAGCGCCGTTGTCTTCTGCCGGACTAAAATCCAGTGCCGTGAAGTAGCTAATTTTTTACAAACTCATGACATCGAAGCCATCGCCATTCATGGTGACCTGGAACAGGAAGAGCGTGATGAAGTATTGCTGCGCTTTGCAAATAAAAGCTGCTCAGTGCTGGTCGCTACCGATGTCGCCGCGCGCGGACTGGATATTAAGGGACTACAGGCAGTGATTAATTATGAATTACCTCATGACCCTGAAATCTACACACACCGCATTGGGCGTACCGGGCGGGCGGGCGAATCCGGACTCGCATTAAGTTTGTTCATCGAAGAAGAAGTCAGCCGCATTATTGCCATTGAAGATTATAATGCCATGACCTGTAAAACCGAGAAAGCAGACACCCTCAATCGCCAAAATCGTTTTAGCGTACAACCCCCCATGATCACACTGCAATTTAACTCGGGCAAGAAAAACAAAATGCGCCCGGGTGATCTGTTGGGTGCATTAACTAAAGATGCCGGACTGGCCGGTTCTCAGATTGGTAAAATTGATATTTTTGATCAATCCAGCTACGTAGCTATTGAACGTGATGCCATTGGCAAAGCACTGAATTATTTTAAAAATGGCAAGGTGAAAGGCCGCTCGATCCGGGCCAGAGAAATAGTCTGAAACCTGATACCCGACATAGAAAAGGGAGCCTAAGCTCCCCTTTCTAACCAGCAACCATCAACCGTTCTGGTGAACACCGACACGCATAATTTTCATTTGATTAGTACCCCCCTTAGTGCCCATCAGATCACCCTTGGTGACAATCACCAAATCATCCTGATCAACCACTTTTTCTTTAATCAGCAACTCTACCGCTGCGCGGTTTGCTGTTCTTGCGTCTTTAGCTTTGATCTGCTGCTCAACCGGATAAACACCACGGTACAAAGAAACCCTGCGGCTGGCCTCCGGATTAGAAGTCAGTGCGTAAATCGGGATACCAGAACTAATCCTCGACATCCAAAGTGTCGTCGCACCGGACTCAGTCAGCGCCGCTATCGCACGTACACCCATGTGATTAGCCGTGTACATCGCCGCCATCGCCACACCTTCATCCACACTGTTGAAATGCTTATCAACACGGTGATCCGATTGACGCACCTCAATGGCATTTTCAGCTTCTTCGCACAAACCAGACATAATCTCTACCACACGGGCAGGATGTGCACCCACCGCAGTCTCACCCGAAAGCATCACCGCATCAGTCCCATCAATCACCGCATTCGCCACATCAAATACTTCCGCACGGGTCGGAATCGTATTCGTAATCATGGTTTCCATCATCTGAGTGGCGGTAATGACCACCCGGTTCAACTCACGGGTACGCTTTATCAGTGCCTTCTGAGTCAGCGGCAACTTAGCATCACCAATTTCAACACCCAAATCGCCCCGCGCCACCATCACCACATCAGACGCCAGAATAATCTCATCCATCACCGGCTGCCGGACGGCCTCGGCGCGTTCAATCTTCGCCACCATCGCTGCATTACCACCGGAAACTTCCATTAAACGACGCGCCAACCTCATATCATCGGCACTGCGCGGAAAAGAAACCGCCAGGAAATCCACATCAATCTTCGCAGCGATACGGATATCTTCAATGTCTTTATCCGTCAGCGCCGGAGCCGACAAGCCACCACCACGCCGGTTAAGGCCTTTATTATCGGACAGCACACCCGCATTCACAGCACGGGTGTGGATAGCTGAACCTTCGATGGCCACCACTTCCAACACCATACGCCCATCATCCAACCACAACTCATCACCAATGACGACATCGTGAACCAACTCTTTATAACCTAGCCCGACACAGGTCTTATCACCTTGTGTTTCGTCCATTTCAGCATCAAGTGTGAAGGGGTCACCTGGTTGCAGCTCAATCTTGCCTTCTTTAAAACGCGCGATACGTAACTTAGGCCCCTGCAAATCACCCAGAATACCGACGGTGCGCCCAACTTTCTTAGCTATCGAACGCACCAATTCCGCACGTGCAGCATGCTCTTCCAATGTGCCATGTGAAAAATTCATCCGCACGACATCAACCCCGGCGCGAATAAGTGCTTCAATCGATTCCGGCGTACTGGTAGCCGGCCCCATGGTTGCGACGATTTTTGTACGTCTCATAGTATTTTTTTACCTATTTTTGATGATTGACTGACTAACCGGAATTTCATTGAATAAACACACACCGGCACCAGAAATAATGACTAACCTGCGGCGCGTGCTTCCAACATAGTCACTGCTGGCAACTGTTTCCCCTCAAGAAACTCCAGGAAAGCACCACCACCAGTAGAAATATAAGAGACCTTGTCAGCAATTTTATATTTATCAACGGCAGCCAATGTATCACCACCACCCGCCACCGAAAACGCAGAAGATGCTGCGATAGCCATAGAAATAGCCTTAGTGCCTTCACCAAACTGATCAAATTCAAACACGCCCACCGGGCCATTCCAAAGAATAGTGCCTGCATTTTTAATCACTTCAGCCAGCTCAGCTGCACTATCCGGGCCAATATCAAACACCATGTCATCATCACAAACTTCAGTGACATTCATGGTAGTAGCGACAGCATCCGGAGAAAACGCTTTAGCACACACCACATCCGTCGGCACCGGAATGTTACCGCCTAGTGCTTTAGCATTCACCGTCAGTGCCTTACAGGTATCGACCAGATCCGCTTCATATAACGACTTACCCACGTTGTGGCCTTGCGCTGCGATAAAGGTATTCGCGATACCACCGCCAACAATTAACTGATCAACCACCTTGGACAATGACTCCAGAACGGTCAGCTTAGTCGACACTTTAGAACCACCTACCAGCGCCACTAATGGGCGGGCCGGATTATCCAGTGCCTTACCCAAGGCTTCCAGTTCTCCGGCCAACAAAGGGCCGGCACAAGCGACGGGTGCAAATTGACCAACACCATGTGTTGAAGCCTGCGCCCGGTGTGCCGTACCAAACGCATCCATCACATAAACATCACATAAATCAGCATATTGCTTAGACAACGCCTCATCATTTTTCTTTTCGCCAACATTGAAACGGACGTTTTCCAACAGTACCACATCGCCATCAGCCATTGCGGGTGCATTGCTCAGGTAATCACTCACCAATGCAACTTCTTTACCCAATATGCCGGACAAATGGCGCGCAACCGGAGCCAGAGAAAACTCAGCAGCAGGTTCACCTTCAGTCGGACGACCTAAGTGAGTCATCAGCATGACTTTCGCACCTGCTTCCATCGCCCATTTGATGGTGGGTAATGAAGCACGAATCCGTGCATCAGAGCTTACCTTACCGTCTTTGATCGGTACGTTCAGGTCTTCACGGATTAGTATGCGTTTGCCTTCGAGATTAAGGTCGGTCATTTTCAGGATGGGCATGGGTTCAGTTCCTTTGGCATTTTATAAATAGATTAATTGCTTCGCTCCCCTATCCCGCCCCTCCCCCCCGCAAGCTGTCGCCCCATCGAAGGAAGGCCAGGGAGAGATTCTGGTTTAAATAGTTAAGCCATCACATACTTAGCAAATCGCAGCATATTACAGGTATAACCATACTCATTGTCATACCAGGCAACGACTTTAACAAATGTCCCATCCAACGCGATACCAGCGCCCGCATCAAAAATAGACGAATTACTGTTACCACGGAAATCAGTAGCCACCACCTTATCTTCCGTATACCCCAGGGTTTCACCCATACCGGTTTTAAGCTCGGAGGCCGCTTTCATCGCCGCGCAAATTTCACCATAAGAAGCATCTTTATCCAACTCAACGGTCAGATCAACAACAGACACATCCGAAGTAGGTACACGGAATGCCATGCCGGTCAGCTTGCCATTCAGCTCAGGCAGCACCACACCCACCGCTTTAGCCGCCCCCGTTGAAGATGGAATAATATTTTCCAGAATGCCGCGACCACCACGCCAGTCTTTCGAAGAAGGGCCATCAACCGTATTCTGGCTCGAGGTAACCGCATGAACAGTCGTCATCAGGCCACGCTTAATACCCCAATTGTCATTCAACACCTTCGCAACCGGCGCAAGGCAATTAGTCGTACAGGAAGCCGCAGACACAATCGTCTGGTAATCATAGGTTTCATGATTAACACCATAAACAAACATGGGTGAGCCATCCTTAGACGGCGCAGACATCAGCACTTTTTTAGCACCTGCATCGATGTGTTTCTGGCAACTGTCTTCAGTCAGGAAGAAACCGGTACATTCCAGAATAAGATCAGCACCCACTTCAGACCAATTAAGGTCAGCCGGATCACGTTCTGCAGTCAAACGAATGTTTTGGCCGTTGACTGTCATTGTGTCGCCATCAACACTGATATCACCCACAAAGTTGCCATGCACAGAGTCATATTTAAGCATATAAGCCAGATAATCATTGTCCAGCAGGTCATTAATGCCCACTACTTCAAAATCACCGGCAAAGTCTTTTGTGATCGCACGAAACACCATACGGCCAATGCGACCAAAACCATTAATGCCAACTTTAATTGTCATGTTGAACTCCCAAAATATTAAATAATGTAACCCCCCCTATACCTTCCTTTTGCCATAAACCGGCAAAAGGAAGGGGGTAATTTCTCCGACAATATCCTTTTACAGAACGTCGTTCACCGCTGCGACTACATTTTCAACAGTGAAGCCGAAGTGCTTGAATAGCTCACCAGCCGGTGCAGATTCACCGAAGGTATCGATACCAACCACCTTGCCATTCAAACCAACGTACTTGTACCAGCCAGCGGTAACACCCGCTTCCACAGCAACACGCGCAGTCACCGCACCTGGCAATACTGACTCACGGTAAGCCGCATCCTGCGTCTCAAAAGCATCAACCGATGGCATAGAAACGACACGGATATTTTTATCAGACATCGCAGCAGCCGCATCCATTGCCAGGCCGACTTCAGAACCCGTCGCAATAATGATCGCATCCGGCGTACCAGCACAATCCTTAAGCACATAACCACCCTTGGCGATATCAGCTTGCTGAGCCTCAGTACGCTGCTGGAAGGGTAAGCCCTGGCGGGTCAGAATCAGACAGCTCGGGCCGTCCTGCTTTTCAATAGCAGCACGCCATGCCATTGCTGTTTCCACACCATCACAAGGACGCCACACGGACATCTGAGGGATCATGCGCAAGGTGGCAGTCTGCTCAACACCCTGATGCGTCGGGCCATCTTCACCCAAGCCAATAGAATCATGTGTATAAACAAAGATACTGCGAATTTTCATCAACGCAGACATGCGCAATGCATTACGTGCGTACTCAGAAAACATCAGGAAGGTCGCACCGTATGGAATGAAACCACCGTGCAACGCCACACCGTTCATCAACGCACTCATGCCAAACTCACGCACACCGTAGGACAGGTAATTACCCGTATAATCCTTGTCAGTGCCATGCATCGAATTAATACCCTTGCTACAGGCATTGAACGTATTGTTAGACGGTGTCAGATCAGCAGAACCCCCTAAAAATTCAGGCAACAAGGGTGCAAAACCATTCAGCGCATTCTTAGACGCAACACGGGTCGCCGGAGACTCAGCCTTCTCAACAATAGCTGCAATCGCCGCGTCCGCCTTCTCAGACCAGTCACCAGGAAGCTCACCCGCCATACGACGTGTCAGTTCAGCTGCTTCAGCCGGAAAAGCGGCGCTGTAAGCAGCCAGTTTTTCATTCCAGGCATTCTCAGCGGCAGCACCTTTATCTTTCGCATCCCAGCCAGCATACATTTCATCAGGCATGGTGAAAGGCGCATGTGTCCAACCCATTGCCTTACGTGCCGCCGCCACCTCATCAGCACCCAAAGGAGCACCGTGCACATCATGGCCACCTTCTTTATTCGGCGCACCTTTACCAATCACTGTCTTACAACAAATCAGTGTGGGTTTATCCGTTTCCGACTGTGCTGCGGTTACCGCCGCATGAATCGCATCAGCATCATGACCATCAACATCCGCCACTACTTGCCAACCGTATGCTTCAAAACGCTTCGGCGTATCATCAGCGAACCAACCGGCCACATCACCATCAATGGAAATACCGTTGTCATCATAGAAACAGATCAGCTTGCCCAGGTCCAAGGTACCGGCCAGCGAACAAACCTCGTGCGAGATACCTTCCATCAGGCAGCCATCACCCAGAAATACATAGGTGTAGTGATCAACAATATCGTGACCGTCTTTATTGAACTGCGCAGCCAGCACTTTCTCAGCTAACGCCATGCCCACAGCATTGGCAATACCCTGCCCCAATGGGCCGGTAGTGGTTTCGATACCCGGTGCATAACCATATTCAGGGTGACCCGGTGTTTTTGAATGCAACTGGCGGAAATTTTTAATTTCTGACATCGGCAAATCATAGCCGGTCAGGTGAAGCACAGAATAAGGCAGCATTGAGCCATGACCATTCGACATGACAAAACGGTCACGGTTGGCCCAATCCGGATTTTGAGGATTGTGTGACATGAAGTCGTTATAAAGAACTTCGGCGATATCAGCCATGCCCATAGGGGCACCCGGATGACCTGAATTGGCTTGCTGAACAGCATCCATAGACAGGACGCGAATCGCATTAGCCAGCTCGTGGCGTGTAGTCATGAAAATCTCCTAATAGTGCTAAAAATAATTCGCGTGATTATAACCGAATGTACCAACTTAAGCAGGATAAGCAGCATGACAAATGTTCTCAGTTGCCATTTAGGCATAAGCCATGAATACTTAGCACCATGAAAACACTATTAAAAAATCCGTTGATTCAAGGCCCGCTATGGCTGATAGAGCTATTCACCGGTGCCAAATCATTTCAGGATAACCCTATCATTGGCAGCACTTTGCTTAACAAGCTGGGCCTTCATGTTATCCGGATGGTGACTTCCCACGCCATAATGAATCTGCGCATGTTGATGTTAGGGACAAGCATCAACAAAGAAGACCGGAAACATTACCGTCAACACGGCTTCATTCTTAAAGAAAACTACCTCCCTGAAGATGATTTCAAGGCCATTGAGCAGGAAATCCGTGGTTGGGAAGGCGAACCCCGCACTTTTAACCAAGGTGACACACAAACGCAACGCACATTATTAAATCCGGAAACACTCGAACAACTGCCTCATACCGCAAAGCTATTCACAAATCGTGATTTTCAGCGTCTGTTGCAATATGCCAACGCTCATCAGCGCCTGCCATTTTTCAACATTGAACGCATCCATAATGGGGTGCAAACAAATAAGGCGGCTGATCCACAAAAAGACCTGCATTCAGATACTTTTCATCCCACCATGAAATTCTGGTTATACCTTGATGATGTCGACGAACGTAACGGGCCATTCACCTACATACCCGGATCGAACCGCTTGAGCATAAAACGCCTGAGCTGGGCACATAAAGCCAGCCTGAACGCCTACAAGCACCCAAATCGTCTGGCAGCCCGAGGCTCTTTCCGTTTTTCAAGGTCTGATTGTACTGAGATAGGCCTGAAATCGCCTAATACTTTCAAGGTAAAAAAAAATACTCTGTTGATAGCTGACACCTTCGGCATACACGGACGTGGCCAAGCTGAACCGGGCAGCACACGTCTGGCATTGTGGGGTATGGGGCGCACAAATCCGTTTATACCCTTTCCTGGCACCGGTCTGAAGATTTTTAACGAATACCAATACAAAGTATTGAATTGGCTAAAAAGATGATTACCAACGAGGCTAGTAATAGATTTTACTGTCTCGTTGAACAAAATTTATTATCCAATGATCACAAGCCATTTTTGAAAACACTTAAATCGAGTATAGTTAGATGGTTGAATTAACTAAAAGCCCTACAAAAGGTTTCAATCAGGATACAAAAATGATGCGTTCCGCTATGACAAAAAAATTATTGATAACCACCTCACTGCTTTTGCTATTTTTTACGATGCAGGGATCTGCTGGCGCAGGCGCGTTGCCCAGACAAATTGGTGGACAGCCCTTACCGTCACTATCACCTATGCTCGAACGCGTGACACCTTCTGTGGTTAATATCACCACAGAAGGTAAGCAAAAGCTGGATGACTCACTGGCTAATGACCCGTTTTTCAAGCGCTTCTTTGAAAATATTCAAGGTGAACGCCGCATAGATGGCACCGGCTCTGGTGTCATCATCCACTCCAAACATGGTCATATCCTGACTAACTACCATGTATTGGAAGGTGCGGAGCGTATTAACGTCACCTTAAATGACGGACGAAAGTTTATTGCCCAGATTGTTGGCGCTGACCCTAAAGCAGATTTGGCCATCATTTCTATTCCGGCGGAACGCTTATCAGCCATCCGTTTCGGTAATTCAAAAAACCTGCGGGTGGGTGATTTTGTTGTCGCCATTGGTAATCCCTACGGCATCGGACAATCCGTTACTTCCGGCATTATCAGTGCCCTGCACCGTAACCCCGGCATTGGTGAATATGAAGATTTCATTCAGACCGATGCCTCCATCAACCTAGGCAATTCAGGCGGCGCACTCATTAATTTGCGCGGCGAACTAATTGGCATAAACACGGCCATTTTAGGGGGACAAAGTGGGGGCAACATCGGTATTGGCTTTGCTATACCCATCAATACAACAGCAGGTATTATTGATCAAATCGTACGTTTTGGACAGGTAGAACGCGGCATTCTGGGCATAGAGGTCAGCAATGTTGACCCTCAGATAGCACGTGCCTCCGGATTAGCGGCTCATGCAGGCGCATTGATTGAGCGCGTATTCCCCGCCTCATCAGCTGACTTAGCCGGCTTACAGGCCGGGGATATCATTATACGATTGAATAACTCTGAAGTCAGTGGTGCCAGCGATGTAAAAAGCCTGATCGGCTCGATGCGGGCTGGCTCAAAACTAGGCATTGTGTATCTACGGGCAGGCCATACCAGAACGGCGCATACCAGCATTGGTGAATCCATCCCTATTCCAGCACCGGCGACCGAGGCTAAACCGTTTTGGGAAAGTAATTAAGCAATATATTTACTTAAAAAGTGACTTTCTCCTTTGAAAAAGGAAAAAATTAATATAAAGTGGGAACTTCATACAGCTTATGTTCATCTAACTTAATAATTGGACATATAGAGAATTGAATCTCGCTTATAGAATTCCGCGAGAATAAGAGTCTTAACATAAAAGCGCTAAAGCCCGGCGCTGTTAAGTAATCTTTCGCGGACACACAGGTTTGGTTTCCCCAATCCAGGCCTGTTTATTAAACCCCGGCTTTTAGACCCCCTGTTTGGCCGGGGTTCCTTTTTTTAAGGGATCTCAGACTTTTCCACTTCAATACCACGCCCCAACCAGCCGTCCAGATGACTCCACAACTCATCAAGACCTTGTCCTGTTTGTGCCGAGAAAAGCTGCACTGTTGCATCGACGTCAGAAGCCTGCATGGTTTTTCTGACCTGAAGGAAAGTGCTAGCCGCCTGCCCTCGTTTCAGTTTGTCAGCTTTATTCAGTAAAACATGTACCGGTAATCTCCGCTGTTCAGCCCAATACAGAAAGCCCTGATCAAAATCAGTCAAGGGATGACGCACATCCATGACCAGAATCAATCCTCTTAAGGTCGAGCGTTTGGTAAGATAGTCTTCAATGAACGCCTGCCATTGTCGTTTCACCTTCTCAGGGACTTTAGCGTATCCATAGCCCGGCAGATCCACCAAGCTACAACCGTCAGACAGTGTGAAAAAATTAATAAGCTGAGTCCGTCCGGGGGTTTTACTGGTTCGGGCCAGACTTTTTTGAGAACAGACACGATTAATCGTACTGGACTTACCGGAATTAGAACGTCCGGCAAAAGCGACTTCAAAAGCACCCGCAGGTGGAAGTGTTGAAGATGTTGTCGCACTTTGGGTGAATTTTGCCTGCTGAAAATAAGCATTCATAATGTTAGCATTCTCTACTATTTTTTTGCGGTATAACGCTGGAATGTGATATATAGTTCTGCATTTTTGAGAGCATAGCGGGCATAGATACGCTGTAGCAATTAGATTTGCAGCTTTATTCGATGTTTTAGGAGTATTTTAGATGAAAAAGACACTCATCATGGTATTGGCCGGCCTCGCTGTCAGTGCTTCAACTGCTGTGTTAGCGAACAGTGAAACGAACGCACTAATAGGCGATCCCGTAGCAGGCAAAGCAAAATCAGCATCCTGTGCAGCTTGTCACGGTGCTGATGGTAACAGCACTAATCCTGAGTGGCCCAAACTGGCTGGCCAGGGTGAATCCTATCTGCTCAAGCAACTGAAAAACTTTAAAGCAGGCCAGGACGCACCTGATGGTCGTTACAATGCTTCTATGGCACCAATGGTCGCCGGGCTATCCGAGCAAGATATGGCTGACCTTTCTGCTTATTACGCTGCTCAAACAATAACGCCGGGTGAAGCTGACCAGGCGATGGTTGAGTTAGGCAGACAAGTTTTTAAAGGTGGAAATAATACGTCTGGTGTTCCGGCTTGTGCAGCCTGTCATAGCCCGACCGGCAATGGGAATCCTGCTGCTAAGTATCCTTCGTTAGCAGGCCAGCACGCAAGCTACATGGCTATTCAGCTGGAAGCTTTCAGTAAAGGTCAACGTGCTAACGATGCAGGCAAAATGATGCGTGATGTCGCTAGCAAAATGACACCCGATGAAATGGCTGCAGTTGCTGAATACATGGCGGGCTTACAGAATTAATTGACCCTATGAAAGTGCGCTATGCTTCATAGCCCGGCGATACTTTCATAAATTGAGCAACCTACAAATTTGTATGCGTCTCTAGGGTTATTTTGCATTTGTAACAAAGGGTGGCATGGTGCCACCCTTTGTCGTATTAGTTTTCACGAGTTTGACTACACCCATGAAATCATCCAGAACAGCCAGTTCCAGAATAATAAACTTTCTCAGCTCAATGAACCTGGCCATTACTCTGCTGATGGTACTGGCCATTGCGTCTGTTATTGGCACGATTTTACAACAAAACCAGCCCTATACTTCCTACGAAATCAAATTCGGGAAATTCTGGTTTGAGGCTTTCAGATCATTGGGTCTGTACGATGTCTACTCTGCTGTTTGGTTTCTGCTGATCCTGGGCTTTCTGGTGTTATCTACCACTACCTGCGTGGTAAAAAATACACCAGGTATGTTAAAAGATCTCACCCGCTTCCGTGAAGGTGTCAAAGAGAAATCGCTGCGCCTGATGAAGCAGTCTGAAACCATGCAAAGCAAACAATCCGTAGGTGATATTCAAGCACTGGTTAAACGGGTATTAAAAGCAGAAAACTTCCGGTTCCGCGAGAACAGTACTGACCAACATACGGTGCTTGCGGCCATGAAAGGTGGTTCCAACAAATGGGGTTACTGGCTGACCCATATCGGGATTATTGTCATTTGTCTGGGGGGATTATTAGACAGTCGCCTGCCTATGATGTTTTCAGAGTGGCAAGGTGAAGTCATACCTGAAACCCGCAATCTGCCCGCGTCTGAAGTACCGGATGAAAGCACCCTCTCTTCGAACAATTTTTCTTATCGGGGTTCAGTTGACATACCCGAAGGACGACGCGCCAATATTGTATTTGTACCTGTTCGCGATGGCTATCTGGTACAAAGACTCCCCTATGAAGTAGAAGTGAAAGAATTTCGTGTTGAACACTATGCTACCGGCCAACCCAAATCGTTTGAAAGCGATCTGGTGATTCGGGATCCGGACCTTGAGCAGCCGCTGGAAAAAACCATTTCAGTTAATCACCCTTGGTTGTACAAAGGCACCGCCATTTACCAAGCTAACTTTGGTGATGGTGGCTCTGAAATAAAGATGAAGCTACACCCTTTTGTGAACCAATATGCTTCACAGGAAATGACCGGCAATGTATTCAAAGAATACGACCTGACTAATGGTGACCGGAAATTCCGCCTTGAACTGGAAAATTTCCGCCTGTTTAACATCAACCCCATCAAAAATGACAGCGGCGAAGAAGAACAGAAAAACTTAGGCCCCAGCTTTATTTTCCGCCTGCGTAACGCTGCTGGTGAAGCCATTGAATATACCAATTACATGGCCCCGGTCACCCTGGAAGGCCGCCAGTACATTCTGAGTGGTGTACAAGTCAGCCCGTCGGAACCACAACGCTTTCTGCACATTCCGGCGGATGACAAAGGCAGCGTAGGCTTATTTATGAAATTCCTGACCAACCTGCAAGATACCGATCTGGTGCGCAAAGTCTCAACCGACACCACCGTTTCATCTATGCGGGGTGCAAAGCTGGATGATGACTCCGTACAAAACCAAGTGGTTGAGTCCATGGTTCGCCTGACTCAGCTGTTTGTTACCACCGGTTTCGACGGTATTTCTGAAGACATTGCTGCCCGATTCCCTGAAGCAAAGCGTGAGTCAGTATCAGAGGCCTTTATGAAAGTACTACAAGCCTCACTCAGAGCCGTTTATTTAGAAACCCTGAACCAGGAAGGCAAACCCGAAGCCGATGAAAATGACTGGATGTTTTACGATGACAGCATGAGTGCTATGGCCAACCTGCCTTTTTATGGCTCGCCTTGGTACATCCAGATGACAGGCTTCACACAAATTGAAGCATCAGGCCTGCAAATCACCCGGTCGCCGGGTAAAAATGTGGTGTATTTCGGGAGCACTATGTTAATTATTGGGGTCTTTCTGTTATTTTATGTTTCTCATCGTAGAATCTGGGTATACCTGAAACCACAGGATAATGGTGAAACCGAAATCATACTGGCTGGCAGCACCAACCGGCATGAAGATGAATTCAAAGTATATTTCCAGCGTTTACAGCGGGCATTCCGTCAATCGCTATCAAAGGGAGGTAATTAACTTACCATGTCTGTTCAACAAGATACGTTAGATGACTTTATCGACAGCCCCGGATTGCTCCAGAAACTGGGCATCTTTGATTGGGTTTGGGCGCTGCTGGTTATTGCCGGGGCTGCATTTGTTTTTACACAATATTCCACTCACATGGATGTTTATGAACAGGGCATCCTGCTCATCTCGGCTCCGGTGCTAATCGCCTTTGGCTGGTCATGGCGAGCTATGCAACCCCTGACATTAGTGATCACCGCGCTTAGTTTATTGGGCATCTGGCTGTACGGCGGCAACTATGCCAATGCAGAGACCAGCTTTGGCCTGAGATTCCTCGTTTCCAGCCAATCAGCCGTTATGTGGATGAGTGCTCTGTTTGTGCTGTCTACCGTGTTCTATTTTGCAGGCCTGATTGCCGGTAGTGAGTTCATTGAAAAAACAGCCTCCGCCATGAGCTGGACAGCGATCACTATGGGCTTTGTCGGTCTGATGGTGCGCTGGTACGAGTCTTATCTGATCGATCCGGAATTTGGCCATATTCCAGTCAGTAACTTGTATGAAGTCTTCATTCTGTTCTGTTTGATTACAGGTTTGTTATACATGTTTTACGAAGGCCGTTACAAAAACCGTTCAATGGGTGGCTTTGTACTATTGGTAATTAGTGCTGCGGTTGCATTCCTGTTGTGGTACGGGTTTTCACGTGGCGCTGATGAAATTCAACCACTGGTACCTGCACTGAAAAGTTACTGGATGAAAATTCATGTACCCGCCAACTTTGTCGGCTACGGAGCCTTCGCACTCTCAGCGATGGTGAGCGTGGCTTATCTGCTAAAAGACAGTGCCATGAAACGTAACCCCGATGGCCTGATGGCCAGACGCCTGCCCTCTCTCGAAATGATGGATGACCTCAGTTACAAATCTATCGCTCTGGGTTTCGCTTTCTTTACCATCGCGACCATTCTGGGTGCCATGTGGGCCGCTGAAGCCTGGGGTGGCTACTGGTCATGGGACCCGAAAGAAACCTGGGCATTAATTGTATGGCTGAACTACGCCGCATGGTTACATTTCCGCTTTTCTAAAGGCTGGCGTGGCACACAAATGGCATGGTGGGCTATTGCAGGCCTGTTCATTACCCTATTCGCGTTTATCGGTGTGAATATGTTTTTATCAGGCTTACATTCCTACGGTGAACTTTAACTACGTATCTTTAGTCTGACTGAAAGTAACAGGGAGGCTACAACCTAAGCAGCCCCCAAGCTGTAGAAGTCTGTGACCTCTACAGTAACCATAATCCAAGGAGAAATTTGATGAAGAGAGTGTTTAGTTTTATGTTGCCTGCCCTGCTGCTGGCTGTCACTGGCCTGACAGGCTGTATTGAGGATTCACAGGCGCGGACTTTCACTGAGAATGTTGAATACGCCGTCATCACTCCTCCGCTAACGACTCAGGCAGAAGAAGGTAAGGTTGAAGTAGCTGAAATTTTTTGGTATGGCTGTCCACATTGCTACAAACTTGAACCCACCATGGAAAAGTATGTAGCCAGCAAGCCTGATAATGTCACTTTCTCCCGTGTTCCGGCCATGCTCGATGCTAGCTGGTCATTCCACGGTAAACTGTATTACGCCGGACAAATGCTGGATGTGGATGGCAAAAAAGGGGTTCATACCAAGATTTTTGAAGCATTGCACAAACAACGTCGTCGGATTGGCAATGATGATCAGATGAAGCGTTTCTTCAAGGGCCTGGGCTTTAAGACAGATGAAATTAATAACGTGCTGAAATCACTGGAGCTGAAAGCTCAACTTGAGTACGCCAAAGAAATCACCCTTAAGTCCAGCCTGGATTCTGTGCCTACGATTATCGTCAATGGGAAATACCTGACTAGCCCTAGCATGGTGGCGGGCAATGACAAGTTGATTGAAGTGATTAATTATCTGACAAAACTTGAGTCAAAGTAACCTGACTCAGATCAAATAACCGGACTGAATAATGCGCATTCTGAATCCACTGGATAAACTACTCACTGAAATTGATCAGTCATTACGAACGTCACACGCCGCTCCGCCCACCACGGAGCGGGATTATCCGGCACAGGGTATTCAGGAGACGGCACCACTAACTGATGAAGAGCGGCAGTTATCCGGACGGCTGATGCGCATTAATCATGCCGGTGAAGTATCAGCACAGGGCTTGTATCGTGGACAAGCCCTGACTGCCAAGCTTCCTGAAGTACGTGAGGGAATGGAGCGTGCGGCGATGGAAGAAAATGACCACCTGGACTGGTGTGAAAAACGCCTTACCGCACTCGACACCCACAAAAGTATTTTTAATCCATTATGGTATTGGGGTTCATTTTCTATAGGCGCTGCTGCTGGCTTAGTGGGTGACCAGTGGAGTTTAGGCTTCGTCAAAGAAACCGAAGACCAGGTAGAACGCCATTTAAACGATCACATGACCCAATTACCAGCCAATGACTTACCCAGCATGGTTGTTTTGCAAAAAATGAAAGAAGATGAGATCCGCCATGGCGAAACTGCGGCTCAGGCGGGTGGCAAAAAATTACCCTTCCCGATACGTAAGCTGGTTATGCCTATGATTTCCAAAATAATGACAGTTGCTTCTTCCAGGCTCTAAATTTTTTTATAAAAATCTTCATACGGCTATACATATCAGTTAGAATACCGTTTTGCACAGGAAACTAACTGCGGTTTCTTCCGTATTGAGAGAGCCTATGAGCAAACCATCTTCTCCTACATTACAACTTCCTCTGCCCATTGCAACCCGACAGTTGTATTACCAACATCAGTTTGCTTTTGTTCACCTGTGGATTCGTATCGCACTAGCTACCTTGCTCTGCGTATTTGTGATCAGGAATCCGGAATCACCCTCTGCCTCTCTCATAACAACCTGTTTCGTGACCCTCGTCATACTAGCTTTCAGCAGCTGGTATAGCAGTATTTCCTTCACCAGCTATCGCACCATTAAAGAAGACAAAATTAAGTGGACGTTACAACGTCATACCTTTATCTCTCTTTTGTTCAGTCTGGCTTGGGGGTTAATCAATACTTATCTCTATCAGAACAACGCGATGGATCTGACCATCCAGATCATATTGTTAATGATTATCAGCACGCTGATTATTAAAACAAGACTCTCTTCTCCGATAGAATTCTATTTGCACATTACAGCACTGTTTGTGCCATTGGGCACATTATTACTCTTGAGCGAAGAACCGCACAAAACATTACTGGCCGTCACCTTGTTATTCGCTGCTCTGACCTTAGCTTTTATTGCGCATGCTCTGGCCAAAGTAGTTGATTACCTTGCTGAAAAAAATGTATCTCTACAACTTCAATTGCACACAGATCCGGTGACAAAACTGATTAACTACCAACAATTCAGCCAGGTCATCAAAGCTGAATGGCGGCGGGCTTCACGCAATAAACAACAGGTGTCGCTACAGTTAATCCAACTTGATGATTACTCATACATAGAGGAAAATTGCAGCACCGATACGCTTGATCAACATTTACACCTGATTGCTGATGCTATGGGCCGTATTGCACGGCGTGGTGGTGATGTTCTCGCACGTTATGATACATCAACATTTATCATACTGTTTCCGGATACCGGCCAGAAAGATTCGCTGGCCATCGCTGAAAAGATCAGTAAGCGCATTAAAAATATGCAATTGATAAAAGCCGAAGGACAACAGGAAACCTTAACAGCTAGTATTGGCGCAGCGACCTGCTCCCCTCTACAAAATCATGCTAACAATGACATATTGCAGAAAAGCATCACCATCTCCCCTGCTGCGTTGATCAGTGCAGCCGAGCGTGCGCTGCAAAAAGCCCAATCAAAAGGTGATGCTGAGATTGAATTTCAGGCACTTTGATCGACGAATGGATTGTCACACACACTAAACTCCCTAAATACTGATCCTCAACTTGAGCGGTCAATTCAACGGGCAATCCATTCCAAACCGTCTGGCCTTTCTCGATAATCACACACCGGTCAGCAGGTTTTCATGCACAGCAGCAAGCAAGGTTAGCAAAACACCACCTCCCTTCTGATATCCAACTTGCCCTGATCACCCTCAATCAGGACTTCAAACGTCAAACACCTAATAATACTTCAGAGCAGACGACTTCCCCCAAAACACCCGGTAAGAAAACGCGGTATACAATAAAATCATGGGCAATACGATAACAACACCCGTCAGGATAAATCGCAAAGAACGCTCTGCACTGGCGGCATCTATAGCTAACAGCTGATAAGGCACCACGTAAGGGTAATAACTATAGGCCAAGCCGATAAAACTAATGACAAACAACAATATAACCCCAAAAAATGGAAAGCTACAGCCCGCATCATCCGCCAAAGGCACCCGTCGTAAATAATAATCCACTGCCAACATCAGGAACGCCGTCATGAGTGGCAATGGCAGTAACAAAATCGCATTCGGCATGGTTAACCAACGTTCTGCAACCTGCTCACTAATCATTAAATTCACCACCGACACCGCCATAATCCCCAGTGCCGTGAACCCACCTGCGTAGCGTGTCCAGCGTGCGGCACGCACCTGCAACTCACCCTCGGTTTTCATCACCAACCATGCGCCACCAATATAGGCATAAGCCGCCGCGACACAAACACCACTAAGTACCGCAAACCACCAGGCCAGATGACTGGCTTCAAAACCAGTGACATAACGCCCCAGCATAAAACCCTGAGCCAGCGCAACAACCAGTGACCCGCCCTTAAATGACCAATCCCAGGCCTGTTTGTATTTACTGATGGCTTTGGCCCGAAAATCAAAGGCCACACCGCGCAAAATCAGACCAATCAACAGGAATACACTGGGTAAATACAACTCACGTAACACCACGCTGTGTGCGGCAGGGAACGCAATCAGCATCAGCCCCACGGCTAATACCAACCAGGTTTCATTGGCATCCCAGAACGGCCCGATCGAGGCAATCATCTGGTCACGGTGTTCGAGTTCCTGCATCGGTAATAACATGCCAACCCCCAGATCATAACCATCCAGAATGGCATAAATCATCACGGCGAACCCCATTAATCCGAGGAAAACTAAGGGCAGTGCTTCAGCGCTAATCATGAGTGAACCTCCAGCGAATCAGGCGCAATGGCATGGCGTTTAGGTAGCGGTTTTAATTCATACTCATCCACCTCAACGGATTTACGCGCCATATGAAATATGGTTTGAAGATAGGCAAACATCAAAATGACATACACCGATAAATAGAGCGCCAGTGACAACTGAACATTGCCCGCTGCAATCGGTGTTACCGCATCCGCCGTCTTCAATACCCCGGACACTAACCAGGGTTGACGCCCTATTTCTGTGACATACCATCCGGCGAGTGTCGCCACCCAACCTGAAAAAGTCATTACCACCAACCCCTTTAAAAACCAGCGCGGCAGTGCTCTCTTACGCAACAGATAAACACTGCCCAGCCAGGCGGTGATTAACATCAATACCCCAGTGCCCAGCATAATCCGGAAACCAAAAAACAAAGGCTTAACCGGCGGATGCTCACCCTCGAATTCATTCAGGCCTTTAATCTCGCCATCGAACTCATGCGTTAACAACAGACTCGCACCGTATGGAATTTCCAGTGACCAGTCATTGCGTTTCTCCGCCTCATTCGGTAACGCCATTAATACCAGTGGTGCACCCTTCTGCGTTTCCCAAACGGCTTCCATCGCCGCTATTTTTTGCGGCTGATGCTCGAAGGTGTTCAAACCATGTAAATCACCCACAACAATCTGGACAGGAATTAAAAGAGCCGCTGTGAACAAACCGGTTTTTAAAGCTAATGCCGGTGCTTTTTTCTTATCGCCTTTTAATAAACGGTAAGCTGATAGCCCGGTAATGAAAAAACAAGCTGTTAGCCCGGAAGCCAGCATCATATGCGTCAGGCGATACGGCATGGAGGGGTTAAAAATTATCTCCCACCAATCGCCGGGCATCACCACACCATTTTCCATATAAAACCCGGTTGGCGTGTGCATCCATGAATTCAAGGCGATAATCCAAAACGCGGATAAGCTGGTGCCAACGGCTACCAACAATGTCGCCAGGGTGTGCAAAGTCGGTGGTACCCGGTTCATACCGAAAAGCATAATGCCAAGAAAGGTGGCTTCCATGAAAAAAGCAGTCAGTACCTCATAACCCAATAAAGGCCCGGCGATATTACCCACTTTCTCCATAAACCCTGGCCAGTTAGTGCCAAACTGGAAGCTCATGGTGATACCGCTCACCACACCCAAAGCAAAAGTCAGTGCGAATAACTTGACCCAGAAACGATAAATGCGCATCCAGACCTGATCGCCGGAGACCTGGAAGCGTACTTTGAAGTAAAACAGAAACCAGGCCAGCGCCATATTGATGGCCGGAAACAGAATATGAAAACTGATATTGGCCGCAAATTGAATGCGGGAGAGCAGCAGGGTTGAGTCAAGTGCGGATTCCATGAAAGTCTCCTAAGCAGTCGGGCTGCCTATTTAGATGGCCGGGTTAATTTGTCACGTATATCAAGTACCTTACCCACGCCCGAACCGAGCTTGAGCAAGGCCTGAAGGTGCTCTGGCTTCATGCGTTGCACGTCATCCAACCAGTGGGTGAACAACTCCAACAGGTCATGAATTTCCTGCGTTTTAGCCAGCGAAAAGTCCGATTTCTGCTCGTCACCATCAAGTAATTGTGAACGCAATAAACTCAAAGTAGGGTCAATTTCACGTTTACGCCGTTCGCTGAGTACTTGTTGTGCCAGATCCCAGGTGCCGCCATTCGGAATGTAATAGTCCTTACGGTCACCCGGCTTACGATCGACACGAATCAATTGCCAGCTCTGTAATTCTTTGGCGGCCATACTGACGTTGCCCCGCGAAATACCGAGTAGTTCACTGATGTCATCGGCGGATAAGGGGTCTTCATTGAAGACAATGACGGCGAGCATCTGGCCGACAGAGCGGTTAAAGCCCCAGCGGCTGGCCATTTCGCCGAAGTGAACAATAGTCGATTGCAATGATGGTGTTAGTTTCATAATAATTCTATAGTTTCAGTATATTCTGAAAGCTTAGAACTATCTTGTAGGATTTGCAATATGATTTTCAGGTTTTCAGAGTGCAAAATGACAGCTTGATTTACTGCCTTAAAAGAACTCAACTTCCTGTTAGCTAGCATATATGCTAGCATTAATGAATTAGAGCCATAATGAAACCAATCGATTGAAAGTTGTTATTGATACAAATATTATGGTCTCGGCCATCTTAGGAAAAGAAGCTGGTGCTGCCAGACAAGTGATAGAACTTGCGTTACGGGATCACCTCACCCCTTTGATGGGAGATGCATTATTCAATGAATACATTGACGTTAGCAATCGAGTAGACATTATGCACAAATGTCCATTTAACAGTGCAGAACGGCTGGCTTTTTTATCTGATTTTTTCGCTTGTTGCCAATGGTGCAAAATTTATTTTAACTGGCGACCCAACCTGAAAGATGAAGGTGACAATCACCTGATTGAACTTGCTATCGCAGGTGGGGCAAAATACATCATCACCACCAATGTGCGTGATTTTAAAAATAGCGAGCTGGTTTTTGACGGGCTTCACGTCGTTACACCGCAACAGTTTATTAAGGAGTCATTATGGGCGTAATTACAGTAAGACTGCCGGAAGACACTCATCAAAGAGTCAAAAGTCTGGCAGCATCCAGAAACATTAGTATTAACAAGCTCTATGAAGAGTTCACGGTTATGGCGCTAACTGAATTTGATGCTGAAAATCGCTTCAAAGTACTGGCTAGCCAGGGAAACAAACAACGTGGGTTGGAACTACTAAAAAAGCTAAAAAACCATTATGGCGACGAAGATCAGGCGCTTTAAACTGATCTGAATTTTGGGGAGTACTATACCTGAGCCATAATAAGCAACATTATTAAATAACAAAGCAATCCGGGCATTACCGTGTCAAAAAAACAAATTCTACTCGTTGAAGATGAAGCAGCTATCCGCCAGATGATTCGTATCGCCCTTGAGCGACACAACTATGACATCATCGAAGCGGAGGATGTTGCCCAGGCACGCCTTGCTATCGCTGACTCACTCCCTGATTTATTGCTGGTGGACTGGATGTTGCCCGACCAACCCGGCCCTGAACTCATTAAGCAATTACGGACAGAAGAACGCACCCGCTCAGTACCCATTATTATGCTCACCGCACGCGCTGAGGAGAGTGACATGATAAAAGGACTGGAGGCAGGGGCAGATGATTATATTTATAAGCCACTCTCTCTAAAAAGCCTGCATGCACGCATTAAAGCACTACTGAGGCGAGCGGAAACCCAACCCGGTAACAACAGCACATCACTACTGAAATCAGGTGAAATGGCACTGGATACACACGCACTCCAGCTCAGTATTGACGGTCACAGTGTTCACCTTGGCATTACAGAATACCGGTTACTGGAATTTTTAATGGGCCATCCTGAGCGGGTTTACTCACGCGCCCAATTACTCGACTCCATTTGGGGACAAAATAGTTTTATTGAGGAACGTACGGTTGATGTGCATATCCTGCGTCTGCGTAAAGCGTTAAAAAAACACGATTCAGCACATGTCATTAAGACTATCAGGGGCGCAGGCTACCTGTTTGCGGAAGGGGTAAGCCGGGTTGAATGAGTTCTGGGGAGTAGAAACACGCCGGTTATTATTTATGGTAGTGGGTGGCCTGATCCTGGGCTATCTCTCCGGTTACTGGGTCATCAGTCAGTGGGTGGCCAGCTTGCTGTTTATTGGCTGGATGTTATTCAAATTATACGGCCTGCAAAATTGGCTTGAAAAGGGGCAAGCGGCTGACCAAATGCCCGACAGTGATGGTGTCTGGGAACAAATAACCTATACCGCTCACCGTACACGACGAAAATACGAGCAACACAAACAAAGCCAACAGGATTTATTGTTACGCTTTAATAACATCATGGCTGCCCTGCCCGATGCAAAAATCCTGTTGAATTCGGAACACGCCATTCAATGGGCAAACCAGGCAGCACTGGATTTACTCGGGATTGATCATGAGCGTGATGTTGGCCAACGCGTCGATAACCTGATCAGAAAGAAGAAATTTACCAAATTATTAAATAACAAAAATAAAACAGGGAAAATACTGCGCCTCAAATCGCCTCACGATAAAAATATCTCACTCAGCATCCAGCTATTGCCCGTTCAATCTGGCCTGTACCTGCTCAGTGCACGCAATATCAGCCAACAGCTTCAGCTAAATGCGATGAGACGAGCGTTCATCGCTAATGCCTCTCATGAACTTCGCACGCCACTCACCGTTTTATCCGGTTACCTTGAATTGTTTGATGATGACCCTGAATTACCGGAACACCTGAAACCTGCTATTCAGCAAGCAAGGGAACAAGGCGTTCGTATGCAACAAATTATCAGCGACATGCTGAAACTCTCACAGCTAGAAAGCAGCGAGCACAACAGGTCAGCTGAAACTACCCTTGATATCCCTGCGATCATTAAAAGCACGGCGACAGCCTTGCAAAAAACCATTGCAGCGGATTCACATCAACTCACGCTGCATATCGATGACTCGATTAAAATCAGGGGCACAGAAAAAGATATCACCAGTGTTATTACCAATCTGTTGGAGAACGCCGTTAAACACACCCCGAAAGGCTCTCATATTCAGGCGAGCTGGCAGTGGGGCGTATCGGGTAACGCAGAATTTACGGTGGAAGATGACGGGCCGGCTATCCCACAACACCATATTGAACACCTGACTGATCGTTTTTATCGGGTCGACAAGGGGCGTTCACGGGAACAAGGTGGAACCGGACTGGGGCTGGCGATTACTAAGCACGCCATGTTGAATCATGATGGCTCGCTGGATATTAGCAGCGAACCGGGCAAAACGGTGTTTATGGCTTGGTTTCCGGAGGAACGGGTAGAAAAATAATTGGCACTGTCATAAAACTGTCATATTCACCCAATACACTACGCAGCATCTTAAACCTATAAACGTTGGAGACACTGCAAATGAATAGACTATCTTTGGCTGTAGCTACAGGATTGCTGCTTAGCGCAGGCACTGCACAAGCACGCAATAACATTGAAATTGTGGGTTCCTCTACCGTATTTCCCTTCTCAACAGTAGTGGCTGAGGCTTACGCCCGAAAGAGCGGCAACCCGGCACCTAAAGTGGAAGCCACCGGTTCCGGCGGCGGCATGAAGTTATTCTGTGAGGGTACCGGTGTCAACACACCCGACATCACGAATGTCTCACGCCGCATTAAAGCCAGTGAACTGGAAAAGTGTCTGGCGAACGGTGTTAGCCCCATCGAAATAAAAGTAGGCTACGACGGCATCGCTATCGCCAATTCTAAAAAAGGTGAGCAATTTAATCTGACGCTGAAAGACCTGTTTCTGGGCTTAGCTAAAGACGTACCCGCTAAAGACGGGGAAAAAGGCGCACTCATCCCCAATCCTTACAGCGCATGGAATGAAGTAAACCCCGAACTGCCTGCTATCAAAATCGAAGTACTTGGCCCTCCTCCGACTTCCGGCACCCGTGATGCTTTCGCTGAACTGGCGATGGAAGGCGGCTGTGACACCATCGATTGGATCAAAGCGCTGAAGAAAACTGATAAGGCACAACACAAAGCGGTTTGCCACACAATGCGTGAAGACGGTCTTTATATTGAAGCCGGTGAGAACGACAACCTGATCGTTAAAAAACTGGAAGCTAACCCTAACGCACTGGGCATCTTCGGCTTCAGTTTTCTGGATCAGAATGCTGATAAAGTACAAGGCGCATCCATCGGTGGTGTAGCTATTGACTTCGATAATATCGCCGCTGGTGACTACCCTGTTTCCCGCCCGCTTTACTTCTATGTGAAAAAAGAACACATCGGCACGGTAAAAGGTATCGATGCCTACCTTGCTGAATTCACCCATGAAAATACCTGGGGTGAAGACGGTTATCTGGCAGATAAAGGCATGATTCCTATGCAGGATGATGAACGTGAGCAGTTCGCAGATGCCGCTAAGAACATGACCGTTCTGACAACACTAGACGAATAACACCGGTAGTTATCAGATGAATACGACAACGATCCTGCTGGTGCTGATGGTGCTGGCTACTTTCAGTTACTTCCTGGGGCGCAAGCGATCGCTGGCCGTTTCAAATGGTAACAAAGGCGTTAACAAGCTCCACTCGCTACCGGGTTACTACGGTTACCTGGTAGCGATATGGTGTGTTATTCCCGCGTTATTGGTCTTGCTGTTATGGAACACGCTTAACAACACAATCATCACGCATAACGTCATAGCCACCCTGCCCACTGAAGTTCAGCAGTCCTCTGAAGCCGAAGTCGGCCTGATGATGAATCGGGTCAGAAGCATTGCTGAGACCGGACGGGCTGATGATACAGCGACGCCGGTGCAAAATGCTGCCGCCCAACAATACAGTGACATGCAAACCACCAGCTCAATCGCTAAAGCAGTGGTGGTGCTGGCGCTGGCGATTATCGGTTTCTTCATGGGTTGGCGTTATATCGCCCCTCATGTAAGAGCACGGAATAAAGTAGAAGCGGTCATTCGCGGCGTGATGATTCTGTGCGCATCGATTGCCATTCTGACCACACTGGGCATTGTGCTGTCCGTGTTATTTGAGTCCATGCGGTTTTTCAATCAGGTGCCGATTTCTGAGTTCTTATTTGGTACCCGCTGGAGTCCGCAAACCGCCATCCGTGCCGATCAGGTCGGTGGCTCCGGCAGCTTTGGCACCATACCCTTATTCGCCGGTACTATGTTGATATCATTTATCGCACTACTGGTCGCTGTGCCCCTCGGCTTAATGGCTGCGATTTACTTATCGGAATACGCCAGTTTACGGGTGCGGTCTTTTGCCAAACCGGCGCTGGAAGTGCTGGCGGGTATCCCTACCGTGGTTTACGGCTTCTTCGCAGTGCTGACCATCGCCCCCTTTATACGCGGCATGGGTGAGGCCATTGGCTTATCCGTTGCCTCAGAAAGTGCGCTGGCTGCCGGGCTGGTGATGGGCGTAATGCTGATCCCATTTATGTCCTCACTGTCTGATGATGTCATTAATGCCGTACCGCAGGCGATGCGTGACGGCTCATACGGCATGGGTGCCACTAAATCAGAAACCATTAAACAGGTCATTATTCCCGCTGCCCTGCCCGGCATTGTGGGTGCATTTCTGCTGGCTGCTTCACGCGCTATTGGTGAAACCATGATCGTGGTGATGGCCGCCGGGTTATCCGCCAACCTCACCGCCAATCCGCTGGAAGCAGTCACTACAGTCACGGTACAGATTGTCACACTGCTGACGGGTGATCAGGAATTTGACAGTGCAAAAACACTGGCAGCCTTTGCCTTGGGCCTGACATTGTTTGTACTCACCCTGATGCTGAACATACTTGCGCTACATATCGTGCGTAAGTACCGCGAACAATACGAGTAGCAATACACATGAAAAAATTTCACCCAAGCATGAAAGTCTACGACTTTCACAGCAAGGAAAACGACCATGAGTGATACTACCGCAAAGGTCAAAGCCGGGCTGGCTAAGCGCTATGCACGCGAACGCCGGTTTAAGTTTTTCGGGCAGGCTTCCATTATCCTGAGTCTTGCCTTTCTGAGCGTTTTGCTGATCAGTATTTTCAGTAATGGTCTGCCTGCTTTCACACAAACCTATATTAAGCTGGACGTTGAACTAAACGCAGACAAACTAGGTGTTACCAGTACCTCACCAGAGAAGGAACTGCGGGCAGCCAATTATACCGGTGTGTTAAAAGACACCCTGAAAACTCGTTTCCCCGGTGTTAAAGGACGCAGTCAGAAAAAAGCCCTACGCCAGATTATCAGTGGTAATGCGCCGTACCGCTTACAGGATCTAGTGATGGCCGATCCATCATTAATCGGCACAAAACAAACCATCTGGTTTCTGGCGGATGATGATATTGATACCTTCTTTAAAGGCAATATCGACCGCACGCTACCCGAAGATGATCGCCGTATTAAAGATTACCAGCTGGCATGGCTGGATGATCTGCAAGCAGCGGGTGATGTGGATAAACGCTTCAATACCGTACTGTTCACATCGGGTGATTCCCGTGAGCCTGAACAGGCCGGTATTATGGGCGCACTGATGGGTTCGCTTTACACCATGCTGGTCACCCTGTCGTTGTCTTTCCCGATTGCAGTCGCTGCGGCGATTTATCTGGAAGAGTTTGCACCGAAAAATAACCGGCTGGTTGATTTCATTGAAGTTAATATTAATAACCTGGCCGCAGTGCCTTCCATTGTATTTGGCCTGTTAGGACTGGCGGTATTTATCCAGTTCTTTGGTGTGCCGCGCTCGACACCCTTGGTAGGTGGCTTAGTCCTGTCATTAATGACGCTGCCAACGATTATTATCGCCAGCCGCGCGGCCTTAAAAGCCGTTCCGCCATCGATTCGTGAGGCGGCCTTAGGCATGGGCGCATCCAAAGTGCAGACGGTATTCCACCACACGCTACCGCTGGCTATGCCCGGTATTCTGACCGGCACGATTATCGGCATGGCGCAAGCCTTAGGCGAAACCGCGCCGCTGTTAATGATCGGCATGATCGCCTTTATAATTGATATTCCCGGCGGGATAACTGACCCCGCTGCCGCGTTACCGGTACAGATTTATTTATGGTCTGACAGCCCGGAACGTGCTTTTACTGAAAAAACATCTGCTGCCATTATTATCCTGTTGTTCTTCCTGATATTGATGAACTTTCTGGCAGTTCTGTTACGCAAACGCTTCGAGAGACGGTGGTAAAATCCAATGACTGAAATCACAACACCTATTCCTGAACCACAGTCTCAGGATGTGGACATTGAAACGATTGTCGATGAGTTAAAGCAAGCCACACAACCCGTGGGGCAGCCATTTGTCGATGACCCGAAAATCCGTAGCCGTCATTTGAACGTATTTTACGATCAGACCAAACAGGCGATTTTTGATGCCAGTATTGATATAGGCAAGAATGAAGTAGTCGCCATGATCGGCCCTTCCGGCTGTGGTAAGTCTACTTACCTGCGCTGTATTAACCGCATGAACGACACCATTCCAAATTGCCGCGTAACCGGTGAATTGATGCTGGATGGTGAAGATGTTTATGCCAAAGATCAGGATCCGGTATTATTACGCGCACGTGTCGGCATGGTATTCCAGAAACCCAACCCGTTTCCGAAATCCATCTATGACAATGTGGCTTACGGCCCGCGCCTGCATGGCCTGGCTAATAACCGTGCTGAACTGGATGATATTGTCGAAGATAGCCTCACCAAAGCCGGTTTATTCAAAGAAGTGAAAGACCGTTTAAAATCACCGGGAACGGGGTTATCCGGCGGTCAGCAACAGCGCCTGTGCATTGCGCGCGCTATGGCGGTGAGTCCTGAAGTTATTCTGATGGATGAACCGACGTCTGCATTGGATCCGATCGCAACAGCACGAATCGAAGAGTTAATTGATGAGCTTCGTGCATCATTTACCATTTGTATCGTCACCCACTCCATGCAGCAGGCGGCGCGTATTTCTCAGCGCACTGCTTACTTCCACATGGGTTACCTCGTCGAAGTGAATGATACGAATACAGTCTTTACTAATCCGGAACACCGCCTGACCGAGAATTACATCACCGGTCGGTTTGGTTAACTAATTCAGGAAAAATCATGAATATGGAATTCGGGCAACACACGTCCCAGCAATACAATCAGGAACTGGAAGAAGTCAGAAACATGGCCATGCAAATGGGTGGCGTGGTTGAAAAACAACTGGCGGATGCGCTGAAATCACTGATTGAAAACGATGTTGAATTAGCAGAAAAGGTCGCGCTATCCGATTATAAAGTTAATCGTCTGGAAGTCAGCATTGATGAGCATTGTGCGCAAATCATTGCCCGCCGCCAGCCAACAGCAGGTGACTTACGTCTGTTACTGGCGATTATTAAATCGGTCACTGACCTGGAAAGAATCGGTGATGAGGCTGAAAAAATAGCGCGTTACTCAGCGAAAACACCTAACATTGGTGGCAGCAATTTACACGTATCCTTGCGCCACCTCGGCGACTATGTGAAAGAAATACTGCGGGATTCACTGGACGCAATGGCACGCATGGATGCTAAAAAGGCCATGGAAATCGCCCAAAGCGATGAACGCATCGACAGTGAGTTTGAATCGTTATCGCGCAACTTACTGACACGCATGATGGAAGATCCACGCAATATTAAAGACAGCCTGAATGTCACCTGGTGTGCACGTTCATTGGAACGTATTGGCGATCACTCTAAGAATATCTGTGAATACGTGGTGTATCTGGTCGAAGGTAAAGACGTGCGCCACGTATCTTTGGATAAGGCGTCCGCTATCGCTAATGCACAGGATGATTGATTAAGAGCATCATTAACAAAGCCGGTTATCTTTTATAGGGCAGCCAATAGTCTGCCCTTACACTTCACATTTTGTACTTAACAGAAATTCCATCTACACTGCTGGAAACATGCGTAACTACCCTGAAAAGATTTCGCCTCAACCCTGAAAGTTTACGACTTTCACAGTAAGCATAGAAATCTTTGACTGCTACAGCAAAGGACTACTGTGAATTTCTCAAGCCTACGATCGACCCCGGTTACTTATACGCTGATTGCCATCTGTTTAGTTTGCTTTATACCGGTGGCCAGTGATGCTTTTATCGGCCAGAATCCGTGGGCATTGTTCCTGCCGGACAACCCGCAGTTCAGCACCTGGCAATACCTCAGCAGCATGTTTATGCATGGCAACGTGACACACCTGTTATTCAATATGCTTGGCTTGTGGATGTTTGGTTTAGCACTGGAAAAGTATTGGGGCAGTGCGCGCTTCCTGATCTTTTATCTGTGTTGTGGCATCGGGGGTGGCTTGATTTATACCTGGGTTAACCAGTATCAGTTTACGTCTTTGATTCAACAATTCAGCCAATTCGGTCTTGGGCCGACTGACCTTGAGCGCATCCTCAGCGAAGGCACTTACCCCAGAATCCCCGGGCTAACCGAGGAACTGGCATCCAATTACTACCAGCTATACCACATTCCGGCAGTAGGCGCCTCGGGGGCTATCTACGGTATTCTGGCGGCGTTTGCGGTCTGTTTCCCGAATAATAAACTGATGCTGATTTTTATTCCCTATCCGATTGCAGCCAAGTACTTTGTGCCGGTTTTATTAGTGATAGACTTGTTTTCCGGTGTCACCGGCTTTTCTATTTTCGGTGGAAATATTGCACACTTTGCCCATGTCGGTGGTGCTTTGGTAGGATTTGTGTTGGTTTTCTTGTTTAGGCGTAAACATTAGTTTTATGCGTTATAATTTACGGATGTATTCTCCCCAACAAAGCACTTATTTTGCCAAAAACCGAAATATGAACAAGCGGATGAAGCAGGTGCTGAATTGAAGCTGACGATTTATGCAGCCAGCAAGGAAATCAATGGACTGGTTGGGCAATTTGAGGAATAACCCACTCTTTCCTCACCCACATTTATTGAACTGATACCTAAATAAACAATAGAACCACGATTATGAAAACCTTAAAACCTCTTATAGACAAAAACCGTAACTGGGCAAAAACCTGCATCGATAACGATTCACAATTCTTTGCCCGCCTCGTTGACCAACAAGCACCGGATTATCTCTGGATCGGATGCGCGGATAGTCGCGTACCTGCCAACCAGGTTGTTGACCTGCCGCCTGGCGAAGTGTTTGTGCACCGTAATATTGCCAATGTGGTGGTACATACCGACCTGAATTGCTTATCTGTTATTCAATATGCAGTGGATGTGTTGAAGGTGAAGCATATTATTGTCTGCGGTCACTACGGTTGCGGTGGTGTCAAAGCCTCCCTGGATAACGGTGATAATGGCCTCATCGATAACTGGCTGAGCCATATCCGCGATGTTAGCCGCTTCCACTCCGACGAATTAGAACCACTCAGTGATACCGACAAAGTGAACCGGTTATGCGAGCTAAACGTCATGGAGCAGGTGCGCAATGTCTGCAATACCACCATCGTGAAAGATGCGTGGAAACGGGGTGCTGCGTTATCTATACATGGCTGGATTTACCAACTGGAAGACGGCATCCTGAACGATCTGGACACTTGCATTAGCTCGCTGGATGAATTCAATGATTATAAGCTCAGTTTAAAAAATAGTTGCCCGCCTTCATGAGGAGCGCAAAATGAATCCGGTACTCGTTAATGTTTGGCGCGGCGACACCATCGAATCGCAGCACAGAGGTAGCGTGATTGTAGTGAATACCACGGGTGATACACTGTTTTCAGCAGGCGACACCGGTTCATTGGTATTCCCCCGTTCTTCCCTTAAGTTGATACAAGCGCTGCCCATATTGGAAAGTGGTACGGCGAAAGCATTGAATCTACAGGATGAACATATCGCCCTATTCTGTGCCTCACACAACGGTGAAGATCGTCACACGGTGTTGGTCAAAGCGTTATTACAACAGCTTGAAATGAATACGGATACCCTGGCTTGTGGTGCTGAGTTACCCATGTATGACAAAGCAGCTCACCACCTTATCCGTCAAGGCATAACACCGGGGCGGGAACACCATAACTGCTCCGGCAAACACAGCGGCATGCTGTCACTGTGTCACCACATGGGCTGGGAAACACAGGACTACAATCTGTACGACCACCCTTCCCAACAAGCATGGCGACAAGTGCTATCCGAACTCATCAACCTTGATGCAAATGTCCTGCCCTGGGATTTCGATGGCTGTGGTATTCCAGCGCTGGCTTTACCGCTCTATAGTTTGGCGCATGCTCATGCGAAATTTGCCGCAAAGCTATCCGGTTCAGATAACCGCAGCAAAGCCATGAAACGTATCCTACAATCAATCGCAGCGCACCCATTGAATATTGCCGGAACTGATCGTGCGTGCAGCTTGGTAGCAGCCGCATCTCAGGGACGGGTGATTGTAAAAGCCGGTGCGGAAGGTGTGTTTGTCGGGGTCATTCCTGAGCGCGAAATTGCTTTTGCCCTGAAAATAGATGATGGCGCTGGCCGTGCGGCGGAAGCTGCTCTGGGGGGTATATTGAACTGGCTGAAAGAACCGATCGCCGAAATGCCCGGTTTAAACACGGTGTTCCGGCCTGAATTGAAAAACTCTCAGGGCAAGGTAGTAGGACGGATTGAGTCAGCATTTGAAGGGTGAGCATAATTTATCAGCTTGTAACATACATAGAAATAACCTTTAATGAAGCACATTCAAAGAGGAGACTAAATGATTGCTACCAGTGAACACAGTCAAGCCAGAAGCACCGAAACAGTACATGGTGCTGTTTCAATAGAGAGTCTCCACAAATCATTTGGTGACCTCGAAGTATTAAAAGGCGTATCGCTGACTGCCCAGAAAGGTGATGTGGTGGCCATTATAGGTGGCAGTGGCTCAGGTAAATCCACCATGCTCAGGTGTGTTAACTTCCTTGAAACACCCACTAGCGGTCGTATCATTATCAACGGCGAAGCTATCGAAACTAAAGCTGATGGCACACCCGCCAACCGCAAACAGATAGAACGCATCCGTACCCGTTTGGGCATGGTATTTCAGTCCTTTAACCTATGGACACACCGCACCCTGATAGAAAATATTATCGAAATTCCGGTGTACGTGCTAAAAATCCCCAAAGCACAAGCCATAGATACCGCCAAACAACTGCTGGAGCGCGTGGGACTAGCCAATAAAGCCGACACTTACCCCGCCTTCCTGTCCGGTGGCCAACAACAACGCGCCGCCATCGCCCGTGCTTTAGCCATTGACCCACAAGTCATGTTATTTGATGAACCCACCAGTGCGCTTGACCCTGAATTAGTGGGTGAAGTACTGGCGGTTATTCGTGATCTGGCGGCGGAGCAACGCACGATGTTGTTGGTGACACATGAAATGAAATTTGCGCGTGAGGTGGCCAGCCATATTGTCTATTTATATGACGGTGCCATCGAAGAGCAAGGCCCGCCAACAACACTGTTCGGCTCACCTGAATCCCCCAGACTTAAACAGTTTTTAAAAACCGTCGGTTAGCCACGGTACCCCAAAGTCACGACTATCTAATCAGATAAACCCCAAGAGGATATCACTATGAAAATCAAAACCCTAATTTCAACGCTGGCCATTGCCTTAGCCTTATCCACCAGTGCTTCAGCCGCTGATAAAGTTAAAATCGGTATCGCAGCGGAGCCTTATCCTCCTTTTGCCTCACCCGATGACAGTGGCAAATGGGTGGGCTGGGAAGTTGAGATCATTGACGCAGTATGTGCCGCAGCTAAACTCGATTGTGAGCTAAAGCCGGTAGCCTGGGATGGTATTATCCCTTCATTAACCGGTGGCCAGATCGACGTTATTATGGCTTCTATGTCAATTACCGAAGAACGTGCTAAAACGATTGATTTTAGCAATTACTACTACAATACACCTGCTGTAATTGTTGCGGACAAGAACCTCGAAGTGGAAGCAACACCAGAAAGCCTGAAAGGTAAAATCGTCGGCATTCAAGCTTCAACCATCCACCAGGCTTACGCAGAAAAACACTTCAAAGACTCAACCATTAAGACTTATCAAACACAAGATGAAGCTAACCAGGATCTTGTCAGTGGTCGTATTGATGCCACTCAGGCAGATAGCATCGCAATGAGTGATTTCGTCAAAAGTGACACGGGTGCCTGCTGCGAGTTGAAAGGTGCTGTCGCCAAAGATGATGAGGTGCTGGGTAAAGGTGTAGGTGCCGGGTTACGCAAAGGCGAGACAGAACTAATGGAAAGCATCAATGCCGGTATCGCTGCGATTCTGGAAGATGGCACTTATGAAAAAATTACTGCTGAACATTTTGAAAGCAGTATTTACTAAATAAACCGCAGGGTTAATCGAAATGGAAAGCCTGATCGAGTCCATGGGACTGGCGAAAACGTTTGAACTGTTGTCACTCTCAAGCTGGGGTGGCAACCTCTTGCGTGGGCTTTACCATTCGCTGCAAATTGCCATAGGTGCATTCAGCTTTGGCCTGTTAATCGGCATGGCCGGAGCCTATGGCAAACTTTACGGCGGGCCGCTGCTGCGTGACATGCTGGCTATTTATACCACGGTTGTCCGCTCGGTTCCTGAGTTGGTATTAATTCTCATTCTGTATTTTGTCGGTACTGACCTTATTAACCAATTGATGCATGCATTGGATCGACCCAGTGTTGAAATCAATGGGGTCGCTGCGGGTATCTGGGTGCTGGGCATTGTGCAAGGCGCTTATGCCACCGAAATATTGCGGGGTGCTATTCAGTCGATTCCCAATGGTCAACTTGAATCAGCCAAAGCTTACGGCATGTCGCCCTTGTTAATGATGCGACGCGTAACTATTCCGGCGATGTTGAGTTTTGCTATACCGGGTTTGGCTAATTTATGGCTAATTGCGACTAAGGATACTGCTTTGCTGGCTATCGTTGGCTTTAGCGAACTAACACTGGAAACCAAACAAGCCGCCGCCAGCACAAGACACTATTTCACCTTCTTTCTGTCCGCCGGATTTCTATACTTAATGGTGACTTTGTTTTCCGGTGCGATCTTTAAACGCATTGAAAACTGGTCACGCAAAGGCCAGCCTAAATTAAGTTCGGGGTCGATGTAATGAGCAATTTACACCACCTCCGCCAATGGTTTCTTCCCCACCGCATTGTACTGATACTGCTAGCCATCGCACTGGTAGCCTGGTGTGCGTACTCCATGCGCTGGGATTGGATTCCCAAATACACTGATTTGGCGCTGGCGGGTATCTGGCAAACCCTCTGGTTACTGGCCGCCAGTATTGTGCTGGGTTTTATGATGGCGATTCCACTGGGATTAGCGCAAGCCGCTGGCCCCTGGTATCTGGCTGCCCCCGCACGTAGCTTTTGTACAGTGATTCGCGGCACACCGTTATTGTTACAAATCTGGCTGTTGTATTTTGGCTTGGGTTCTCTATTCCCACAGTTTCCGTGGATTCGTGGCAGCGAACTCTGGCCTTACCTGCGTGAGGCCTGGCCTTATGCACTGATTGCCCTCACCTTCTCTTATGCAGGTTACGAAGGCGAAGTGATGCGGGGCGCATTTTCCGGCGTGGATAAAAAGCAACTTGAAACAGCAAAAGCCTATGGGATGCCTCGTTTTACCGCTTTCCGCCGCATCTGGTTACCGCAGGCCATTAAAAGCGTACTGCCTACGTTGGCCGGAGAGACTATCCTGCAACTGAAAGCCACACCACTGGTGGCCTCGATTACCCTTATAGAAATCTACGCGGTGGCTTCAAAAGTACGACAAGACACATTCATTGTTTATGAACCCCTGTTATTACTTGCGGTTATTTATATGGTGATTGCCGGATTGATTACACTAGGGTTCAAGTGGTTTGAAGGCAGCACGCCTTATTCACGGAAGACTTGATCCCCTAAAACCGCCTCTATTTAATCAACAACACGGTACTACCATGCAATACAAAACACTGGGAGATAATGCACTTGAGGTGCCTCTGCTCTGCCTAGGTTCAATGACCTGGGGTTCACAAAATACGGCAGCTGAAGGCCATGAACAAATCAGTATGGCGCGGGCGAATGGCCTTAACTTTATTGATACCGCTGAGATGTATCCGGTTGGGCCGATCACCGTTGAAACCATTGGTGACAGTGAAGCCACGATTGGTAGTTGGATCGAAAAAAATGGCCAGCGTGACCAGTTGATTATTGCCACAAAAGCTTCCGGCGAAGGCCTGGAATTTGTGCGCAATGGTGATCGCATCACCCCACAAACGATTGATGAAGCGATCAGTGCTTCTCTGAAACGCCTGCATACTGACTATATCGATCTTTACCAACTACATTGGCCAAACCGGGGGTCTTACCACTTCCGTAAATACTGGCATTACAAAGCGACAAAGTTTGAGCCGATAGATACCGATGAACATTTTGCGGCCGTTTCTGAGCATCTGGATAGCTTGGTGAAAGCCGGAAAAATCCGCCACTGGGGACTTTCCAATGAAAGCGCATGGGGCATGGGCAAGTGGATAAATCACAGTGAAGGAAAAACTAAACCCATTTCTATCCAGAATGAATACTCCCTGCTTTGCCGCTTGTTTGATACGGACTTGGGTGAGTTGTGCGTCAATGAAAATGTTGGCCTGTTAGCTTATTCACCCTTAGCATGTGGACTGCTAACCGGTAAATACCAAAATGGTGCAATACCACCTAACTCGCGGCGCTCGATAGACCATGAATTGTTTGGCCGCGCCACGGAGCGTGTCTGGCCTGCGGTTGATGCTTATCTGAAACTGGCGCAGGAACATGAACTGAATCCGGCACAAATGGCTTTGGCCTGGACCATGCAACGACCCTTTATGGGCTCGGTTATTTTTGGTGCTAAGAATTTACAACAATTGGAAGTAGCTCTGGGCGCGCAGGATTTGATACTGGCGGATGAGGTGATTTACGCCATTGATGAGATTCAGATGCAACACCCTATGCCGTTTTAACACTGCGCCATAAATCCGCGCAAACCTAACACAAAAAAGCCCCGGCGCAATACGAGTGCCAGGGCGAAGAGCGTAACTTGTATTAAAGGGGTAACAAACCGTCAGGTCATATTACTTCTGGCAGCTCAAACGGCTTTTCAGGTTATCAATCGCCAGATTAAAACGTGCCTTAAGGTATTCCGGCGCACTTCCCAGTAAGACTTCCAAACGTTCGATGCGACTCAGATAGAACGTATCCTGACCATTGTATTCACAGGCCACAGGGGCTGGAGTCACAACAACCTGACTGCCACAGTCCACAGGGCCACCGTAGTTACCGGTATAAGCGTTGGACATCTTCCAACCAATATTCATAAAATCGTTGCCTGGATTAGAGTTAAGCGAGTTAGGTAAGCGGTTAAACGGATCGCTGTTATCAATCAATTTAACGCGAGCATCACAACCACTCGCACTGGTGAAGCTTAGAATTTTCTTTTCCTGGCCCGGCACCCAATTGAATGAAGGCAGTGTAGAACCGGAAAAACCGTAACCTAATGAAATATAATCAGACTGACGATTTTCTGTCGGAGCATCAACCCGTGAATGCTCCCTCCAGTTCACATTGCTAATCTGGCTTTGCATGTTATCTACGGTGAATTTATTTTGTGTGCTATGCGGTACGACCAAAGTGATCTGAGCTGATAACAACATATCCGGGGCAGGTGTAGAATCCGGTGTCATATAAACAGCATAACGATTAGTAGTAGCTTCAAAACCAACACGAAATTGCACAGCTGCACTCGCTTGTGTCGTTGCTAGTGCCAACAGAGAAAAGGCCGTTGTTTTAAATGCGGACTTCAGATTCAGCTTAAAATTACTCATTGGGGACACTCTTTTTTATTTTAAGTATTTGATTTTATTGTTTTATTTAATTATTTAATTGATTTATTCTTCTTGCCGATTGGGGCCGACATTGAAGAAGAATCGTAGTGTGGGGCTTCTGCCGCTGAGCTACAACATAGAGAAAGATAAACGGGCGCTTGTTGGTTATAATTTGTACTTATTAATACTATTTATTAAAATTTATTGCCGTACAAGTGTCGCCCGGCATCTTTTTTAGTGCCACTTCGCTACAAGATGATTAAACCCGTTTGACCGGCAAAGAGGCCATTGGAATATTCTGAGTCTGGAAAGCACCGATCAACCGTTCCAATACCTCTGAGCGCAAGGTAGTGCGACTTTTCACATCAAGCAATTTATAACGTGCCTCATACAAAACGCCTGACAGTAAATGCCCCTGATCATCATCCCAGATCGAACGGACGACAACGGTTGTCGTTCCCGGAATAATACCTTCTATACCTTCGATAGTTTGAACCGTAACAGTTCTGACCAGGGCCGGATCAGCACTGTAATCAGTCTGGAAACGCACACGTGCACGTACCGGCTGCTGATTCATGGAGAAATTTTTAATCGTCGATGAAGCTAGTGCTGCATTGGGGTAGTTCACAATAACGCCATCAGTATTACGAATCGTGGTACGCCGCAGACCAATATCAACCACATCACCCCAACCGCCCCAGTGTTTACCAATTTTGTCGATAATAATCCGGTCACCAATCCGGATGGGCCGATCAGCAATCAAGAAGATCCCCGCTAAAATATCCGCCAGCGTTTCCTTCGCCGCCAGACCAATCGCAATACCAAAAATTCCCGCCCCCGCTAATACCGGAGCTACTTTGATATCATTGATTTTCAGCACCCACACCACACCACCGAATAAGGCCACCAGCCACAAAAACTGGCGAATGAAATGGACTACACGATCATCAAAATCGTTATCAGTCAGCGCAGTGATTTTTTCCAGACGACGCACCACTACAAACCGCATTAGGTAAAAAATAATGATGGTGGAAATAATAGCCAACAGACTTTTCACTAACGCAGGCCCCTGCTCCCAGGCAGCGACAAAATAATTGAGTGCTTGCGTGATACCTTCCATAATCTACCCTCTGTGATTCCTGATGTTACTGATCATAGGCAGCATGCGCCATTTTTTCAACAACAGTCAGCGCAGCCAAATCTACGCTATGATCACCCCAATTATGAAGCCACACAATTTAATCGGCTTCCCACGGCTTTAGCGCGTAAAATACAGTATCTTTCGAAGGTGGTGAATGAACTGTGCTGGATAATTTAGTATTTGCGATTGGCGTGACTGCACCGATCTTTCTGATTTTTTGTACCGGCATCCTATTAAAACGGCTTGGTATCATTAACAATGAATTTGCCCGTATGGGATCGGAACTGGCGTTTAAAGTCGCCTTGCCCAGCCTGTTATTTACGAAACTGATCAAGGTTAGTTTCATAGACCCACCTTTCTCTCTATTGATTTATGCCTTGCTGGCGACAGTCGCAGTTTTTCTGATCCTGGATCGGGTTATTGCACCCAGGCTTGCCGAAGAAGACCGGGGAGCCTTTGTACAAGGTGCCTTTCGCGGCAATATGGGCATTATCGGCCTGGCTTTCGCGCTGAATGCTTTTGGTGACGGGGTGTTACCGCTGGCCTCTATTTACCTCGCCACCATGACCATTCTGTTTAATGTTTTGTCCGTTATCACCCTGAATCGTCACCTGCCCATTGCCGGTGGTGGCTCACAGTTCATGAGCACACTTCATAAAATTGCGACCAACCCACTGATTATCGCCATTGTCAGCGCTTTATTAGTTTCCTGGTTCGCTATACCGCTGCCGGATATTGCCATAAAGACGCTGGATTATTTTGCGGTCATGGCGTTACCGCTGGCCTTATTATGCGGCGGTGCGGCTATTCGGTGGCGGGAGTTCCATACGTCAGCCAACCTCTATTGGGGCACCGCAGCCAAGTTGATCTTTGTACCCGGTGTCATCGTATCGGGTGGTATTTTACTGGGCTTTCGTGGCGAGGCGTTGGGCGTATTGTTCTTCATGACCTCAGCCCCGACCGCCACGGCCAGCTACCCAATGATCAGGGTGCTGGGTGGAAATCATTATCTCGCAGCAGCGATGATTGCGACTACTTCACTGGGCGCAGTGCTGGTAATTACTGCTGGTTTGTTTATGCTGAAGGAGTTCGCTTTAGTCTAAGGCATACTTCCACAGACCGTATGACCCTTCCCTACCGATCAACAACAACGCCAAATATTGAGTCTCATAACAATGACAAAGCTACCTGAAGCACGTTTCCTTGATCGCCAAACACCCCCGCATATTTTCACACTGGTGATCCTGGTCGCCGTCTCTTCAATCCCGCTCAATATTTTTCTCGCCTCGCTGCCCGCTATGGCGGAGTTCTTCGACACTCCCTACTCCGTTATGCAATTTGCTGTTACCGGTTTTCTGGTATTAACAGCCGTGTTACAAGTGGTGCTTGGCCCGTTGTCTGACCGTTTTGGCAGACGACCCGTCGTGTTGGTGTCGCTATTAGCCTTCATCGCCGCTTCGATAGGCGCATCCCTGTCCACTTCATTCAATGAATTCATGTTTTACCGCCTTTGTCAGGCTGTTGTGGTGGCCGGAACCGTTGTTTCACGCGCTGCCGTACGCGATGTGGTGGCCAGAGAAAAAGCGGCCAGCCTGATCGGTTATATCACCATGGGCATGGCGCTGGCCCCGATGCTAACACCGCCTTTGGGTGGTATTTTAGGCGCCACCTTCGGCTGGCAATCCAACTTCCATGTGCTGACTGTCTGTGGGATGTTGGCATTCCTATTAGTGTTCTATGATCAGGGCGAAACCAACCTCAAGCAATCAGCCAGCTTTACCGAACAATTCCGTGCCTACCCACAATTGGTCACCTCACGGCGTTTCTGGGGTTACACCTTAACCTCCGCTTTTGCGGCCTCTTCCTATTTTGCTTATCTGGGTGGTTCACCCTTTGTCGGCAGCGTGGTGTATGGGCTAAGCCCGGAAAGCATCGGCTTATACCTTATGCTAACGCCGATGGGTTACATCATGGGAAACTTTATCAGCGGACGCTTCGCCACAAAACTGGGGCTGGAAAAGATGTTAGTCATTGGCTGCCTGTTAATCTTGGTGCCGATGTCAATCTGTCTGGTGGTGATTGCTTCCGGTGTAAGCCACCCGCTGGGCTTCTTTGCGTTCACCCTGTTCATTGGCTTGGGAAATGGCATGGTGCTGCCGAGTGCTAATGCGGGATTGTTGGATGTGAATCCTAATTTAGCGGGTTCTGCTTCGGGCTTAGGAGGCGCTATATTGACGTTGGGTGGCGCTGTTTTTTCCGGGGTGGCGGGTTTTTTGTTGACTAAGGAATCGGGGGCGATGCCTTTGGTTTTATGCTTTATTGTTGCCTCATCGACTAGCTTGGTAGTGGCGTTTTATACGATACTGGTTGAGCGGCAGGTTCGGGAGGGGGTTTAGCCGAAAACTAACCGACACCATAAGCTGAAGTCACAACTGGATGCGGCGGAGGAAAAAGAACGCACGCAGCAACGGCGGGAGCTGTATGACCAACAGGATGCGGTGGATGAACGCGGGGAAAGCATGATTGAGAAACTGGAAGATAAATTAGGGCAAGAAACGGAAGTAAAAGACTTATTTCGGATTCAATGGAGTGTGATTTGATGGTAAGCCATTGGCGTTTATTGGTGTTCAACGCTATAATTTGTATTTCATCATATATACATTGCAATGCAATTTGAGGTTTAACATGAAAACAGCAGCCATTAATGCCCGTATAGCCCCAGACCTGAAAGATGACGTTGAATCAATTTTGTCCCGCTTAGGGGTAACCACCACACAAGCAATTACGATGTACTTTGAACAGATTCGTATGAATAAAGGCTTGCCCTTTGCGGTGAAGATACCTAATGAGGAAACTTTACAGGCAATGCGGGAAGCTGAGGCCGGTGATTTAGCGCCATTGGACATAGAGCAGATGCGGAAGGATATGGTTAAGTAATGTTGACACTGGTACGCACAAAACCTACCTCAAGGACACCAGAAAAACCACGCTGAGCGATAAACATTTTACTAAATTTGTTCAGTATCTTGGCTTGTTATCCAGTGGTGAGACCTTGCCCGAAGAAGCAAAAGATCATGCACTGAAGGGTGAATTGGCTGATTACCGTGAGTTTCATATAAGTGGTGATGTACTGGTGATTTATCGTATTAATTCCGATGATAATACGGTTGATTTGATTCGTTTAGGCAGCCACGCACAGTTATTTAAAGGCCTGTAGCCTTTACTTTTACATACAGTAACCGGGTGGAAATCACTTCACCGGGTGGGCTGTCAAATACACTCACCCTAGAGAAAAATGCTTACAGTGGTTTAGATTTAATTTACACTAAACACATAGCCCACATATATTTGGAGGTTTATATGCCACAATTACATTGTTATGTATCCGAGAGCATTGCTGAGTTACTACAAAATAAGGCTGAACATGCCCATACCAGCGTTTCTAAATACTTAGCTGACCTTATCCGGCAAGATGTTGGTTCAGAGCTACCGGAAGATTTTTTCGAGCTATACGGTGCATGGGAAGGCGAACCACTCACTCGTGGCGAACAAGGTGAACATCAACAGCGCCTGGAGTTCGAGTAATGTATTTATTGGACTCCAATACCTGCATACAATACATCAATGGCACATCACCATCCGTAAAGGCAAACTTTCATAAAAACTCCGGTAAACCAATAACTGTGTGTAGCATTGTGAAAGCAGAATTATTTTACGGAATCAGAAAAAGCCAAAGAGTCGAAGCCAACCTGCGTCTATTGGAACGGTTTTTTAAACCGTTGAAAAGCCTTTCTTTTGATGACCGTTGCGCAGAAGAGTATGGGCAAATCAAGGCAACTCTGGCTGCTCAAGGCCAGCTAATCGGGCCAAATGATCTATTCATTGCCGCCATTGCCCGCGCTTATGATGCTGTGTTGGTGACCAATAATACCCGAGAATTTTCTCGTGTGACGGGGTTGCGTTTAGAAGATTGGCAGTCATAATCACCTACTTCCTCAGACTTTATTAGCTTCACCATTTTAAGGACTCTCCCCCGCAATGAGCACCCACTACAACAAACTCATCACTAAGCTTCGTGGGCTGTTCGAGCTGGATAAAGCCGATTTAGATTTTGGTATTTACCGCATTATTGGCCAGCGTCAGGCTGAGATCACACAATTACCCAATATCTGTAGCGGCAAAGAACACTGGAAAGTGCGCTTGATTGAAGAAGAGTTTCAACGTCTAATGTTCTTAGAACAGTAATAGATATGAATAGATTCCACCCCAAGCATAGAAGTCTGTAACTTCTACAATAACAGGCCATTTATGATGAAAAAACAACGCACGGTTTACACATCTCCCCTTGATGCACTGGTAGCAGTGAGCAAGCAACTAAGTGTTTATGAACACCAATATCACATGGATTCAGAGCAGTTTGCAGCCCGCTACCACCAAGGTGAAACAAGCGATGACATCGATTTTGTCGAGTGGTCAAACGCCTATCAGAATTACATCAGCCTACAGACACAGAAAGCTGTACACCCCACTATTGACCAATGAAACCCTGATATACTTTGTAGCTAACATCATGAGTGAACACAAAAAACAGTTCGTTATTTGCATTGACAATGAAGATTACCCAGCTTCATTAGAGGTAAGAAAGCTCTATCAAACACTGTCTGACCCAATGGCTGAAAAAATAGGCCATATCAGGGTAATTGATGAATCGGGCGAGGACTACCTCTACCCTGAGAAGCGGTTTATGGTGATTGACTTGCCCGAAGAAATTGAGCTTCAGCTACTACAAGCAGCCTAGCTGAATGGTTCTCACGTTTTACGCTGCTTTCTGCTTCGGCAAATGCACATCAACAATAATTTCATCATAAGGGCTGAAAATCTTCCCCTGTTCGTTCTTTTCAATCGCCAGCCATTCCATCAAACGCTCCACATCATTATGGACATTTTTATAGTCACGCTGCACCGTCCGCGCCAGCTCGGCGATAGTCATGGTTCCATTTTCACGTAGGGCCGCTAGTAAATCCCAACGTTTTTCGGTGAAAACAGATAGCATCTGGCTGACATTTTTGAAACCCACACCGTAGTAGGGGGCCGGTGTTTCACCGATACTAAGCTGCTCCATTGCCTGTTGTGCAAGATTCAGAGTGGATTGCACGCCTGTACCTACTTTGATTTTTAAAATTCGGTTTTTCATTGTGTGGCTCCTTCGATCGACATTTGATTATTATTGACATAATCTATGGTGTAAAGAGCCATAGATTTAAGGCGGACAAGCGGTCTTTTGCTCTGGCATAATATCCGACAACACTCACCCTCAGGATGGCCCGATGTCAGAACTTGCGCTGGAATTGATTCGTGAAGCTAAGGAGAAGCGACTGACTCGGCTGGATTTGGGAAGGGAATGGCTATTGGTAGAATTACCACAAGAGCTATCCAAGCTAACTTGGCTTGAGGAGCTAACTGTCGGTAACTTAGCTACAGGAGTACATATCAGTGATATCACTCTTATTGCTGGTTTAATAAACCTCAGGTCACTCAACCTTGTAGGTGCACAGATCAGCGACATCAGGCCGCTAGCAAAGCTAATAAATCTTAAGTCGCTCAAGCTATCTAGTAAACAGATCAACGACATCAGACCGCTAGCAAAGCTAATAAACCTTAAGTCGCTCAAACTATCTGGTAAACAGGTCAACGATATCAGGCCGCTAGCAAAGCTAATGAATCTTAAATCGCTAACCCTCTCCGGTGAACAGGTCAACGATATCAGGCCGCTAGCAAAGCTAATGAATCTTAAATCGCTAACCCTCTCCGGTGAACAGATCAACGACATCAGACCGCTAGCAAAGCTAATAAATCTTAAATCGCTAACCCTCTCCGGTGAACAGATCAACGACATTATACCGTTAGCCGAGTTAACCAATCTCAATTCACTCAGCCTCACCAATGGATTCAGAAAAAATAGTATTGGCGATATCAAACCATTAGCTAAACTAGTAAACCTTAACTCACTTGAACTCACTCGTACTGGCATCATCGACATCACACCACTAGCTGATTTAATAAACCTTAAATCATTGAAACTCTATAGCAACCCGATTAGCGACATTACACCGATCAATGGATTAATAAACCTTAATTTGCTTGACCTCGGGTATAACAATGTCAGCAGCATTGTACCAATCGCTGGGCTAAAAAACCTTAACTCACTAAACCTCAGAAAAAACAATATCAGTGATATTGCGACGGTCGCTGAGTTAAAAAATATTACTTCGCTCGATCTTTTTGGCAACCAGATCAGTAACATAGTGCCACTCACTATTTTGATTGAAAATGGGATGCCTGTCCGGCTAAAAAACAAAGCCTACCATCAAGAAATAATTGTCGGTGATAATCCACTAGAACATCCTCCAGAATCGATAATCGAACAAGGCAACCAAGCCATCCTCGATTACTTCCGCGACCTCGAAGCCCAAGGCACAGAAAAACTAAACGAAGCCAAACTAATTATCGTAGGCGAGCCAGAAGCAGGCAAAACCTCCCTAATGAAAACCCTGTTAGACCCAGAATTCAAATTATGTCCCGACACCGAAACCACTCTCGGCATAACAGTCAGCGAAGGCTGGGAATTCCCCCACCCACAAAAACCAGACACTCTCTTCACCACCAATATCTGGGATTTCGGCGGCCAACAAATCCAGTACATGACCCACCAATTCTTCCTCACCCCCGGTGCAGCCTACGTCCTCGTTTCCGCGAACGACCGCAAAGAACCCACCAACTTCCCGTACTGGTTGAAAATCATCCACCTGCTCGGTGAAGAAAAGGGGGTCTACAGCCCCGTCTTAGTCGTCCTCAACGAAAAAGACGACAAGTACATCAACAAATTCAACTTCGATCTAAAGTTCTACCAAGAGCGCTACCCTGAATTACAAATCACCGTGCGTGAAGTCGATTTATCAAAGCGCGACGGCAGTTATCAGGCGCTGCGTGATGAAATCCAGAACATGCTCACCCAGCTCCCGCATGTCACTCACGATCGCCCAGCGCGTTGGAACGATATTCGCACCACCTTACGAGAACGCGCCAAAACCGATGACCACATCACCTTCGCGCAATACGCTGAAATATGCCAACAACACAGCGTTTACAAAGAAAGCAGCCAATTATTATTCAGCGGCTACCTGCACCGCCTCGGCAGTCTGTTACATTTCCACGATGACCCGACCTTATACAACTTCATCATCCTCAATCCTCAATGGGCAGTCGATGCGGTTTACAGTGTATTAAACGACAATGAAATCGCTAGGAGCGGTGGTTATTTCAGCCGTGAACAAGTCGAAAAAATCTGGTCAGCCAAACAAGATAAACACGGCGAACCCCGCTACAACCACGACGAACGCCTGAAATTACTCAACCTAATGGAAAAGGAAAACTTTGAAATCTGCTACCCGCTGGATAAACAGAATTACATCGCACCACAACTGCTCGACACCCGGCAACCGGACTACGCATGGGATACACAGGACTGCCTGAAATTCCGATTCCAATATAAATTCATGCCGGAAGGTATCCTCACACGACTCATTGTGCGCCTGAATACCTTAATCGAACCGGGCAAAGATGGACAGGGTCTAGTCTGGCGTAAAGGCGTGATTTTCAATAGCGAAAATTGCCGGGCGCAAGTGCTCGAGGAAGAAAACCGTGACGGCCTGAAGGTGATTGATATTGCGGTGAGCGGATACAAAAACCAACGCAAATTCCTGCTACGCCAAATTCGTAATGAAGTACAAAGTATTCATAAAAAATGGTTCCGGAATATCCAATCGGAACAGATGATTCCGTGTACATGCGACACTTGTTCAAAAACCGACCCTCCGACCTTTTTTGAAGAAAGCGAGTTGCAACAATATCAACAAGAAAGTGCAGCTTATATAAATTGTAGAAAAGGACGTATTAAACAAGTATCAGTACAACAATTACTGGAAGGTGTGTTCGACCGAATAGAGTTGGAGCAACAGAAAATAGCGCGTAAATATGGGGCTAACTCCTCTTCAAACATACATATTCATCTACCTAAAACGCCCGTTCCGCTAGTTCCAACAACTCCGGATGAAAGTACTCAAGAAGAATTTCACACCCACTCACGCTGGAAGATATTTGGCAGTTTAGTTCCAGCATTTATTTGTACCGTTTGGGCTGCAACAGAGTGGACAGGTGATATTGGGAGCATGCCCTATGAGCCAATATTAGGCTTGGTAGTCAGCATATTAGCCATTGCTGGCGTATTATTCTTTGATAGTAAAAACTGAAATGATCATTTATGCACGCTGCAACTATTCAAACACCCTTTTTCCGACACTCACTCGCGCTCAGTTTATAATACCCCTTAAACTGTCTGGAAAAAGCCGACAATGAGTTAAACCCGGTACGTAATGCTATTTCCTGCATGGGTATACGGGTATCCAACACCAAACGCCGCGACGCTTGTAAACGCAAGCGAAGGTAAAACTGACCCGGCGATAGTTGCAGATTTTGTTCAAACAAATAAGCCAGCATACGCACCGATAACTCCAACTGTTCGGCAATCATTTGTAACGAGAGCGTGTCTTCAAGATGCTGTTCCATTAACCGAATCGCAGCAGCCACTCTGGGTTCTTTTTTTTCGAGATTCCCCAGTAAAAGCAAAGGTTGTGCATCGCTTCCGGTATGCCCACCATCATAGATAAACGCACTGGAAACCTCTAAAGCTAAGTGATAACCATAGCGCAGCCGAATCAAATGCAGCATAAAGTCAAAACTGGGCGAAGCGCCCGAAGTAGTGAACACATCACCATCGATAACAAAGCGATCAGGGCGCACAGTGACATTTGGAAACTGTGAGGTAAATTCCTCGAGGTCTTCCCAATGAGTCGTGGCTTTTTTACCGCTCAACTTCCCCGCTCTGGCCAGTACCCAACCACCCGCCTCAACACCGCCAACGCTATCAAAAGCACGCATGATCCTTTTAATCTGTTTGAGTGCGGTATCGTTCACGTGTTTGGCTTGGCTAAAACCGCTGATAATGATCAGCATATTTCCGTGGCTATCACTATCAAGCTTACCCTGTGGATGGATGGGCAAACCACAAGTTAATGTTGCCGGTTCACCATCCAGCGTTACCAACCGCCATTCAAAGAGTTTGCGCCGTGATAGTCGATTGGCGGCGCGCATAACATCCAGTACTGACGCAAGCGACATCATTGACGAGTCAGGGAGTAGAAGGAGGGTAACTGCAAGCGTCTGGTCGCTGGGTTCAAATATTTTCATTGCTTAAAATTAGTGATTGAAATTGGTTTAAATTGCGGTTTATGTCAAAAAAATTGCAATTAATGTCAATCATAACGCATTTTCTCGTGCCATGATTCATTCATCCACTTAATCATGCGAGGAATGTACGAATGAGCTTACAACCCAATAAAAATGTCTTCATTACTTGTGCCGTCACTGGTTCAGGTGCGAGTACTGACCGTTCGGACAAAGTGCCGGTTACCCCACGGGAAATTGCTGATAGCTGTATTGAAGCAGCCCGGGCCGGTGCCGCAGTAGTCCACATCCATGTGCGCGACCCGGAAACTAAGGCAGGCTCACGTGATCCCGCTCTGTACGCCGAAGTAGTCGATCACATTCGTGACTCTGGCGTGGATATGGTGATTAACCTAACCGCTGGCATGGGCGGTGACCTGACATTAGGCAGCACCGAGAATCCTTTGCCTCCCTCCGTTGAAGGCACGGATATGGTGGGCGCCACTGAGCGTCTGGCACATGTAAAACAAATCCTTCCTGAAATTTGCACCTTAGATTGCGGCACCATGAATTTTGGTGAAAGCGATTACATCATGACCAACAGCCCGGCGATGCTGAAAGACATGGCGGCACAGATTCAAGCGATGGGTGTACGCCCTGAAATCGAAGCGTTTGATACAGGCCACGTGTTGTTGGCTAAGTGGTTACAAGATCAAGGTTTGATCGACAACCCAACCATGATCCAGCTTTGTATGGGTATTCCCTGGGGCGCTCCCGACGACTTCACTACCTTCCAGGCAATGGTTAACGCCGTACCTAACGATTGGACTTTCTCAGCCTTTTCTATTGGCCGTAACCAGCTGCCGTATGTGCCGATGGCGATCAATGCCGGTGGTAATGTGCGGGTTGGATTAGAAGATAATATTTGGCTAAGCAAAGGCGTATTGGCCACGAATGGCGACCTGGTATCACGTGCCGTGACGATTGCTGAAGCGATGGGCAGCACAGTTATTGGCCCTGATGCAGTTCGTGAGCAAATGCAACTAACCAAACGGTGGTAATAGCATGGCTTCTATAAAACAAGCTGCCGTCATTGGCGGCGGAGTCATTGGTGCCGGTTGGCTGGCGCGTTTGATCGAAAACGGGGTTGATGTGCGGGTTTATGACCCTGATCCTGAATCGCAGCGTAAAATTAATGCCGTACTGGAAAACAGTCGGGCAGCCTATAGCAAGCTGACGATGGCACCCAGGCTGAGTGAAGGAAATATCCGGCACTGCACTACTTTGGCTGAGGCAGTGAGTGCTGCTGAGCTAATCGTGGAGTCAGTTCCTGAGCGCTTGGATATCAAGCAATCTGTCTATTCTGACATCGAGCAATCAGCACCGGTCGATAGTCTTATCGTCTCGTCAACCTCCGGGATCATGCCCAGCGACTTGCAAGCTGAGATGAAAAACCCTGAGCGCATGTTGGTGGCACACCCGTTTAATCCGGTTTATCTGTTACCGGTGGTTGAGATCGTCGGCGGCAAAAAGACGTCTCAGGACAGTGTTGACCGCGCGATGGTCATTTATGCCAGCATCGGCATGAAGCCGGTACACATCAAAAAAGAAATTGAAGCTTTTGTCGCGGATCGTTTACTGGAAGCAGTGTGGCGTGAAGCCCTGTGGCTGGTGAGTGATGGTATTGCTACGACTCAAGAAATTGATGACATCATGCGCTTTGGTTTTGGTCTGCGCTGGGCACAAATGGGTTTGTTTGAGACTTACCGTGTTGCCGGTGGTGAAGCGGGCATGCGTCACTTCATGGAACAATTCGGCCCTTGTCTGAGCTGGCCGTGGACTAAGCTCATGGACGTGCCGGAGTTTACTGATGAGTTGGTTGACTTAATTGCGACTCAGTCAGATGAACAGTCGGGCATGCACACCATCCGCGAGCTGGAACGCATCCGGGATAATAACCTTGTTGGGATTATGCAGGCGCTGCGCACCAATGACTGGGGTGCGGGCAAAGTGCTGGCTTCCTACGAAAAATCACAATATGAAGCGGCTGCAGCGTCAATGACCGACGATATTGTTGATCTGAGCCAGCCGATTAAAACCAGTGAGCGCACCGTGCCAACCGACTGGACGGATTATAACAATCACATGAACGAAAGCCGGTATTTGCAGGCTTCCAGCGAATCTACCGATGCGTTTATGAACCTGATCGGAGCGGATGCGGCTTATATCGAAGCCGGTAATTCCTACTTTACGGTTGAGACGCATATTCGTCATTTGGATGAAGTGAAAGCGCAGGAGCCGATTGTTGTCACGACGCAAGTATTGGCTGGCGCGGGCAAGAAGATGCATTTATTCAACCGCATCACCCATGCGGATGGGCGTTTATTGGCGACTGCTGAGCATATGTTAATTCATGTGAATTTGCAGACGCGAAGTGCCTCACTACCCGGTGATGCGGTTGCCACGAAACTAGCTGAAATTGCAGCGTTACATGCGGATTTACCGAAGCCTGAAGGTGCGGGCCGGGCGATCGGCTAACCGATATATCCATTAGACGAGTTAGGAGCAGAAGCAACCATGCAATTCGGACTATCTGAAGAACAAGGCATGATCGTCGATACCGTACGATCTTTTGTTGAAAATGAAATCTATCCCCACGAAGATGAAGTGGAACGTACCGGGGTTGTGCCTGAAGAAATTGGCATGGAGATTCGCGATAAATGTATCGAGGCCGGGTTCTTTGCAGCTAATTTGCCGGAAGAAGTCGGGGGTGGTGGTTTAGGCCACCTTGACTTTACGCTGCTGGAGAGAGAATTAGGGCGTGGATCGATGGCCTTAAGTGTCTACTTTGGACGACCTTCCGGCATTTTGTTGGGTTGCAATGATGAACAGCGCGAGCGTTACCTCGCCCCGGCTGTTAAAGGTGAGAAGTTTGATGCACTCGCCATGACTGAGCCGGATGCCGGTTCTGACGTGCGTGGCATGAATTGCGCGGCGAAACGTGTTGGTGGTGATTGGGTGGTGAATGGCACCAAGCACTTTATCAGCCACGCCAATATCGCAGACTTCGTGATTGTGTTCATTGCGACCGGTGAAGAAGAAACACCGCGCGGGCCAAAGAAGCTGATTACTTGCTTCCTGGTTGACCGGGGCACGCCAGGCTTTGAAATTCGTGACGGCTATGATTCCATCAGCCACCGTGGCTATCAGAACTGTATTTTAAGTTTTGATGATTGCCGTTTATCCGATGCTCAGGTGTTGGGTGAAGTGCATAAAGGTTTTGAGTTAGCGAATGACTGGTTATATGGCACACGGTTAACCGTAGCGGCTAACTGCGTGGGACGTGCGCGACGCGTATTTGACATGGGTTTAGCTTACTCAGCGGAGCGTAAACAGTTCGGTCAGCAAATCGGTCGCTTCCAGGGTGTGTCTTTCAAGTTAGCCGATATGATCACCGAGATTGATGCAGCGGAATGGTTGACGCTTAGCTCGGCGTGGCGACTGGATGAGGGGCTGCCGGCTAATCGTGAAATTGCCAGTGCCAAGCTTTATGCTTCAGAAATGCTGGCGAGAGTCACGGATGAGACCTTGCAGATTTTTGGCGGCATGGGGCTGATGAGTGACTTACCCATTGCGCGTTTCTGGCGGGATGCCCGTGTTGAAAGAATCTGGGACGGTACTTCTGAAATTCAACGTCACATTATCTCACGTGATCTTTTACGTCCTTTAGGTTGCTAAGCACAACGGCATTTTAAATACGAAGTCCGGGGTGAAAGGAAAATAACAGATGGCTGAGTTAAAGCGATTATTACGCCCTCAAAGCATTGCCGTGGTCGGCGGCAAGCCAGCGGCAATGGTGATTAAACAATGCCGCTTGATGGGCTATGAAGGTGATATATGGCCGGTACATCCCCATAAAACTGACATAGAAGGCTTGCCCACTTTTCAGGCTATTGAAGATTTACCGGCTGCGCCGGACGCTACTTTCATCGGTGTAAATCGTCACCTCACCATCGGCATCGTTGAATCATTAGCCAAACGGGGAGCGGGTGGTGCGGTATGTTACGCCTCAGGCTTTTTAGAGGCCGATGAAGCAGGCGGTGGTTTACAAGCCGATCTGCTCCGGGTGGCCGGTGATATGCCGGTGCTTGGGCCAAACTGTTACGGCTTTATTAACTATGCGGAAGGTGCTTTATTGTGGCCTGACCAACACGGTGGCCGCCGTCTGAAATCGGCTGAAAGCGGTGTGGCGATTATTACGCAGTCCTCGAATTTGTCGATTAATATCACCATGCAACAACGTGGTTTGCCGATTGCTTACATGTTGACTGCGGGCAATCAAGCCATGATCGGCGCGTCGGATCTGGCGATGGCTGTGTTGGATGACCCACGAGTGACCTGCCTGGGCATGCATATCGAAGGTTTTGATTCGATTGCGGGCATGGAAGCCGTGGCCCAAAAGGCCCGCGAGTTACAAAAGCCGGTGGTTGTGTTGAAAGTCGGCAAAAGTGAGCAGGCGCAGCAAGCCACCTTGACACATACCGCCTCGTTAGCGGGTGCGCATGCCGCATCACAAGCGTTTTTAAAGCGGCTGGGTATCGGTCAGGTTGATACGGTGGCGGCAATGTTAGAAACGCTAAAATTGTTGCATGTGCATGGTGTGCTACCTGGTTATAAACTGGGTTCCATGAGCTGTTCCGGCGGTGAAGCCAGCTTGATTGCAGATGCGGTACAAGGCCGGAAAGTCTATTTCCCGGCGCTGACAGCCACTGAAAAAAAACCACTGCAAGACACCCTTGGCCCCTTGGTCACTGTGAACAATCCACTGGATTATCACACCTATATTTGGGCGAATGAAGCCGGTATGACCGAGGTGTATGCGGGCATGTTAACGGCAGAACATGATCTGAGCATGCTGCTATTAGATTTTCCGCACCCCGACAAATGCCAGGCAGATGACTGGGAAATCGCTTTATCTGCCTTCGAGGCAGCTACGAAAAGAACAGCAGAAATCGGTGGCGCTAAACCTGTTTTGACATCAACTATTTCAGAGAATATCCCCGAGGCCGTCATTGCCAGAATGATGCGACAAGGCATTGCAGCGATTGCGGGCATGGAAGAGGTGGTGATTGCGGCTGAAGTGGCGGCGGATATGGGTGTGGCGTGGAAGAAGCCAGCTACTGAGCCGGTGCTGAAAGCTTCCGGAACAGATAACACCCACAATATCACGCTTGATGAGGCGGATGCTAAAGCAGCATTGGCTGCTGGCGGTGTTTCGGTTCCCCCGGGACAGAAAGTCAATTCAAAGCAGACGGCATTACAAGCAGCAGAGTCCCTCGGCTATCCCGTCGTTTTGAAAGCCCTGGGCATTGCTCATAAAACGGAGGCCAATGCGGTGCGGCTAAACTTGCACAATGCTCAGGCTGTCTCTGAAGCATTCGACGGGCTTCAAGCGCTCAGCCAGACGCTTTATATTGAATCGATGATCCGGTCACCTGTCGCCGAATTAATCGTTGGTTTAAGCCGTGACCCGCAGTTTGGTTTGGTGATGACCCTGGGAGCAGGCGGCATATTGGTTGAAATTCTTAAAGATAGCGCCACACTGTTGTTGCCAGCGACCCGTGATGAGATCGAACAGAGTCTGTTAACTTTAAAAACAACCCCCTTATTACAAGGCTATCGCGGGCGACCTGTTGCAGATGTCCCGGCGACGATAGACGCTATTTTAAACCTACAAAACTACGCTATTCAGCAAGCAGAACATTTGCAAGAGCTGGATATTAACCCACTAATCGTCTGTGCCGAAGGCCAGGGTGCTTACGCTGCTGATGCGCTTATTGTCACCAGTAAATCGTAAACAGTCACCTATAACAAATTCTGGAGAAAACCATGTCTGATGTCGTAACAACCCGTCGTGAAGGCGGTATTTTAGAAGTCACTCTTGATCGTCCTAAAGCCAATGCCATTGACCTGGTAACCAGTCGGATCATGGGTGAAACGTTCCGGGAATTCAGAGATGATCCGGAACTGCGTGTCGCTATCGTACGCACAGCGGGAGAGCGATTCTTCTCAGCCGGTTGGGACTTAAAAGCAGCAGCGGGCGGCGATGATGTCGACGGAGATTACGGGGTCGGTGGTTTCGCCGGTTTGCAGGAGTTACGTGACCTTAATAAGCCGGTGATTGCCGCTGTCAACGGCATGGCAGTGGGTGGTGGTTTTGAGTTGGCTTTGTCTGCTGATATGATCTTAGCTACTGAAAACGTGACTTTCGCATTGCCAGAAATTCGCGCCGGAACCCTGGCTGATGCTGCGACCGTAAAATTGCCTAAACGTATTCCTTATCATGTAGCGATGGATCTTCTATTGACCGGTCGTTGGATGGACGTGCAGGAAGCACACAAATGGGGCTTGGTGAATGAAGTGCTGGCGGATGAACAGGCATTGATGGACAGAGCCTGGGATTTGGCGCGGCTGCTGGCTTCCGGCCCACCGCTGGTGTTTGCTTCGATCAAGGAAGTGGCGCGAGCTGCTGAGGCGATGACCTTCCAGGATGCTATGAATAAAATCACTAAACGTCAGTTTGCTTCGGTGGATGTGCTGTATGGTAGTGAAGATGGCGTGGAAGGCTTTAAGGCATTTGCTGAAAAGCGCGATCCGGTTTGGAAGGGACGTTGATTTAAGCGTTGATAGGATACTTGAGTTTTAAAGCATCACCTTCGTCGCCAGCGCTTTACCGGAGAACTAACACAGGAGTCTAACGAATGATTGTTGCATTACTGGGAACAGGCCTGATGGGTGCGCCCATGACACGCTGCTTACAGGCTGCCGGACATGAATTACATGTGTGGAACCGTAGCGGAGAAAAAGCCGAAACGCTGGCAGACATTGCCACGGTTCACGCCTCACCGAATGACGCGGTGAAACAGGCTGAGGTGGTGATTAGCATGTTGGCGGATGGGGCGGTTACCCGTCGGGTGCTTGAGCAACAAGGCGTTATCCATGACACGCCGGAACAAGCAATCATTATCAATATGGGGTCGGTGGAGCCAGAGTGTGATATAGCCTTAGCCGCACTCGCAGAAAGCCAGAATAAACCTTATCTGGACGCGCCGGTATCGGGTGGAGTGAAAGGTGCAGTGGACGCTACACTGACTATATTTGTCGGTGGTCATGCGGATGTGCTGGAGGCTGCCCGCCCTGCCCTTGAGGCGATGGGGCGACCGAATTTAATTGGCCCGACGGGTGCCGGTCAAACCGCTAAACTGGCGAATCAGTTGATTGTGGCGATTACTATTGGTGCGGTATCTGAAGCGTTTAAGCTGGCGGAAACTGCGGGCTGTGACCTCGCTGTATTGCAACAGGCTTTGCAGGGTGGCTTTGCGGACAGCACTATTCTGAAACAGCATGGTTTGCGCATGGTGAATCGTGATTTTGAACCCGGTGGTCGCTGCCATTCCCAACTGAAAGACCTGCGTAATGCGCAGGCCTTAGCGGGGCAAATGGATTTGGATCTGCCGCTGTCGAATACGATTGAGGCCGGGTTTAAAAGCCTGGTTGATGATTATGACGGGGCGGAATTGGATCACTCGGCTTATTATCTGTGGCTTGAACGGAAAGCTGTAACTTAGCCACGAGACAGATTATCAAAGACGGAACCCGACGGTGATTTCAAAATTATGCTGCCTTTGCTTTCAGCGTAAAATCTGTATGGATTTCTTCATACGGGATAAAAACACCCTTTTCGTTCCGGTCAATGATTTGCTGTTCTTCCAAGGCCACAACATCATCATGAACACGACGAATATCACGTTTCAGAATACGCGCCAATTCACGAATACTAACGGTTCCGGCATCTTGTAGTGTAGCGATTAATTCCCAGCGTTTCGGGGTGATTTTCCGGAACAAAGTTGCAGGTGAGAGGAAATAGATATAAGCATCCTGTGGCTCACCAGTTTCAATAGCATCGAGTACACCTGCTTTAATATCAAACATTGCCTCAGCTTCTGTTGTGATACTGATAATCAGTTTTCTGCTCATGTTATTCTCCTGCTCTGAGAGCGGTTACGTCAGCAAAGAAATCTTCCAGTAGCTGCTTGTAGTCTGAAAATGTGTAGCATGCTTCCCGCTCACCATAATGACGGTGATCACCTTTACCACGTTCATTATCATAGCCAATATCGCGCCGCCCTTCACAGCCGTAATAAAGGCGGTATTTGTACAAATGCTGACTGCCGGGAACCGGCTCTTCAGGTAAGTGCCATATAACAATATCGACCAGACAACCATCTTCAAAATCGATTCTGCGCCTGACTAGCTCGGTTGCTTTTCTCATGATGACAATTATGTCATCGCCGTCAGAAATGTCAATATTCACCATGAAACCCGATGTTTAATGAAGGCAGCCTCCACCTGGTAACAAGCGGCTAAGCCACGCCGCAGCGCGTATCAGGGCCGTTGCACCCCTCTGCGGTTAAGAATCACAGAATAGACCGAAGTCGTCGCAGTTATAAACAACTGGTGCTTCGCCCGGCCACCAAAACACACATTCGATACCAGCTCAGGCACTAAAATCTTGCCCAGCAACTCACCTTGCGGGCTAATACAATGCACACCATCAGCGGCGGATGACCAGACATTGCCATCTGTATCCACCCGAAAACCATCCGAACAGCCCGGATCAATGACATGAAACACATCGCCCCCGGATAAACTACCATCGGCTGCCACATCGAACATGCGGATATGACGGGATGCATCGTTATCAAATATCCGACCGGTATCCGAGACATACAGCCGCTTCTCATCTTCACTAAACGCCAGACCATTCGGGCAGGCAAAGTCGGTCAGCACCGCCTGAATATCACCACCGGCATCGACCCGATACACATTGCACGGTAACTCCTGTTCGGACTGATAACCCTCATAATTCGTCATGATTCCGTAATGTGGGTCAGAGAACCACACAGAACCGTCGGAATGCACCACCACATCATTAGGTGAGTTTAGCCGCTTACCCTGGTAACTATCTGCGATCACTGTCACCGAACCATCCAACTCAGTGCGGGTGACACGGCGTGTGCCATGTTCGCAAGACACTAAACGCCCCTCCCTATCCCGCGTGTGACCGTTCGCATAGTTAGACGGTTCACGGAAAACACTGATGCCGACACCCGGCGTCCAACGCATAATCCGGTTATTCGGAATATCCGAAAACAATAAACAATTCGCATCACCAAACCAAACCGGCCCTTCGACCCAATCAAAACCTGTTGCTAGTTGTTTAACCGGCGCATTGCCCAATACATATTCTGAAAAACGTGGGTTAATGACTTCAAAAAATGACATGCTTATCTCCAAAACTCATAATGGTATTCCTTAAAGGGCGCTTCACTGAAACCAGAACAGGTCTGTCCTTTACACTTTGCAATTACCCGGAGTCCATATGTGATTTCACCTGTCGTTTCGAAACCCCGAATCCAATCGGCTTCATCCGATTTCCGGGCAAATCCTCATCCGCCCCCCAAATAGACTGATAAGTATCAATCGCCATGCCCTTAAACTGGCAATATGCAAAAACCATTAACAACACACACCACCAACCCGCCAGACCAAGCCACATCCAAACCGGCCCATTGGCGTGCCACATACCGGTAACCACCGCAACCAGCGACAACAGTAAAACCCCGTACCCCATAAACTTATGGAAGTACTCAAATATTTTACGGTGAATGGTCATATCGAAATGATCACCCCGCACCGATCCATCGGGTGCAGGCTCAGTGGGGCCGCCTTTTGTACCCCGCAAAAACCCCGATACCATCTGTACCACACCAAGAATTAACACCGACCAGCCCAGATACCAGTGAATAGAATCTGCGGGTAAATCTGTTCTATTCAAAATCAGCCCCAGCCCGACTAACATCAACAAGCCGCCACCGATTTGTAGCTTCAAATGCCAGTACCACCACCACTCATTATCCAGCTCATTCGGCCAGTCCTGCCTGGGTGTTATTTTCATGAAACGGGCCATCAAGACACCCAACGGCATTAAGACACCCCACGCAAATACCATCGTGCGACCGTGCCAGGCGACCAACAAGGAAACTTCATGTATCCGGCTTTGATCAATCGGTGTTAGTAACCACAGCAGTAACCCATCCACCTGTTCATCACCCCTTGACAGCCCCGGCAGTCATCCCGGTGATGATTTGCTTTGATGCCAAAAAGGTGAATATAATCGGAGGCACAGCCAGCAACATACCTGTCGCCATAATCACACCCCAATCGATATCATACTCAGTGAGTGAGTTGACAATGGTGACCGGCACCGTGCGCGTATTGCGATCCAACAAGGCATTCGCCAATAAAAACTCATTCCATGCGATACGGAAAGTGAAGATCGCCGCAGCAGCCAAGCCAGGTTTAATCACCGGCAACACCACCAGAAAAAATACCTGCATCGGGCTGGCACCGTCCATTTTTGCGGCTTCTTCCAGCTGGATCGGCACCTGGACAATAAAGCTTTGCAGAATCCAGATAACAAACGGCAGGTTCATCGCTACATAAACCAAAATAATCCCGGCGAACGTGCCATCCAACCCAAACTGAAACGTCCAGATACCAAACACCGGCACCAATAATACGGCGGGTGGCACCATGCGCATCATCAGTGTAGACATCGACATTGTGCCGCGCCCCATGAAGCGGAAACGAACCAGCGCATAAGCCGCCATGCAACCGACTACCAGCGTAATAACGGTAGAGATCAACGCCACAATCAACGAGTTACCCAAGGCCCGCGCAAAGGTCGGATTACAGTAATCAACATGCTCCGGCGTATACCAAAGCACATTGCATAACACCGTTTCATAATTCCTTAACGTCGGCACAAATAACAATGAGGAAGTGTCACTCATAATGTCCACATTCAACTGCAATGAGGTCGATAACATCAGCACAATCGGCCCCATCGACATCACGATTAAAGCGACAATCAGTGCATAAAATGCAGGGTTCTGGCGTTTATAGGTCGTCGACATGATTAAGCCTCCTCTGCTATTTTGTTAAGCCGCGCCGTGCGATTTTCCTGCATTTTGTTGTAGACAAACATAGCGATCGTCAGCACCAGCAACAGGATCAATAAGAAGTTCGACATCGCAGCGGCCACACCCAACTCCCTGAATTCTGAGGCGGTGCGCGAAATACGCAGTGACATAATTTCGGTGGATAAACCCGGCCCGCCATTGGTCATCACCAGAATCACTTCCAACACCTTGAACGCATCAATCAGACGCAGCAAAGCGGTAACAATCAGTACCGGCATCATTAGCGGTAATTTGATATAGAGAATTTGCTGCCAACCAGAAGCACCATCAATCCGGGCCGCTTCCAGTGCCGAGCGTGGCAAAGACTGCAAAGCAGCCAGCGCGAGGATAAAAATAAACGGTGTCCACTGCCAGATATCAGCAATAATAATCGACACCAATGACCACCATGAGTCAGATAACCAGGGTATGCCTTCAAAACCCCAGCTCTTCAAGGTTTGGTTAAACACCCCCACCGTCGGATGGTACATATAACGCCACATCAGCCCCACCACAATCGGTGCAATCATCATCGGCAGAATAAAAATAGTACGCAGCATCGACATGCCACGGATGTTGCGATCAAGCAATAACGCCAGCCCTACCCCGATGATCATTTCGAGGGTGACCACCACAGAAGCAAATTTAATAGTGACCCAGAATGATTCGCGGAAACTCTCATCCTGCAACAGATTGGCATAATTTCTTAAGCCCACCCAATCCGCTTCACCAATGCGCTGACTCGGGTTCCAGTCCAGAAAGCTGGCGTAAACCATGTAACCAATGGGATACAGCAGCGCAATCGCCATGATGATGGCGGCTGGTGCGAGGAACACATAGGGTGTCAGGCGGTTTGGGTTGATTCGCATCATAGGGGAGTGTCCGGGCTTAAGGGGTTGGGATTGCCGCAAGAGCAAAATCCCCCTTGTTCCCCCCAGCAAGGCCTTAGTTTTATCTGGAGGGCACTCCCCTTTGTATTCTCTCGTTTTATAAAAACGAGATGGGGAGACGGAGGGGATTTCTTTTTACAAAATCACTTCCAGGTATTATACCCAGCCTCGTCCATCACTTTACGCGTACGTTCAGCAACACCATCCAGTGCTTCCTTAATATCCAGATCTTCAGTCAAGACTTTCGACAACGTTGTGCCAAGATCAGCATTGATCTTTCCCCAAACAGGGATAATGGGACGCCAATCCGGATCAGCATGTTTAAGCGCTTCACCAAATACCTTCATGTGTGGAAATTTAGCATTCACTTCTTCATCAGCATGCGAGGAATAACGCGATGGATTACCGCCAGCCAGCGCGATCAGGCGATCAGCCTTTTTAGAAGTCAGCCACTGTAACAATAAGAAAGCCGCTTCTTTATTCTGCGCATTCTTAGGAATCGCGATACCAAAACCACCGGTTTGTGAACCACGGCGCGTACCCATTGGATGCGGCGCCCAACCTATTTTACCGACTACTTTTGATTTCTCAGGATCGTTCACCTGTCCGGCAAATACGGTGGAATCAAGGAACATCGCGGTATTACCCTGCAAAAACGCAGCACCCGCTTCCGCAAAACCAAAGGTCTTAGCACCTTCAGGCCCACAGTCCACGATCGTCTTCAGCGCTTCGGCTGCTTTAATACCCGCTTCATTATTCATAATCGGGTTCCACGCATCATCAAAGATACGCCCGCCCAATGGCGCGAGGTGCAACAAATAAGCATGGCTGGCGTGATGACCGGATGCAGCGCGGGATGATAAACCACCCATGCCCGGTTCCAGCTCAGGAATCTTACAAGCCAGCGCTAACAACTCATCGTAGTTCTCGGGGACTTTTAAATCATGCTTTTCAAAGATGTCTTTCCTGTAACCCAGAATCGAGGTTTCAGACCCAAACGGCACACCGAATAACGAACCAGTAGGCCCCGGCAGATAACCTTTGGCACCCCCGGCAACACCGATATTACCCACATAACCATCAATCAGGTCAGCCGCATCGTAATTAGGATCAGCCAGCTTCGGGTTCATGAAATAACGGGCCAGGTTTTCCAGCTGATCCGCATACACATAATCCGCTTTAGAAAACACCACGTAAGCCAGCAGGTCGTAATCACCCTTGGACTTGGTCAACTCCAGCGTTTGTTTCTCACGCATTTTCAGGTATTGCAATTGATCCACTTCTACCTGGATACCGGTTTCTTTTGTGAACTCAGGTAACACCTTCATCACGGCATTGTAATGCGGGTGGGCCGGGAAATTGACCACCAGCGTCTCACCTTTGTAAGGCTCATAGGGGTTAGCAAGAACCGCACTGGCCGTCAGCGCAAACGCTCCCACCGAACCAGCTATCGTTTTTAACAGATTATTCATAATAATCACTACTCCATTCTTTTTTGCATCAATAAAATGTAGCGCGGGGTACAGGGTTTATAGTCTTACCCCAGACTTTTTATCAAAAATCATAATATCTTGCGGTTTGACATAAAACGTCATATCGATACCACTTTGAATCGGCGAAGTACTCTCCACTTCCACCAACACTTCCTGACTGCCACAGCGAGTTACCAACACCGATTGCGCCCCCAGGTACTCAGATACCACCGTTCTCACAGCAATTTCGCTCATGCCATTGTGTTGTTCCACTTCAAAACAAGAAGGCCGGATGCCGAGGGTAATTTCCTGATGATTAAGACCTTGCAGCACATCACGTTTAGCAGCATCTAACGCCAGAGAGAAACCTGCCCCCTGAGCTTTCAATGCACCCGCTTCATCCACCACGGTTGATTCCAGAAAATTCATGCTTGGGCTACCGATAAAGCCCGCAACAAACTTATTCACCGGTGACTTAAACAGTTCTTCGGGGCTACCCTGCTGTTGGATAAGGCCATTGGCCATCACCACAATGCGATCACCCAGGGTCATAGCTTCCACCTGATCATGGGTCACATACACCATGTTTTTATTCAAGGTATTACGCATTTCCGCCAGCTCAGTACGCATTTTTGCACGCAACTTAGCATCAAGATTTGAAAGGGGTTCATCGAATAAAAAAGTGGATGCATCCCGCACCATCGCCCGCCCCATCGCGACACGTTGGCGTTGTCCGCCGGATAATTCGCCGGGCTTGCGATGCAGTAAATTATGGATACCCAGCACTTCGGCTACCGTGGCGACTTTCTGTTTGATAACTTTTTTGGGGACTTTCTGGAGCCGCAATGCGAAAGACATATTCTGGGAAATATTCATGTGCGGATAAAGCGCGTAATCCTGAAACACCATCGCGATGTCGCGGTCTTTTGGCTCCAGATTACTGATTTCTTTGCCATCGAACAATATCTGGCCACTGGTCAAATCTTCTAAACCAGCCAGCATTCTCAGGGTAGTTGATTTCCCACAACCGGATGGCCCGACCAATACGGTAAACTCACCATCATGGAAGGTCATATCAAAGGCAGGGAGCACCTCTGTTTTGCCATAACTTTTGCTGACAGCATCGAAATGTATCTCTGGCACTTCCCTTTCCTCCAAAAAGATGTTATCGATAACATAGTACATCACTGAATCATAAGCAACCATTTAAGGAGAAGCATGCCCCGAAAAAAGCCACCCACCATGTCAGATGTCGCCCGACTCGCCGGCGTATCTTCGATGACCGTGTCGCGTGCACTACGCCCGGACGCCTCTGCATCTGATAGCACCCGTAAGAAAATCCGGGAAGCGGCTGATCAATTAGGTTATGTCCTGGACAGCACTGCTGCCGGTTTATCCTCACGCAAAACCGGCTTCGTTGCAGTCACTATTCCTTCTATAAATAACTCTAACTTTGCCACGACGGTTCGGGGATTGACTGAAGGGTTACGTGATTCCGGATTACAGGTTTTATTAGGTTTCACCGACTACGACATTCAGGAAGAGGAACGGCTGATCGAAGCCTTTCTCAAGCGCCGCCCGGAAGCCGTTGTGGTCACAGGGGGCGTACACACTGAACGCTGTCGCCGTTATCTGGCCGCGAGTGGCGTGCCGGTCATTGAAATCTGGGATTTGCCTGGCTCACCCATTGAGCACTCCGTGGGTTTTTCCAATGACAAAGCCGGTCGTATGATGGCCAAATACCTGGTCGGTCAGGGCTTTCAGAACATCAGTTTTATTGGCGGTAATCCCGGGCGTGATATTCGTGGCTCGGATCGTCGCAAGGGTTTTACGCAAGCACTGGAAGAACTAGGTATCGACACCGGACGACTCTGGGTATCCGACCACCCTATTATTAATATGGGACAAGGTGCAGCAGCGATGGATGAGTTGTTGGACAAATACCCCGACACAGACGCGGTCATGTGTGTGTCTGATTTATCCGCTTTTGGCGCGATGATGAGTTGCGCCAGACGTGGCATTAAAGTGCCGGATGACATCGCTATAGCCGGATTCGGTGCTTATGACTTGTCGGCGAATGCTGTGCCGCAGATCACTACATTAGACGTGGGTGCTTACCAAATAGGCGAAGCAACGGCTGCTGTGATTGTTGAGCAGTTAGACAGTAATGATTCGACTCCGGAACCAGTGCCACAGTGCATTGAAATACCCATTCAATTGATTGAACGTGAAAGTACCTCACAGCCATAAATTCAGGAATGAAATAATGCTATTTGAACAAAAACCACAGCTCACGCACACAGCCGTCATGCTCATGTTGTCAGCCGCCATCGATAAAGCCGAAGCTATCGGTCAGCCGCAATGCATTGTCATCGTTGATGCATCGGGTGCATTACTTGGCGAGATTTGCATGAGTGGCGCTAAGTTTTTAAGCCGCAAAAGCGCACTGGCTAAAGCATTAACCAGCGCCTCCGTTGGCATACCTAGCAATGGGATACCGGAAGCGGTTCGCCCGGCGATTGCGGCGGCCACTGAAGGCTGTGTTACCGGACTACCCGGTGGCTTACCTATCTGGTTTGAAGGCGATTTATTAGGTGGCGTAGGTGTTGGCTCAGGCAGTGTTGAACAAGATATTGCTGTGGCTGAAGCGGCGTTGGCTGCTGTTAATGCAAAGACTGAGGCATAGCAGTGATTTTTCAGGGTTATGCTGACATCCCTTTCAGCGAAAGACACACTTAAATTTTGACAAGCCAAATAAATGGTAATACCCTAAGTATTACCAAACGATGGAAGTAATACCCCCAGAGACTATTATGAACATACCCGCATCAACCCTAACCCAAAAAGGCCAGGTCACCATCCCAAAAAACATACGGGATAGCCTCCACCTGATTACAGGTGACAAAGTCGAATTCATCCACAATGACAGAGGCGAAGTCGTCATCAAGCCCATGACTCGCAAGGTGGATGAAGTAGCAGGTTGTCTAAGCAAGTACAAAAAATCACGCCCTATTAGCATAGAAGAAATGGATCAAGCCATCGCACAGCACCTGAAAGACAGCGCATCATGAATGCAGTAGACACAAATATTCTGGTGCGGTTTTTGGTTCAGGACGATGAAAAACAGACCTCAACAGTGAACGCCTTATTGAAAGCGGCTGAAACAGATAAACAACCGCTTTTGGTCAGTACTGTTGTAGTACTGGAACTGATGTGGGTATTAAAAAGTGCCTATAACGTGCCACGTACAGACATTTTACACTCACTAAATGAACTGCTTTCTATGACAGCACTTAAATGTCAGGATCAACTGGCCGTGCGGGATTTTGTAACGCATGCGCAAAACAACAACTACGACTTATCTGATTTATTGATCGGGCAAATAGCCAGTAATTCAGAGTGTGAAACAACGCTGACATTTGATAAAAAAGCCGCCAAATCGCCTCACTTCACCTACCTGTAATTTAATTCTCTGATTGAGCCTTAACGCCTAACCCCGCCGCACCCTAATCTCAGTAAACACATCAACCTCAGCCGCATCCTCCATCCCCAACTGCCGACGAATCCCGGCATCATTCGCCCGCAAAAACGGATTAGTCGCCAACTCCGTCTGGAGCGTAAACGGCACAGTAGGAATATCATCCGCACGCATCCGATCAATCTCAACCATCCGCGCTTTTAAAGCCTCATTATCAGGATCAATCTGAATCGCAAACCCGGCATTCTCCTGCGTGTACTCATGACTACAATAAATCAGTGTTTCCACCGGTAACGCATGAATTTTTTTCAGGCTTTCCCAGATCATCTGCGGCGTGCCTTCAAAATGCTTACCACAGCCCATCGCAAACAAGGTATCACCCACAAAAATCACCCCATCTTCCGGCATGTAATAACAGATCAAATCCATCGTATGGCCAGGCGTATAGATCACCTGTATTTCCTTACCCGCAAACTGAAAAGTTGCGCCATCTTTAACCCGCTGATCGATGCCCTTAATCGGATTAGCACCTAAGTAGTCAGGCCCCATCACCGTGGCGTTATTCTTCGCTTTCAGCTCAAGCACACCCGTAGTGTGATCCGCATGATGATGCGTAATGAAAATATGCGTTAAGTCCCAGCCTTTCTCATCCAGTGCTTCTTGGTAAGCCGTCGCGTCACCACAATCGATACAAGCCGTTTCACCGGTTTCAGGTGAGTGAATCAGCACCCCATAGTTGTCATCCCAGACAAAAGGGAATTGATGTATTTCAAATGTACTCATGCTATTTCCGCCCAATCATAGTTAATTGCAAGGTCTGAATGCCGCTGGATTACGTCACAGGACTCGTTCAGTGTTCATCATAGATTCTTACCAGCCTGACAATCAAGCCACCACAAACACAATAAACACCATCTAACCGTTGCCCGGCAAGCACCAGCAGTATTAAACTCAACGCCTTTGTACAAACATGACCGAAAATCTCCGACTTCCACAGTAACACGCAGAATAGGGACTACACCCTGGGCGCGAAAGTCTGCGACTTCCACCATAAATAATGACCTGACTATGAAATTAAGCATCATTCAAACCAACGCTTCCCAGAGTGGTAACTCACTGTCCGGCAAGCTGCAATTTCTGGACAATGCCGCAGAACAAGCAGCAGCAGAACAAGCAGATATATTGATAACGCCGGAGATGTTCCTGACCGGTTATAATATTGGTGCTCCTGCCGTCCGGGCAGCGGCAGAAACCCCGGAAGGGCATATGCTGGAATGTGTGGCGGAACTGGCCACCAAGCACCGGATTGCTATTCTGGTTGGATTTCCGGAGTTGGCTGATGATGGCACCATTTACAACAGTGCTGCTTTCATCGGTGCCGATGGCCACACCTTGAGTGTTTACCGGAAAACCCACCTGTTCGGCGAGGTCGATCGCGCCCAGTTTACAGCGGGGTCTGAGCTCCCCTCCCCTTTTATTTATCAGGGATGGCGACTGTCCATTGCCATTTGCTACGACATCGAATTTCCGGAAGTCGCGCGTTTTTACGCCAAATCCGGTGCTGATGCTTTACTGGTGCCAACAGCCAATATGGCACCCTTTTTCAGCGTCGCACAACAAATGGTGCCGGTACGCGCCCAGGAAAATGTAATCTATATTGCCTACGCCAACTTTGTCGGCGATGAAAGCGAATTTAACTACTGTGGCCTCTCTTGTATTTGTGATCCGCTGGGCGAAGATATTGTCCGCGCGGATTCAGACAATGAAGCACTTATTTTCGGGACACTTTCCCGCCAAAAGCTACAAGAAGCACGAAAACTAACACCTTACCTAAAAGACTTACGCAACGAATTATATGGTTCCGGAGAACATAACAATGAATGAAACCACTGAAAAACCGGTCACTGCTTTTGGCCCTGACTTCCCGTTTGCTTACGATGACTGGATTAGTCACCCTGCTGGCCTGGGCCAGATTCCCGCCACGCGCTATGGGGACACGGTGGCCATCATTGGTTCCGGAGCGGCGGGTATTATCGCAGGCTATGAGTTGATGCGTATGGGCTTACGGCCGGTTGTGTATGAGTCCGGTCAGTTTGGAGGTCGCTTGCGCTCACAAACATTTGAAGGCACCACCGATATAGTCGCTGAATTGGGTGGGATGCGCTTCCCTGTCTCATCTTCAGGCTTCTACCATTATGTCAACCAGATGGGGGTTGAAAGCAAACCCTTTCCAAATCCGCTAACCCCCGCCGCAGGTTCAACCGTCATTGATCTTGAGGGTGAAACCCATTACGCAGAAACGTTGGAAGACCTGCCCCTTATTTTTCAGGAAGTAGCCGATGCATATCATGCGGCGCTGGAAGAAAGTGCACAGTTTTCAGCCCTTAAAGCGGCGATTCGCGACCGGGATTCTGCGCGCATAAAAGCCATCTGGAACCCGATCGTACGTGATTGGGATGAGCGTACTTTTTACGATTTTATTGTTTCATCTGAAGCGTTCCGAGCCTTGTCCTTCCGTCACCGTGAAATATTCGGCCAGGTCGGTTTTGGCACAGGCGGATGGGATTCAGACTTCCCTAATTCAATGCTGGAAATTCTGCGCGTTAATCTGACCGAGATGGACGACAACCAACGCTTTATGGTCGGCGGAGTCGAGCAGGTACTCCACAAGCTTTGGCAACATGAACCACCCTCCATCACACATTGGCCGCAAGGCACCACCCTTTGCGCCTTAAATGGTGGTGCGACACGACCGGGTGTTACCCATATCGCACGAAATGAACACAATGATATTGAGCTAACCGATCAATGGGGGCGCAAGGAAGCCTATAGCGCGGTGATTGTTACCTGCCAAAGCCATTTGCTGACGACGGCGATGGATACTGAGGAAACCTTGTTTGATCAGAAGTTATGGATGGCGCTGGATCGCACGCGTTATATGCAATCCTCCAAAACCTTTGTGATGGTCGATCGCCCGTTCTGGAAAGATAAAAACCCGGATACTGGCCGCGATGTTTTGTCGATGACGTTAACTGACCGCATGACGCGTGGCACTTACCTCTTTGATAACGGGCCGGACAAACCAGGTGTGATCTGCCTGAGTTATTCCTGGATGACGGATGCTCTCAAAATGTTGCCGCTGCCTATAGAACAACGGGTAGAGCTGTCATTGTCAGCACTCGCCAAAATATACCCGGATGTGGATATTCGCCAACATATTCTGGGCGACCCGATCACCGTCAGCTGGGAAAGCGACCGCAATTTCCTGGGGGCCTTTAAAGGGGCATTACCAGGACACTACCGCTATAACTGCCGCATGTTTAGCCATTTCATGCAAGCTGATTTCCCGGCGGAACAACGCGGTATTTTTATGGCCGGTGACGGCGTTAGCTGGACACCCGCCTGGGTCGAGGGAGCAGTACAAACTTCCCTGAATGCGGTCTGGGGTGTAATGACGCATCTGGAAGGCAGCACCCACCCGGAAAACCCCGGGCCGGGTGATTCCTATGCTGAATGGGGGCCAATCGACTTACCGGACTGATCCGCCGGAAGTCACCGACGGTTCACAGCCATCAACAGCGTAGTGATCAAGCCGCCGCAAACAAAATCTGTGTTTTCATAGCCTGCTGCCGGTCGTTAGCAATCGTAAACGCTTCAAGCGCTTGCTCGACCGGCAACGAATGTGAAATCAGCGGCTTCACATCAACCTGCCCCGATTTCATCAGCTTCACCGCCATTTCAAACTCCTCATGAAACCGGAATGAACCCCGAATCTCTAATTCCTTCGCCGTAATCGCCATCATCGGCACCGGCATATCACCACTCAGCCCCAACTGCATAATCACCCCACGCGGACGCAGCGCAGGAATCGCACCGGCTAAGGCATGATGCGAACCCGTACATTCAAACAGCACATCAAACGTACCTTTACCCACACAATACTCAGCCAAACCATCAGGCGTTTCCGCCATATTAATGACCTTATCCGCCCCCGCTGCTTTCGCGTATTCCAGCGCATTATCCACCAAATCAGTCACCACCACTTCAGTCGCGCCAGCACTCTTAGCCGCCACCGCCGCCAACGCACCAATCGGCCCGCAACCGGTCACCAAAACGCGCTTGCCCAACAACTCACCGGCCCGCCTGGCGGCATGCAAACCCACGGAAAAAGGTTCAGCCATCGCCGCTTCGCCCGCTGTTAAACCCGTCGCATCCACGCATTGTTTAGCATCAACAATCAGCTCTTCCTGGAAACCGCCCTGAATATGAGGGAATGGCATAGCGGAACCATAAAAGCGCATGTTCATGCAATGGTTACGCGCACCTTCATCACAGTATTCACAATCACCACAAGGACGCGACGGACAAATCGCCACCAACTGGCCTTTATCCAATCCGGTGACACCTTCACCGAGTTCCTCAACAAACCCGGAAAACTCATGCCCCAGCACCATCGGTTCTTTCAGGCGCACCGTGCCAAATCCGGCATTATTGTAGTAGTGCAAATCAGAACCACAAATACCTCCGCTGGCGATTCTGATCCGCACCTGTCCCGCTAATGGCGCAGGGCATTCACGTTCTTCAATTCGCAGGTCTTTTGCATCATGTATGACTAAAGCACGCATCCTATTTTCCTCAGCTCTTCAATAACGCTTCAATAACGCTTCAATAACGCTTCAATAACGCTTCAATAACGCTTCAATAACTATTCAATAACACTTCAATTGACAGGTGTTAACAAATCACGCCCTTCAAAATGCGCGAGTAAATTATTACGCACCAGGTCGCCCATCGCTTCACGGGTTTCTACCGTGCCGGAACCTTGGTGGGGTTGTAACAACACATTATCCAATGCAAAGAAACGTTCATTGATCACCGGCTCACCTTCAAATACATCCAAGGCAGCTGAACCCAGCGCACCACTTTCCAGCGCATCCAACAAGGCTTCTTCATCGATATTGGCGGCACGGCTGATATTAATAATCATACCGGTGCTGCCCATCGCTGCGATAACGTCTTTATTCACAATGTGACGGGTTTCCGCGTTCGCGGCCAAGGCCACAAATAAGAAATCAGAGGCTTCAGCCAATGCCACAGGATCAGGAATGAAATTCCAGTCCGCTGCTTGCGGTTTTGCGCTTCGACTGGAGTAATTAATGTCCATATCGAACGCCGCCAGACGTTTCGCTATCTCGAAACCAATCCGCCCTAACCCCAACACACCAACACGTTTACCATGTACCCGCGTGGTCAGGCCGTATCCGCCCTTCTCCCATTTCTTTGAACGCACCCAGTCAGAAGACTCCACCACATTGCGCGACTGCGCCAACATCATCGCCACCGCATAATCCGCCACATCGCCGGTCAGCACATCCGGTGTATTGGCCATGCGGAGATTTCTCGCCTTAACCGTGTCCATATCAACACCGTCATAACCCACACCATAAACCGCGATCATTTCCAACGCAGGCAACGCTTCAATCAACTCGCCCTCAACACGCAGATCACCGCGTGTTCCGATGGCTTTAATAGTAGCCGCATGTTCGTTTAAAAAAGCCGCTTTATCTTCGACCTCAAAAAAACGGTGCATTACAAAATGTTCGTTTAACAGGGCTTCATCTCGCTCGGAGTAAGCACCTAACTGGAGAATTTCTGGTTTATTCACGCTGTTTCCTCTGACTCGGTTGACATTCCCAGTGTTAGCGATAACATTATGAAATGCAAGTATTTTGAAGAGCCAGTTCATCCTGTGGCTCTGAAACTTTCGAGGAGTGGTTTTTGAATACCAAAACAAACATTTTTGACCTGTCGGGCAAACGGGCATTGATCACCGGTTCCAGTCAGGGTATCGGCTATATGCTGGCTAAAGGGCTGTCCGACGCTGGCGCAGAAGTCATTATCAATGGACGTGATACTGAAAAACTGCAAAAGGCAGCCGATGAGTTAGCAGCATTAGGCATCAACACGTACCAACTGCCCTTTGATGCAACGGATCATGCCGCAGTGGCGGAAGCGGTCAATGGCTTTGAGGCCAACGTGGGGGCGATTGATATTCTGGTGAATAACGCGGGTATGCAGCATCGCACACCATTGGAAGAATTCGATCCGGCTGATTTCCAGCAACTCATGAATACGAATGTCACCTCGGTGTTTAACGTTGGTCAGGCCGTCGCAAAGCACATGATTAAACGTGGCGCAGGCAAGATTGTTAATATCGCCTCAGTACAAACCGCACTGGCGCGTCCGGGCATTGCGCCTTATACCGCTTCCAAAGGTGCGGTGTCTAATTTGACGAAAGGCATGACCACCGATTGGGCCAAACATGGATTACAGGTGAATGCACTCGCGCCGGGGTATTTCGATACACCGCTGAATGCTGCCTTGGTCAGTGACCCTGAGTTCAGTGAATGGTTATGTAAACGCACACCAACGGGCCGCTGGGGACAGTTGGAAGAATTGGTCGGTGCTTGCGTCTTCTTATCATCCGGTGCATCAAGCTTTGTAAACGGACAGACACTGTTTGTTGATGGCGGCATCACTGCCTGCATCTGACCACCATGAAAAAATGGCACCCGCCCGCAAGCAATCCCCCCAGGCTTATTATTGTGATGGGCGTTTGTGGCAGCGGCAAATCAACGGTGGCCAAACAGTTAGCGGAGGCGATGAACGCCTGTTATCTGGATGCTGACGATTATCACCCACCTGCTAATGTGGCCAAAATGAGTCGCGGCGATGCCTTGAGTGATGAAGATCGCTGGCCGTGGTTAAAAGACTTCGCACAAGCGATGGCGAACCAACCTGGTTACTGTGTGGGTGCGTGTTCTGCACTTAAAAAAACCTATCGCACATGCCTGAATACCGCTGCCAATGAGGCTATTTTGTTTGTCTGCCTGGAAGGCGATAAAGAACTATTGATGCAGCGCATGTCCGGGCGTACTGAACATTTTATGCCGACTACCTTGTTAGACAGCCAGCTGGCTACACTGGAAACTCCCGATGCTGATGAGTTTGCGCTATCCGTGGCTATTAGCGGTACGCCGCCCCAAATCATCGCGTTGATACAACAACGGATACAGGAACAGGAAGATAAATAGCATGACAAATAAAGTAGCGTTGATCGGTGCGGGTGTGATGGGTGGCGCTATTGGCACTCGTTTAGTCAACACCGGACACCCTGTGACCGTGTTTGATTTGGATCAGGAAAGAGTCACCGCGTTGACTGATTTAGGTGCCAGCGCTGCGGCGAGTGCTGCTGACGCTGCGGCACAATCTGATATTGTGATTCTGAGTCTTAACTCACCCCAAATTGTTGAGGTGGCGGTGTTTGGTGATGGCGGAGTTGCGGCTGGCGCGAAACAAGGCACATTGATTATTGATATGTCATCGATTGATCCCGCCTCCACAAAAACACTCGCAGCACGCGCTCAGGAACAAGGGTTGCGTTGGATGGATTGCCCTTTATCCGGTGGTGCGCCGAAAGCTTTATTGGGCACACTCGCGGTGATGGCGGGCGGTGATGAGGGTGATTTTGAAGACTCGAAAGTGGTCATGAATCACCTTTGTGCTAACTACAATTTAATGGGCGCTTGCGGGGCCGGACAGACAACTAAACTGATTAATCAGGTGTTTTGTGCGCTGCATTTTGTGGCGGTGGCTGAGGCGACTAAACTGGCGCAGGATGCCGGTGTTGATGCGGCGAAGATCCCACAGGCACTGGCGGGCGGACGGGCTGATAGTGCTATTTTGCAGGAGTTCATGGGCAAGATGGCCGCCAGGGATTACAGCCCCACCGGACGTATTGATAATATGGTGAAGGACTTGAATGGTGTGCAGGATCTGGCGCGGTCGACTAATACGGCGATGCCGTTGACGGCGACTTGTGCGGAGATCCACCGTTTGTTTATGGGTGCGGGGATCGGGGATGCGGATAATGCAGCGTTGATGCGGTTTTATGATGGGGATATGGGCCAGGATAAAATACGCTCCTAATCCCACTTTTAGCCTTGTAAAAACTGTAGCCAAAGGTATTGTGGCGTAATTTATAGCATGATTGGCTAGTCGCATTTTTAATTTGGTTCGGAGTGGCAAATAATCATGGATGAAGCCCACCCTATTTATTATCGGTATTGGGGCAAAGCGAAACAAAGTGAGGATGGTGGAGAGCCATATCACCTGCTGGCTTACCATTCGTTGGATGTGGCAGCTGTTGGCTATACACTTCTAAAGAATAATCCCACTTACCTTTCTCATTTTCAGCGTTTAACGGGTTTAGAAAGCCAAGACCTAATTCGGTGGTTTTCTTTTTTACTTGCATCACATGACATTGGCAAATTTGCTAATAGCTTCCAAAACCTAAACCCCGAAGCCCTGAAGCAATTGCAATCCAGGAAAAGTAAACGAGAGTATGGGTTGCGCCATGACTCTTTAGGTTGGATTCTTTGGAAGAAGCATCTACGCCATCAGTTCGTAGAACACGGGATAATTCGCCTAACCTCTGGTTCAAAGCGCCGCCAATCTACTGAACACCCAATTGATTTTTGGATAGCCGCAATGGTTGGGCATCACGGTCAACCACCAAAACCAGATAATACCCGCCTCATCCGGGATGATTTTGATGAGGAGACTGACTTTAAAGCCGCATCGGACTTTGTTGCGGATTTAATTCCTGTACTTCTTAGCAATCAAATAGCCTTCCCTTCCGGCACCACAACCGAGACTATTCAATTAGCATCATGGTGGCTTTCTGGTTTAGCAGTACTGAGTGATTGGCTAGGCTCGAATACCCAATTTTTTCCTTATCAAAGTAGCAAAGAATCACTCCCTGATTATTGGGAAAAAGCCAAATACCGAGCTACTGAAGCGGTTAAGAGCACAGGCCTCTTAAGCAAACCGTCATCGGTGTCATTAAGCTTATCTGACCTCATTGAATTACCTCCAGAAATTACACCTGAGCCAACCCCTCTTCAGCGGGCGGTTAGCCAATGGGAAATTACTCATAGCCCACAAATTTTTATTCTGGAAGATGTCACGGGAGCAGGGAAAACTGAAGCGGCGATTTTACTGGCTCATCGACTGATGAAAATGGGGTTGGGAAGCAGCTTATATTTTGCATTACCGACAATGGCAACAGCCAATACGATGTACGATCGAATGCGGGATGTTTATCGTAAACTGTTTGACGTTAGTGCTTTGCCCTCGTTGGTCTTGGCGCATGGTGCTGCCAATATGTCAGACGTGTTTCGGGAGTCAGTTTTTCCAAAACAAGGAGCAATAGAAAAAGATTATGGTGATGGTACTGTTTCCGCCGGAGCACATTGTAATAACTGGTTGGCCGATAACCGTAAAAAGGCATTGTTGGCTGACATTGGAATTGGCACCGTAGACCAGGCATTACTTGCTGTATTGCCTTCGCGTCATCAATCGCTACGCTTACTTGGGCTGTTAAACAAGATCCTATTAGTTGATGAAGTCCATGCCTGTGATGCCTACATGCACGAATTGTTATGTGCTTTATTACGCGCTCATGCAGCGTCAGGTGGAAGCGTAATTTTGTTATCGGCAACATTGCCACACGCTCAGCGCCAAGCATTATTGAATGCTTATACTGATGGACAGAATCGCCAAAAGTCGACACTTCAATTCGTAGATGCTAACTCCTATCCATTGATCAGTTGCTTAGACGCGCAGCAATTACGCGAGCAAGTCATAGCTACCCGGGAAAGTGTCAAACGCGAGGTCAAAACAGTTTTTATACACGAACAACAGTCCGTGGAGGAATTGTTAGCTGAAACTGTCGAGAATGGACAATGCGCTTGCTGGATTCGCAATACGGTAAAAGATGCCATCGAGGCATACCAACGTATTACCAAAACACACCCGGAGTGGAACGTTGATTTATTTCATGCCCGCTATGCACTGGGAGACCGGATTGATATTGAAAAACGCGTAGTCAAACGATTTGACAAAAACAGCTATGCAGAGCAACGAAAGGGCCAAATTCTCATTGCGACACAAGTTGTTGAACAATCACTGGATCTTGATTTCGATACACTTGTTACCGACCTCGCCCCCATTGACTTAATTATTCAGCGGGCTGGGCGCTTACGTCGCCATATCCGTGATAGCGAGGGCAATCGTACCACTGCAGACAAAGATCAACGTGGCGATGTAAGCCTGCATATTTTCTCACCCAGACAAACAGACGCACCAACCAACAAATGGTATTCATCCTGTTTTCCAAATGCCCAGAAAGTTTATAACCACCACGGTCAACTTTGGCTTACCGCTAACCTGCTTCAACAGCGAGGTAAATTCAGAATGCCGGAAGATGCCCGCCTGTTAATTGAGTGTGTCTATGGGCCGGAAGCACAAGATAATATCCCAACAGGCCTACAGTACAGTAGCAATGAAGCGGAAGGTGGTGATAGGGCTGATGCCAGTATTGCGCGTTTGAATACATTGAAGATGGATGTCGGTTACTCGGATACTTTTACCAATCTTTGGTGGGATGAAGCCAAAACACCCACACGCTTGGGCGAAGCAACGACCACGGTTTATTTAGCTAAGTGGCAAAATGGTGAATTAGTGCCTTGGTCAACGGATACAAAACATGCCTGGCAACTAAGCGCTGTTTCTATGCGCACTTATTGGATTGCCGCCGAAGCCACCACCCCCCAACTTTCACAGAAAACTATCGAGCAATTCAAAGCTGACAACCTGCCAGCTAAAGGTAAGTGGGGCGTGCTGTTGCCATTGAGCCAGACTTCTAACGATCAGTGGCAAGGTAGTGCTTTAAATGAAAAACAAGAACTTATCCGATTTGTTTACAGTGACAAATTTGGATTGCTGACTAATGAATCCCAAAAGGAGGCAATGCATGAATCTGATTAACGATCCGTGGATACCTGTACAACGTAGCGATGGCGCACACGAACTGATTGCACCGTGGCAGTTAACCGAAGCCAATAACCCCATAATAAAACTGGATGCGCCGCGACCTGACTTTAATGGTGCGCTGATGCAATTTCTGATTGGATTGTTGCAAACTGCGGCCACTCCCAAAACTCATGATCAATGGCTGGATTGGCTGGAAGAGCCACCTACGCCGGAAACACTGAAAGCCCAACTTTCTGAGTATGCCGAAGCATTTGAGCTTAGGAGTGAGCAAGGCTCGTTTATGCAAGATTTTGATTTATTGCCTGACAGTAGTTTTAACAATGTGGCTGAGTTATTGATTGAGTCGCCTGGTGGCAATACGGTCAAAGAAAATAAAGACCATTTCATCAAGCGAGGGCAGGTTGAAAAATCATGCCCTGGCTGCACTGCAACAGCTCTTCTTACCTTGCAAACCAATGCACCGAGTGGTGGCCAGGGACACCGCACTTCCTTGAGAGGTGGCGGGCCATTAAGTACTTTGGTCGTACTGGATGAGCACAGTGATTTAGCAAATGATTTGTGGAGAAATTTGTGGCTCAATATCCTAGATCAACAACAATTGTCTTCACTCACTGGAGATCAAAGCAAAACTGCCTTACCTGATATTTTTCCATGGCTGGCAAAAACCAGAACCAGTGAGAAAGACCTCGGCAAAGAAACCACCCCATTGGACATTCACCCTTTGCAAATGTATTGGGGAATGCCACGCCGTATCAGAGTCCAATGGGAATCTGAGCAGGAAGGTCATTGTGACATCTGCAATATTCACTCAGAAAAGCTTGTCACCCAGTACCAAACAAAAAACTATGGTGTTAACTATACCGGAGCTTGGCAGCACCCTCTCAGTCCTTATGCACTCAGTAAAAAAGGTGACCTGCTGCCACTACACGCCCAGCCTGGTGGCATGGGTTACCAACATTGGTTAGGACTTATTGAAGATAGTGAAAGCCAGTTCAGCGCATTGGTAGTTAAGCGATACCGTTCATTGGATTGGGATGAACAATTACGTTTACATGTTTTTGGCTACGACATGGACAATATGAAGGCCCGTTGCTGGTATGAAACGACCTTCCCTTTATTTACGCTTCCTGACCAGATCCGCCTTGATTTCACCAAGCGCATTCAAGTCATGACTGATACATCCGGTGAGTTCGCCGGCTTTGTACGCTCTTGTGTCAAAGAAGCTTGGTTTAAACGCCCCGGAGATGCAAAGGGCGACACGTCCTTCTTAACCCAGAGCTTTTATCAACATACCGAGTCCACTTTTTTTGAATCCGCAAGGCAATTAGAAACTCATCTGACCAGCAGCACTGACAAAGAAGTCCTGCACGCATGGCATGGCACTCTACTCAAAGCCTCATTGAATTTATTCGACTACTGGGCGGCTCGTGGCAATATCGCCCAAGCTAACCCAAGACGGGTTGCTGATGCGCGTTCAAAACTTAAAAAACTCGCTTATAGCAAAAAAATCAAAGAAGCATTGCAGTTACCCAACAAATCCAAAACGGCAAAAACCAAAAAGGAGGCCGCATGAGTATTCAATTCGATGCCAACAAACCACTGGGCGAGGCTTTACAGCGATGGTGGACAGATTTACAGGAACGTAATGGGGATCGTGCCGAATTGCGTCGTGCGAAAACGGTTACCGATGTCATCCTGCTCCCCTCATTTCAAAGGGCTTGTATTAGATTCTCACCGTTTTTCCAATACGAAACTGATGATAGCTGGAAGCCACGCCTGGCAGCTATTTTAGGTTTATTAGCCCATGTTCGGCAATTAAACCCAGATCAACCCCTCGCAATCCAAATGGCCGGAAACCCGCCTATCGTGAGTGAATTACGCTTCCGGCGCTTAATCCAGCGAGATCGGGCCGACCTTTATATATCTATGATTCGTGTTCTGCGGATGCTGAACAATAAAGCCAACCTGCATGACCTTGCCTATTCTGTTTATTACTGGGGCGATGGCGTAAAACGCCGCTGGGCGTTTGATTACTTCCCTAACACACCTGAAAAAGCATCTGCCTGATTACTACCCCTAAGGAGCATTTTATGAGTCGTTTCGTTCAATTACACCTGTTAACTTCATACCCGCCCGCTAATCTGAATCGTGATGATTTAGGCCGCCCAAAAACCGCCATGATGGGCGGAGAACCACGCTTACGTGTTTCGTCACAAAGCCTGAAACGAGCATGGCGTACTTCGGATGTATTTGCGGATACTTTAAGGGGCCATGTAGGCACACGTACCAAAGAAATGGGTATCGAAGTATTCAAGAAATTACGTGAACAAGGCATTGCCAAAAAAGATGCGCTGGACTGGTCAAAAGCCATTGCAGAGCAATTTGGAAAGCTTAAAAAAGCCAATAAAGAAGTAGAAACACAGGAACTGGAAATTGAGCAACTGGCGCACTTCAGCCCTGAGGAACAACACATTATTGATACCTTAGTAACAACACTGACTGAACGAAAAAGTAAGCCGGAAAAAGAAGAGTTAGACTTATTGCGCAAGCAGCATACTGCTGCTGATATAGCTTTATTTGGCAGAATGCTGGCAGCCAAACCTCTTTACAACACAGAAGCAGCTGCTCAAGTTGCTCATGCGATTAGCGTACATTCCATTGTCATCGAAGATGATTTTTTTACCGCTGTTGATGACCTCAATAATGGTGAAGATGATTCGGGGGCTTCCCATTTGGGTGAAACCGAATTTGCGGCGGGACTGTTCTATTTGTATTTGTGTATCGATAAAGAACTACTGATTAAAAATCTTTCCGGTAACGAAGAACTTGCGAATAAAACGTTAGCTGCTCTGATTGAAAGCACAGCCACGGTATCCCCAGGTGGAAAACAAAATAGCTTTGCCTCCCGTGCCCGTGCTTCTTATATTTTATGTGAAACCGGGAGTCAACAACCCCGCTCCTTATCAGTCGCATTCCTGAAGTCTGTCCGGGGCATTGACATGCTGGACACGGCAATTAATCAGCTGAATCAAACTGCACAAAACATGGATGAGGTTTATGGCCCTTGTGCCGATAAGCGTTGCTCCATGAATGCTGTCAGCGTCGAAGGAAGTTTAAAGGGTATAATTCAGTGTGCCACGGAGGCGTAAATATGCCTGACTTTCTTGTTTTTCAAATCTATGGTGCTTTGGCGTCATGGGGCAATATAGCCGTCGGAGAGCATCGCCCCAGCCTTGGGCATCCGACCAAATCAGCCATTAACGGCTTATTGGCAGCAGCACTGGGTATTGATCGTAGCGATGACGAAAAACACCGGCAACTTAGCCAGCAATATGGCGTGGCGGTTTGTGTGCGTGCGTCTGGTGAGTTATTGCGTGATTACCACACCGTACAAGTTCCGGGGGGAAAGCGTGAATATGCTAGTCGTCGTGATGAGCTTTTATTGCCAGGGTTCAACTCTAAAACGTTTAAATCCAATCTTGAGGCAATTATTTCAAAACGTGATTATCGTACCGATGCGTTATACCAGGTTGCTGTGTGGAGCCATGAAGAAAACCCAGTTTTCACACTGGAAGAATTGCGTGAAAAATTACTGAACCCACATTTCACTTTGTACCTCGGGCGTAAATCCTGCCCCGCTAGTTTGCCATTGTTTCCGTTAGTGATTTCAGGTCACCCGCTGGACAAAGCGTTCGATACTTACCCTTTAGACAAGGCAGCAAATTGGATGGGGCCACTAAAAAATAGTGAATTGATCAGTTATTACTGGGAAGCTGGCTTGTCAGACGCCGAGTTGGGTGATTTAAAAGCAACGATGGTTTATCCGCGCCGTGATCAGGTCAGTAGCCGCCAGCGTTGGCAGTTTGCTAACCGTGATGAATCTTACTGTGCCAGAACCACCAAAGGAGCTACTTGATGTATTTTAGTCGAATCATGTTCAACCCTTTGGTGAATCATCAACAGTTGGCACAAACACTTTGTCAGGATACCTACCGAGAGCATCAGGCTTTATGGCAGTTATTTGATTCTGACCATAATGCCAGTCGCGACTTTTTATATCGGCAGGTTATTGAAAACGGAAAAATCAAGTACTACGTACTATCTGAGCGCATGCCAATAGATAAGTCTGGCATGTGGTTGATTGACCCTCCGAAGCCTTATGCACCGAAATTAAGTGAAGGGCAAAAACTGTTTTTCACTTTACGAGCCAACCCGATAGTGACAGTGACAGCCGCGAATGGAAAAAAACAGAGGCATGATGTTGTGATGCATGAGAAAAAACGCATCGGTTTTGACAAATTACCCGCCGCCGAAAAGCCTCAACTTCAAGATCTAATCCAGTCTAGTTGCATGCAATGGCTAAGAACACGGGCTGAGCCTAATGGCTTTGATTTCGAGACGGAGAAACTGACAGTTGAGGCCTATCAACAACATGAAAGTTTTGCTAAGCAACAGAAACAACCGGTGCGCTACAGTACCGTTGACTATCAAGGCATTTTGACTGTTACTGACCCTGAGGTATTTAGAAAAACTTTATTTAGCGGAATCGGTAAAGCAAAAGCCTTCGGTTGCGGTCTATTCTTGGTTAGACGCATCTAAAAAAAGGAGAACCCCATGGGAACCAAATCAACCATCGCCGACGCCGACACATTCCATATATACGATGAGGTGATCGATGGCGGTATCTATCTGGAATTAGATACGCATGATGTATCTCTCACTTACGAAGCTTTCCACAAACATCCCCGTCTGCGGGTACGCTTGCCACAAGAATTGCTGGAGCGTTTGCAACTGGATGGCAAACCTTTGGTAGAGCAGCCCGGCTGGTCGAATGAAATACAGGAGGAAGTTTAACTGCTATGGCTGACGCTCCCTATATGCCACTAAAACCTATTATGATGAAAGACCGTGTTTCGATGGTTTTCATCAAATTCGGCCAGATCGATGTAAAAGACGGGGCATTTGTCGTTATCAGGGAAGATGAGGTGCGCACTCATATTCCGGTGGGGTCGATAGCTTGCATTATGTTGGAGCCGGGAACTCGGATTTCTCATCGGGCTGTGCATCTTGCCGCTGAAGTCGGAACGCTGTTAGTTTGGGTTGGCGAAGGTGGTGTGCGTTTGTATTCATCGGGACAACCTGGTGGTGCACGCTCTGATCGTTTGTTGTATCAGGCGCAGCTGGCGTTAGATGACAATTTACGGCTCAAAGTGGTGCGAAAAATGTATGAGCTTCGCTTTGGGGAAGCCGCTCCGGCTAAGCGTAGCATTCAACAACTTCGAGGTATTGAAGGCGCTCGTGTGCGGAAAACCTATGAATTGCTGGCCAAGCGTTATGGTGTGGACTGGAAGCGAAGAAGTTATAATCCACAACATTGGGATGTTAGTGATATTCCAAACCGGTGTATGAGTGCAGCAACCTCATGCCTTTATGGGATTACGGAAGCGGCAATACTGGCAGCAGGTTATGCGCCTGCGATTGGTTTTATTCATTGGGGTAAACCGTTGTCATTTGTTTATGATATTGCTGATATTTTCAAATTCGATACGGTGGTACCCATTGCTTTTAAAATCGCGGCGAAGAACCCGGGTAACCCCGAGCAACTAGTGCGCCGGGCTTGCCGTGATGCGTTTCGGGAACAGAAGGTGTTAGCAAAGGTTATCCCATTAATTGAAGAAGTGCTGGCAGCTGGTGAGATCGAACGCCCTGAGATTCCATCTGAATCTGTGCCACCGGCTATTCCTGAAGCACAATCGTTGGGCGATGCCGGGCACCGGAGTAAATAAATGGCTATGTTGATGGTTGTTACTGAAAGTGTTCCCCCTAGATTACGAGGACGGTTAGCTATTTGGTTATTGCAGATTCGGGCGGGTGTTTATGTGGGTGATGTATCCAGACGCGTGCGGGAAATGATTTGGGAACAATGCTGGGAATTATCAGGCGATGGTAATATTGTTATGGCTTGGAAGACCAATACTGAATCGGGGTTTGATTTCCAAACAATTGGTGAAAACCGACGAGAACCTATAGATCTGGATGGGTTAAGGTTGGTTTCCTTTCTGCCTGAGGAGGCAAAAAGTGCTCTTTAAAAATGTGGTAAAAATAAGCATAAAAATCGGTAGAAAAAAGTGGTTCGCTTTTTCTATTGAAAACCAATAAGTTACAATTGGTATGTTCCCCATGCTTGTGGGGATGAACCGGCAGCTTCCGCAGTTTCCTTTAGTGCCAAAATATGTTCCCCATGCTTGTGGGGATGAACCGGAAAAAAAGATCCTGTGATTAAAACTACAAAAATGTTCCCCATGCTTGTGGGGATGAACCGATACAACTGGAACTGCTGAGAGGGCAGATATAATGTTCCCCATGCTTGTGGGGATGAACCGAGCTTGGCCAGACCACATCACTTACCGCCACTATGTTCCCCATGCTTGTGGGGATGAACCGGTGTAACGATGGTATCACTGACTGGTTAAATCATGTTCCCCATGCTTGTGGGGATGAACCGCTCATTAATACAATCTTCGTTGAGCCACTGATATGTTCCCCATGCTTGTGGGGATGAACCGTGATATTTAGTAGTTGGGTTATTTGGGTTATTATGTTCCCCATGCTTGTGGGGATGAACCGCAGATGCAAGATCAGTTTGGTTTTATGCGCGTATGTTCCCCATGCTTGTGGGGATGAACCGTTCCGGCACTTCATTGATTCAGGAATTAAATAATGTTCCCCATGCTTGTGGGGATGAACCGTCAGTTGTCCCGCGCATTTAGCAATATACTAAATGTTCCCCATGCTTGTGGGGATGAACCGTCCATCGGGTGCTAGCTGTTAGCGGTAAAGTCATGTTCCCCATGCTTGTGGGGATGAACCGTATTCGACCACTACCCGACCGCACCCACTAACATGTTCCCCATGCTTGTGGGGATGAACCGTTGGAGCGTTTCCTAATTTCAGCGGGAATGGGATGTTCCCCATGCTTGTGGGGATGAACCGTGAGCCGTGATGGATATGGCGATACCACGGCCATGTTCCCCATGCTTGTGGGGATGAACCGTCGGCACGGTTGCTAGTTTTATATTGTCATTAATGTTCCCCATGCTTGTGGGGATGAACCCAACTCTGCATATTTATCTTTGTAGCCAGTAACATGTTCCCCATGCTTGTGGGGATGAACCGCCATCACGCTATCAGTCGAGCTAATCCGCAAAATGTTCCCCATGCTTGTGGGGATGAACCGCGTCTCAGTGTCATTATGCAGCGTGATCAGCAATGTTCCCCATGCTTGTGGGGATGAACCGGCTGCCCTGATGAATCAATCAATTCACTGCCAATGTTCCCCATGCTTGTGGGGATGAACCGAAAAAGGACTGGCTTCTGACCTGGGTAAACTAATGTTCCCCATGCTTGTGGGGATGAACCGCACCCTTGCTAGTCCAGTTTTGAGCGTATCGGATGTTCCCCATGCTTGTGGGGATGAACCGGGATTATACCGTTTGAATCTCGGTTTTTATTAATGTTCCCCATGCTTGTGGGGATGAACCGCCGATGCGATGTGGCGGGCTACCAACGCCACGATGTTCCCCATGCTTGTGGGGATGAACCGGCTGCTGAATTACAGCAGATTGAAGCGGCAAAATGTTCCCCATGCTTGTGGGGATGAACCGACTCGATATAAGCACGGAACTCTTCGCGAGTAATGTTCCCCATGCTTGTGGGGATGAACCGAATATTAAATCCATTTTATCCGTCTTCCCCAGATGTTCCCCATGCTTGTGGGGATGAACCGTTGAGCGGCTGCGGCAGTCGTTAGCGAAGCTAATGTTCCCCATGCTTGTGGGGATGAACCGTCAGATGAGTTTTTTGTGCATGTTGTAGAGTTATGTTCCCCATGCTTGTGGGGATGAACCGGAAATTTCCAGTATAACAATCGGCCCTATAAAATGTTCCCCATGCTTGTGGGGATGAACCGTGTAGGCATCAAATATTTTTTGTTCGCGTTTAATGTTCCCCATGCTTGTGGGGATGAACCGTGTGCGGACAAGTACGGAAACATCACACTTGTATGTTCCCCATGCTTGTGGGGATGAACCGCCCGTATTTTTTGTGTTTGTATCAGTTATAACATGTTCCCCATGCTTGTGGGGATGAACCGTTAGGTGGCAACACTGAGTTAGTAACAACATCATGTTCCCCATGCTTGTGGGGATGAACCGGCCGCGTGAGTGGCTGGGACGACATCAGCGTTATGTTCCCCATGCTTGTGGGGATGAACCGTGATTACACAGCAGCGATGCTTCCTTGAGTACATGTTCCCCATGCTTGTGGGGATGAACCGTTGGTGTTTGTTCAGAGTTAAACTCAATCGAAATGTTCCCCATGCTTGTGGGGATGAACCGGCATCATGGATGCACTAGCGTTCTGGCTAGCTATGTTCCCCATGCTTGTGGGGATGAACCGCCAAGGCTGAACTGCTAGATTACAGGGCGGGCCATGTTCCCCATGCTTGTGGGGATGAACCGTAGTTGCGGAAGCAAAAAACCTCATGCTTATAATGTTCCCCATGCTTGTGGGGATGAACCGTCAATACAGCACCCGTCATCACCCGCACATCAATGTTCCCCATGCTTGTGGGGATGAACCGGCTTGATTATAGCTACAGCTACATCAAAAAGAATGTTCCCCATGCTTGTGGGGATGAACCGACGCCGCAAAGGCTAAGCGCAAGCAATCAAAGATGTTCCCCATGCTTGTGGGGATGAACCGCGCAGCCCACCGCCAGCAACAACAATCAGCGAATGTTCCCCATGCTTGTGGGGATGAACCGTCAGCAGGGACAAGAAAGACGATGAGTAAAATATGTTCCCCATGCTTGTGGGGATGAACCGCCGGTGATCAGCTGTAGAAAAAACCCCAACCTAATCTGACACGTCCTTATTTTGCGTGCCTTCACCTGGTGTGATAAACAAAACCTTGGTTTTTACATTAGTTTTTGCGGTGTGCCACACGCCCTTTGGCACGATGCCATAAGCACCAGCGGATGTTAACTGAACAGATTGCTCCCCCTCTTCCAGTTGCAATACAAAAGTCACTTCACCGGACAATAAAATGACGATCTCATCACCCTTCGGATGTATCTCCCAGCTTGACCAGTCCTCATCAAACTCATAACAGGATATCAGTTCATGCCCGGCAAAACCGTTGTAATCACTGCTTAAACGCTGATAAAAAGTCGAATCGAAAGGCTCCACTGTTGCCGTCTTATCGGGGCTGAGTACAACGAAGTCTTTCTCTATTGAATATGCTGAATTTTTCATTTCACTAATCTCCATTCCCGCTACGTAATCTTAGCGCAAGAAGCCTTTGATAAGTACGCACATGAAAGTCTGCGACTTTCACAGTAACCATCAACCGTGATCATGAGGCAGACTATTAGGTTAGATCCAGATGAAACACACCTCATGACACCTTGCCCCTTCTCTTTTCCACCAACTTCTATAAACTCCACACCATATATAATATAGGAACAACAATGGATATTATCCAAACAGTGAAAGATGCATGGGGCTGGACAGGAATCAACCCAACGGAAGTGGTCACTGAAAACGACTTCGCTAATTATATTCTCAAAGATGAAGCTGATAAATTCTGGCGTTTATGCCCTGAAGATGTGTACTGCAAAGTGGTCGCAGACTCCATCGAGGCATACAACCAGCTTATCAACGATGAAGATTTTGTCTACGACTGGTTTGTGGATGCCTACGTCGAAGATGCTAAAGCAGCTTTGGGTGAGCTGGAAGAAGGCCAGAAATACACCTTAGTCATTCCGGGTGCGCTGGATGGTGATTATGACGGTGACAATATGAAAATAGCGCCGATTGAAGATATTATCAGCGCCTCAGGGGCTTTGGGCAAACAAATAAAAGATTTACCAGATGGTTCAAAGATAGAGTTTACTGCTACACCCTAAACTTTCATCTGATCCGGTAACATGCCGATAACCTTATCACTCAGCATGATAATGCTCTGCTTCAGCCTGTCGCTCTTGCAGAGCTTGCGTCAGAATCTGGTAAGCCGAAGATAAGAACAGAGCTGCCATAATCCCCGCCACGATCAAATCCGGCCAACCGGTAGCTGTGCCCCAAACACCGAATGCGGCCAACATCACCGCCACATTACCAATGGCGTCATTGCGTGAACACAACCAGACCGACCTGACATTAGCATCACCGTCTTTGTATTTGACCAATAACATGACGCTGGATAAATTCGCCAACAGCGCTAACAAGCCGATCCAGAGCATGATTTCAGCAGCAGGCACACCCGCATAAAACACCCGATACGCAGTTGAGCCAAACACCCATAAGCCTACCAGCAATAAACTCACACCTTTAAACAGGGCCGCGTTGGTTCGCGTCTGAACAGATGCGCCAATCACTGCCAGTGATATACCGTAAGTCAGCGCATCACCCAGAAAGTCCAGTGCATCGGCCTGCAAAGCCTGCGATTGCGCCAGACGGCCCGCGCCCATTTCCACAAAGAACATCAGCGCATTGATAGCGATTACTATCCATAGCCGACGTTTGTAGTCGTCAGAAACGCCATCAAATTTGGCATCATGCCCACAACACCCGGCCATCCTGTTTACCTCTTTAATTCAGTAGAGGCACACAGTATAATTCCTATAGTGACTAGAGGTTCAAGAGGTATTTCAATGTTTTCTATCGGTGCGTTATCAAAAAAAGCGGGGGTCAAAGTACCCACCATCCGCTATTACGAACAAATCGGATTGATTGCGCCCGCAATACGCACAGCGGGCAATCAACGGCGTTACCGTGAATCAGAACTGGAGCGTTTAGGCTTTATCAAACATGCGCGTGACCTCGGGTTTTCCATTGAAGCGATCTCAGCGCTCATCGAACTGAACCATCACCCGGATAAATCCTGCACTGCGGCTAATGCCATCGCCCGACAGCAACTCAAAGACACCCGCGCTAAAATTGCCAGCTTGAAAAAATTGGAAACCGAGTTAGTGCGCATTGATGAGGGCTGCGCTGGTGAGGGGGCGGTGAGTGATTGTTATGTGCTTCGTGCGTTAGCGGATCATGGACAGTGTGTGTCCGGGCATGATTGAGGTAGCGCTATCAGTGACCCGCCCGATCACTGATAGCGGCGCATAATGATTGGCCTGTACGCCTCCGTATCAACCCTGATACCCAAAATACCGAGGCAAAAACAACACCAGATCCGGAAACAAAGTCATCACTAAGAGGGAACCAATCAGCATAATAATAAATGGAACAACCTGCTTTATAATGCCCGCCAGCGCAATACCGGTTGTGCCATTAATCACAAATAACAACACGCCATAAGGGGGTGTGATCAACCCAATCATCAGGTTCACAATCGTGATAATCCCGAAATGTACAAGATCAATGCCTAGCTCCCGGCAGGAAGGAATCAATAACGGCACAATCACCAAAATCACCGTCGTCGCATCCAGCACGCAACCCAACAATAAGAACACCACGTTGATCAGCAACAGGAAAGCGATCGGTGATAAATCCATACCACCCAGCGTCGAAGCGATCTGATTAGGAATATTTTCTGTCGCCACGATGTAATTAAAAATCAAAGCCGCACTAATCACCAAGCCCACAGAAGCCGAGGAATACGCACTCTCGCGTAAGGCTTCATATAGCTCAGACCAACTAATCGAGCGATAAACCACCGCAGCCAACAACAGCGCATAACCCGCCGCGACGGCTGCCGCTTCAGTCGGTGTAGTCACGCCGCCATAAATACCATACAACAGAATCGCAGGCATCATCAGCGCCGGTAAAGCCCGCCATGTCACCCGTGGCAAATCTTTTTTAGGTGTGCGCACTTCCTGAACAATATTCAACCGCGTTGCTTGGATGCGATTCATGATCATCAAGGCAACACCCATTAACAAACCTGGTATTAATCCGGCAATAAATAGAAAACCAATCGAAGTACCTGACACCAGCGCATAAATAACCATCGGAATGGAAGGCGGGATAATAGGCCCGATGGTGGCCGACGCTGCTGTCACCGCCGCCGCATAACTCGGTGGATAACGCCCGTCTTTGGTCATCATATTGATAACAACACGCCCGACACCCGCCGCATCCGCCACCGCAGAACCCGACATGCCGGAAAAGATCAGGCTCGACACAATATTCACATGACCAAGCCCGCCACGCAGATGCCCGACAATAGCCACACAAAACTGCAACAGACGATCTGAAATCGTGCCCACATTCATAATATTGGCCGCCACAATAAACAGAGGCACCGCCAATAAAATAAAACTGTTATAAACGCCCTGAATAATCTGCTCACCCGCCAGCGCTAAATCCTGACCACTGACAAACAGGTAAACAATAGCCCCGATAATCATCGAGAAAGAAACCGGTGTCCCGAACGCGGCCAGCAGAAAAACAGCCACCAAACACAATGCAAATGCCAGACTCATGGCTGTGATCCTTCCTGTTGTGAAGCGGTTTCATCATTAAGTGCATCCCATTTTTTTGGGTGAATATGCTCATAAGTAGCCCAAACATAACGCATAATAATTGCACTCAGAAACACACCATAGATACTGAACACATAATCCAGACGGATTTTCAGAATGGCGCTTTTTTTGATTTTGTAAAACAGAATGTAATCCCAGGTTGGCAGGAAGCTAATCGCAAAACCAACAATGACGCCTAGCGCCGCCAGAATAAAAAAAACACGCTGGACTTTACGGGGTGTCGCCTGATAAAGAATATCGAAGCGGATATGATCGTTGTGCCTCAGACAGAAAGCACCGGCCCAGAATATCAGCCAGAGCCATAAGGTAAGCCCGACTTCCTGCGCCCACCCCAACGGGTAATTCAACACATAACGGGAGAAAATTTGTGCGCAAAAGGTTAAGAAGATGGCGGCCAGCATTAAGACAGCCACGCCATCGGCTGCTTGTTGCAGGCGATGAATTAGTTTAGACACAGAGTTTTTCCTTGGTTTGAGAGCCTCGCAATACAACTTATCGCACTCAGTAGCCTCCCCCAACCCTTGCCCCCATAAGGGAGAAAGGGTGTTTATTTGTGCCAGCGACAAAGCTAAAAACAAGTACGTATATTCTTGCTGGCCTCCCTTCCTCCCCTTGGGGAAGAAGGGTTGGGGATGGAGGGTGAGCTAGGGAGCAACACCCGTTGATTTCTATAGATGCTGCTCATGCTTCCCTAGAATTAAAGAAGCATTACTTCGCGTTAATCTTATCCAACAAACCTTCAGGCCATGTCTTTGAAAAATCTGATTCCATATAAGCTTTTTGTACATGCGTACGGAATGCTTCAAGATCAGGCTCATAGACTTTCAGACCTTTCTCTACGAAGAAATCGGCCAGTTCACCTTCCAACTTCAACTGATTTTCACGACCAAACTCAGCGGCATCATCGGCTGCTTTCTGAACAGTTGCCTGTTGCTCCGGCGTCATCGCATCAAATACTTTCTTCGAAATCGCCAGGTAGTTAAGATCCACCAAATGACTGGTCAATACGATCTGTTTGGTCACCTCGTAGAATTTGGCATCTTTGTCCGTTGGCAGCGGGTTATCCTGTCCATCAACCGCACCGGTTTGCAGCGCAGTATAAACTTCGGTAAACGCCATAGGTGTAGGGTTTGCACCTAATGCTTTGCCAAGAAATTGCCATGCATCGGATCCCGGCATACGCAGTTTGACGCCTTTCAGATCAGCCGGTGTTTTCACTTCCTGATCAGTACGCAGATTCAGTTGGCGACGCCCCAGATAAATCACGCTCAGTAGTTTCACACCCAGTGTATCTTCCACTTCTTTCTTCAGCGGATCCATTAACTCATCAGCAAATACCGCTTTCTGGTGCTCAGCATCACGGTGGACATAGCCCGCAGAAAAGATGGAGAACGCCGGAATAAACTCAGCCAGTTCCTGCGCTGAAGTGATAGACATTTCCAGGTTGCCACGTGCAATGGCTTCTAACTCGGTGCCCTGCTTGAACAATGAAGCATTCCAATGTGGCTCGAAGGTGGCGAAGTCTTTAACCGCCGGGCCGAATTTTTCAACCAGCGCGATAGCACGTTGATCAGTCTCAGAACTAGGTGCAGACAGGCGTAGTTTTATATCAGCCGCATTGGCCATGCTGGCAGCACCCAGTGCGACCGCAATCGCCACACTGCTCAGTGCACGTCGTAATTGTTTGCGGGTATTTGAATTCATCATTTTCATCGTATGTTCTCCTCGTTGATTAAGTTGCCGATCAATGCACAACCGGCGTCTGCGAAAATATTTACATAAAACGCAAACAAATATCAACTATATTTTTCATAAAAACCCCAAATAAATAAAATATCACTTAATTCTAAAAATGAAGGATTTTATTGAAAATTCAGAAAACGCCATTTACACTGTAAAAACACTTACACTGGATGATGAGAGAATTGTTTAGCTACCCACTGGAGTGATAGAGATGAGTTTATATGAGGCGTTACGCACCGATATTTTGATGGGAGCCTATCCACCAGGCACCAAGTTAAAAATGGATCAGCTCAAAAAACGCTATAACAGTGGTGTCAATGTATTGCGGGAAAACTTAGTGCGCCTGGCCGGTGAAGGTTTAGTCGAAGCAGAAGAGCAAAAGGGTTTTCGGATAAGCAACCACTCAATCGAGCGGCTTCGCGACTTAACGCGCCTGCGTATTTTGCTGGAATATGATGGTATCCGGCATTCGTTTAAAAACGGTGGCGTTGAGTGGGAAAGCAATCTGGTCGCTGCCCATTACAAGCTGGCCTATATGGAAGATAAAATGCGGGCAGACGAAGAAGTACACTTTAGCAGCTGGCATCAGGCCGATTATGAGTTTCACGCTGCGCTGATTGCCGACTGCGGCTCAGAACTGCATCAACACTACCATAAACAAATTTACGATCAATTCCGCCAATTTGTGGTGGTGGAATTAAAAACCACAGGCTTTCGCGGCCACGATATTGTCGATGAGCACAAAGCCATTATGGATGCTGTATTAGCCCGTGACCCAGATGCCTGTGCTGCATCGCTGGAAGTACATCTCGCTGAGTTTGTGCAACGACTGGAGACGGATAACCCAGAGGTAAGCAAGTGAGTTCACAAGTACAAAACACCAATGAATCAGATACATTGAACATAGCAGTAGTCGGCGCAGGATTGGTTGGCAAAGACCATATCCGTATGATAATGAATAGCCGGAAATGTCGGCTGGCAGCCATTGTTGACCCCACCGAAAGCGCGAAACATTATGCAGCTGAACTCCGGACTACTTATTATCCGACACTTTCCGAACTGTTTAAGCGGCAAGATGTTGACGGCATCATTCTGGCCACGCCAAACCACTTACATGCAGAACAGGCCATGCAATGTCTGGAAGCCGGCATCCCCGCCATTATTGAAAAACCAGTGACACATACTCTGGAGGCCGGACAACAATTACTGGAGCGGGCCGCCGCCAGTAATGTACCGATGTTAGTAGGCCACCACCGTATGCACAGTCCTATCATGCAAATAGCCAGACAAGCCATTGAATCCGGCAAACTCGGGCAACTGGTCGCTGTGACAGGTAGCGCCATGTACTACAAACCGGATGATTATTTTGAGGCCGGGCCTTGGCGCGCTCAACCGGGCGGCGGGCCAATCCTTATCAACATGATTCATGAAATCGGCAACCTGCGTTATTTGTGTGGTGAAATTACCGCAGTCCAGGCCATTTCCTCGAATGCCAGACGCGGGTTTGTTGTTGAAGATACCGTGGGTATTTTGCTGACTTTTGATACAGGTGTTATCGGCACTTTTATTCTGTCTGATACCGCTGCATCAGGTCGCAGCTGGGAACAAACCTCTCAGGAAAATCCGTATTTTGCCAACACACCTGATGAGGATTGTTACCACATTGCCGGGACTAAAGGCTCGTTATCCGTTCCCACCTTTCGTTACAAACACTATGGTACGGAAGCGTCTTCATGGAACAAGCCTTTTATTCATGACTCACTCGAACTTCAGCGAAGCGATCCATTGATGGAACAGTTAAACCATTTCTGTCAGGTCATCCGGGGTGAAACCAAACCATTGGTTAGTATACATGATGGCTTACAAAATTTGCGGGTAACCGAAGCTATTGTGAAAGCGGCAGCTTGCGGTGAAAGCGTTTGTATTGAACAGACGTAACACGCCTGATTAATTATTTTAGGCCGATCTGATTCAAGGGACGGCAAATAGGTGAAATTTAATGTTGTATTCAATTGCTACGGTCTGTTTATCCGGCACCTTACGCCAAAAAATTGAAGCCATTGCTAAGGCTGGTTTCCGTGGCATTGAGATTTTTGAAAATGATTTGATTACTCACAATGGATCGGTCAGTGAAATCCGTCGAATGATTGAAGATCACGGCCTGGAAGTAGTCACTTACCAGCCGTTCCGCGATTTTGAAGGCATGCCCGAACCTTATCGGCAAACAGCCTTTGACCGGGCTGAGCGTAAATTTGACCTGATGGAGACCTTGGGTACCGATTTATTAATGATCTGTAGCAATTGCTCGCCGCATGCTTTAGGTGGCATTCAGCGCTCAGCCGATGATTTACATGAGCTGGGAGAACGTGCTGATGCGCGTGGTATGCGGGTGGCTTATGAGGCACTAGGCTGGGGCAAACATATTTATGATTACCGTGATTCATGGGAAATCGTGCGGCGCGCCGATCACCCACGTATTGGCCTGTGTCTGGATTCCTTTCACATTTTCTCGCGTGATACTGAGCTGGACACCATGCTTAATATTCCGGGTGACCGTATCTTTCTGGTGCAGGTGGCTGACGCACCACGCTTGTCAATGGATCACCTGAGCTGGAGTCGCCATTACCGCTGCTTCCCCGGACAGGGCGAACTGCCGATTGATCAGTTCGTAGAGAATTTGCATGCAACCGGGTACGACGGGCCATTCTCGCTGGAAATTTTTAATGATCAATTCCGCTCCGGTTCACCGGAAAAAACAGCAGTCGATGGTTATCGCTCATTGGTCTATGCCAATCACAGTGCAGAAGCCCGGCAAGACCATCATGCTAAAAAAATAGCCGCCCGCCCTCTGACAGAGATCAGCCCACCCAGTGATATACAATTTATTGAATTCGCTTTAGACAAAAATGAAACAGTCGCTTTGACCACACTGATTGGCCAGTTAGGCTTTCAGCATACTGCGACACATAAACAGAAAGCAGTGGAATTATGGCGACAGGGACAGATTAATTTGGTGATGAATCAGGAGCCGGATAGTTTCGCACAACGTTACCACCAGCAACATGGGGTATCGGTCTGTGCGGTCGGGCTAAGCTGTGAAAATGTGGGCCAACTGACAGCACGGGCCGGACAACTGCGCTACCCACCTGTTTATGGCAACCCGGACACCGATACACACGGTATTCCAGCCATTAAAGGGCCAGGAGAATCATTGTTATACATGGTGGATAGCAGCGAACAACCCGGGCACTGGGAACGTGAGTTTAACTGGCATGAACATAACCCGGTGGCCTACCTCAACACAGTCGATCATATCGCCACCACCATGAGTTATGAGGAGATGCTGCACTCTATTTTACTGTATCGCGCCATGTTCTCCATGCGCTCAACGCCGAGTGTTGATGTCTCTGATCCTGGTGGCTTGGTGAAAAGTCAGGTGATGCAGACACCCGATAAGGCCGTGTCTTTTACCTTGAATAGTACACAGGCGCCCGGCACCGTATCAGGACATATCCTGAACCAATATTCCGGCACAGGTGTTAATCACATTGCGCTGAGTACTAATGATATTTTTGCGTTAGCGAAACGCTTGGAAGAACAAAGCACACCCACCATGGCAGTCACCGAAAATTATTATGACGATTTAGCCGCACGATTCGGGCTATCCGATGAATTACTGAGCCAGCTTCAGCGCTATGGCATTTTGTATGATGAGGATGACCAAGGAGTATTTTATCAGTTATATACCCAACTGTTTTCAGGAAAGTTTTGTTTTGAAATCGTACAGCGTGATGGGTACCAGGGTTTTGGCACACCTAATTCACAAATGAGAATGACGATGCAGGCACGAGAGTTAGCCAGCATTTTATGAAAAATAAACCCGAGATAATAACCTTCTTTAAAAAAACCTCCCAGCAAATGGGCTAATCTACTGGGAGGGTACAAAATACCCGTAAACTACTCTCCTCAGAAGAAGCAGTGTTGAGTTCAAGTACGAGCGAGGTCAACTATACGACAATAAGTTTAATTTATAAACTAATTTACATCAAAAACTGCAATTATTAATTTAATAAATAACATTAAATTAATAAAATATTTAATTTAATACTTACCATTAAATTATCCTGGGAGTCACCACACCACTGAGCACCCTAAAGTATCTCAAGCTGCTGAAGCGTAATGTCGCCACTACAAGTTTTAATCAGTTTATTTTTTGTTTTTCTTCTCTTCTAGTAATTTTTTCTTCAACAGTAACTTCTTCTTTTTAGCCGCAGCCTTCTTGCTGGCAGCATCAGACTTACTACTTTTCTTCGCTTTTTTGGCTGGCTTAGTTTTTGCTTTATCAGCTTTCTTAGTCTTAGCAGGCTTTTTTGTATCTTTACCTTTGGTGTCTTTCTTAGCTGTTTTTCCTGAATCAGACTCATCCGTTTTATCAGCTGATTTTACCTTAGCTTTTTTCTTACTCTTTTTATCCGCTGACTTCGACGCATCTTTGCTGTCCTTATCCGCTACTTTAGACTTGCTGTCCTTGTCACCCTTCTTAGAAGACTTAGCTGATTTAGTATCACTGTCCTTATCATCTTTTTTGGCGGATTTAGCGGATTTCGTATCACTAGCCTTGTCATCTTTCTTAGCAGACTTCGTAGATTTAGTATCGGAATCTGTGGATGAAGCACCCAGTTGTTTAGTTGAGGTAATTGCTTTTTTACCGGTGGCCTTAGCGGCACCTTTAGTAGTCGATACTTCACTTTTGATATTTTTGAAAGTGGCTTCACCAATGCCCTGTACCTTCAACAAATCATCAATTGACTTGAAGTCACCGTTTTTCTTGCGATGATCGACAATAGCCTTGGCTTTCACTTCCCCAATCCCTGGCAGATTTTCCATCAAAGCAGCCGTATCAGCTTTATTGATGTTCACCATTTCAGCCAGCGACAGCGTGCTGAATAACAATGAGAAGGTAAGCAATGTTGCGCGTAATAATTGTTTCATACTGATGAAATCCTTTGTGTTTTTATAAAAAGCGGAGTTATCCAATTTGGAAAATTCATGATAGGCAGTCGTATTTAGTAAATGATACGTTCAACTGACTGAAGGTACCCCTATGCTTCACCCTGCAATTTCTGCAGCAAATAAACATACTGCAAAGTCTGCCGTGTCGCAGATTCTTTAAGATTAGCTGATGCACTATGCCCACCATCAATGTTCTCATAATACAAAAAATCATGCCCCATATCTTCCAGCCGTGCCGCCATCTTCCGCGCATGACCGGGGTGCACGCGGTCATCTTTAGTCGATGTCACAAAGAAGATTTCCGGGTATTCCCTATCCGGTTTCACATTGTGATAAGGCGAGATCGAACGCAGGAACTCCCCCTCCACTTCATCTTCCGGATCACCGTATTCTCCCATCCACGAAGCACCGGCCAATAAGGTGTGGTAACGCAACATATCCAATAGCGGCACGGCACAAATCACCGCACCAAACAAATCAGGACGCTGCGTGAACATAACGCCGACCAGCAAACCACCATTCGAACCACCTTCTATGCCCAGATGTTCAGGCGATGTGATGCCCTTAGCAATAAGGTCTTCAGCCACACTAATAAAATCATCGAAGATCAACTGGCGCTGGGTTTTCAGTCCGGCCTGATGCCATTTCGGGCCGAATTCACCACCCCCACGTATATTCGCCAACACATAAACACCGCCCTGCTCCAGCCATAACTTGCCACGAATCGCCGCGTAACCGGGCGTCATCGACACTTCAAAACCACCATAGCCATATAACAAGGTCGGGTTCTTACCATTCAACTCACCGTTTTTATCGCGCACCACAAAATAAGGGATCAGCTCACCATCGCTGGATTTAACCTCAAACTGCTCCACCATCATGCTGGATGCATCGAACCATGCGGGTAAAGATTTCGCCGGAAGCTGCTGTTCTGTCGCGGTGTTGTACAACCATAACGTGCTGGGTTGCAGGAAATCTTCGGTGACAATAAAGGCTTCCTCACCTTTATCATTAGTAGCACCAATATGCACCGAACCGGTGACGGGAAACGCCAATGGTTCGGCATTCCACGCCTTACCATCCCAATCAAAAATCAGCGCCTTACCCACGACATTTTCAAAAACACCCAGCAGTAATTTTGACCGGGTGAATCCCATGCTGCCCATTGATGAACGCGCATCCGGCGAATACACCAAATTCAGCGCATCAATCTCACCGGACTGCGTGAAGGCATCAAAATCAAAGGAAACCAGGTCACCATTGTTAAAACCACGCCAGCTCTCATTTAACGACAGTAAAACCTGACCTTTAAACACACCGCTCAAACCGGACTTCTCCGGAATAGGCAGCCGTATAGGGTGTAGTGTTCCACGCGGCAGCCAGTAACTTTCACTGTCATAAAAAGTCACCATGCGGGTTACGATAATTTCATTACGCTCATTGCTCAGTTCCAGACTGGAAGCCGCCAACAAAACATCCGTTTTTTCACCGCGCATTAACTCCGTAGCTTCTGATAATGGTGTGCCACGCTGCCACAGTTTAGCAATCATCGGATAACCTGAATCTGTCATCGAGCCTTCACCAAAATCAGTACCCACTAATACCGTGTCACTATCCAACCAGCCGGTAAAACTTTTCGCCTCATCGAGAATAAATCCATCTTCGACAAAACTACGACTGGCCACATCGAATTCCCGATACACCGCTGCATCTTTGCCGCCATCAGACAGACCGAGCAAACATTTATTATCATCACTGTGCAGACGCCGATTACCTTTAAATACCCAGTTTTTGCCCTCAGCTTCAGACAAAGCATCGTAATCAAGAATCGTTTCCCATTGCGGCGCCTCAGTGAGGTAACTGTCTAATGTAGTAGCACGCCAAATACCCCGGACGTGAGTTTCATCCTGCCAGAAATTATGCACCTTACCATCGGTACAACGGCCATAAGGAATCTTTTCTTTCGCATTAACGATGGCTAACGCCTGCGCTTCCATGTCACTGAAACGCGGGTCTGCTTTCAAACGATCAACAGAGGATTTATTCCACCCCCGTACTTTGTCTAAAGCAGATTCGCCCAACACCTCCTCAAGATAGCGATGTTGTTCTAAAACGGTGTCATTATTGGTGAGCGGAGTGTTAGCCATAGTATGAAGTCCTTTTATTTTGGATGTTGATCATAATGAATAAAATTCAGCCACCGGATTAGCGTTTCAGTTCAAGGTCGTGTGCCGGAGGCATGGTTAGCTTTTCCTTACTGTAGAAGTCGCAGACCTCTATGCTTGCGGGATGTGTAGTTCCCACATGCGGCTTACTCATTGATTGAGGTAGTTTAGATTGATCTAATCATCTGTGCACTTCAGAATAAACTTATTCCGCAATCCGAGGGGCATTATGCCGGATATAACCAAAATCATTAACGAAACACATGTACGCGCCTATCGCTTGAAGCGGACGCGGAAATTACTGGTACAGTTCAATATCGATGCAGCGGTTCTTGACCCGCTGCCAGACTGTCCGTTTGAGGAGGATTATCTGTGACGCAAAGCTACGACTATGTGATTGTCGGTGCCGGTACTGCGGGTTGTGTGCTGGCGCATCGCCTGAGTGAGAATGGTCAGTTCTCCGTTTTGTTGTTGGAGCATGGCCGCGATGACCGGAGCTGGATTATTCAGATGCCTGCCGGGCTGCGATCAGCTTTTAAGCCAACCAGCCAGTTTAATTACTGGTTCAAAACGACACCACAAGCACACCTTAATCATCGTGAGATTGATCAGCCTCGCGGCAAGGCATTAGGTGGTTCTTCGGCCATCAACGGCATGACCTTTTTGCGGGGCAACCCACGAGACTATGACGATTGGGCCGACGTGGAAGGTTGTAAGGGTTGGTCATTTGCTGACTGTCTGCCTTATTTTAAGAAGTTCGAACGTCGTGATGGCGCAGCCAATGATTTTCGCAATAATGCGGGCATGGTCGGTGTTAAGACGCAGGATGAGTTGAATCCACTGAATCAAGCGTTTCTGGACGCTGGTCAACAGGCGGGTCATGCGCTAACTGATGATGTGAACGGGTTCAGCCAGGAAGGAGTTAGCCGGTTCGAGATGTCAGTCGAAGATGGTTATCGCAGCACCTCTGCCCGGGCTTATATTCATTCGCAACCCAAACGGGATAACCTTGAGATCAAGGCTGGCGTTAAAGTATTACGGGTATTGATTGAAAATGGCCGTGCCATCGGCGTGGAATTTGCCAAGGGCCGAAATACTCAAAAGGTGCGTGCTAACCGTGAAGTTATCCTGTCAGCCGGAACATTTGGTACGCCGCAATTGCTGATGTTGTCGGGTATTGGCCCGGAGGCGCATCTTAAGGAGCACGGCATCCCCGTTGTTCTGGATGCGCCCAACGTGGGCAGGAACCTACAAGATCATTTGGAAGCACATGTCCAGGTGGAAACCGACAAACCGGTCTCACTTAATAAATACCTCAAACCCCACCTGATGCTTTGGGCCGGGATACAGTGGTTTGGCTGGAAAGGGGGTGTTGCAGCAGTGAACCAGTGCCACGTCGGTGCATTTTTGCGTTCGACACCGGCAACAACCCACCCTGACATTCAATTTCATTTCTTCCCGATCTTATTTGGCCCGAACTGGATTCCTGATCCCGCGAAGAATGGTTATCGTTTGGGTGCTGGCCCAATGCGACCCGAAAGCCGGGGCACAGTGCGGTTGGCATCATCTGATCCAAATGACGCGCCGTTAATTGATCCCAATTATCTGGCGACCGATAACGATTGGTTTGTCATGCGTGAAGGCTTGAAGCTGGGGCGGGAATTGCTTGCTCAGCCTGCGTTCAAGGACTTTCATCGGCGCGAAGATTTACCCGGTGCACAGGTTAAGACCGATGCCGATTGGGATGATTTTATCCGTGAGGATGCGTCATCTGCCTACCACCCTTGCGGTACTGCCCGAATGGGTGCCGATGGTGACACGCGAGCCGTTGTCGATCTGGAGCTGAAATTCCGTGGTATTGACGGGCTGCGTGTGGTTGACGCCTCAGTGATTCCGGCGGTACCCAGCGCTAATATCAACGCTTGCGTGTTCATGATTGCTGAGAAATCTGCTGATAAAATTCTGAGTCGCCCAGCCTTATCACCCGAAGTATTACCTTATTATCGTGCCATTAAACAAGATTAAACCATGAGGCATAACCTGACAGCTATTGCTCCATGATACCTTCATGTCGGCCACAAACCGCGACACTCAGGTGAAGCGGTAAAGCTAGAATTGAGACATGCCTGCGCAACCTGAAAGCGCTCATTTCATGCCAGGGCCGCAGGTTTACCCCCCTACTTTGTGACAAAAATCACCGAAATCACCCCTTAACTTTAGAAAAATGACAGTCGAATGCTGAGGTGAATTTCGTATTGCCGCAGGGTAATACGGTGATTCCGATCGTGCTAAAATCCGGTAAAAGTGGTATTTTAATCAACCCAAAAATACTAAAAATGCAAAATAAATAAACACATTATTTCTTGTTATTATAAAAAAAATCTAAACTAGACTAATTAATAATTAAATTAATAATCACTATTGAAAAATAGATAAAAAATAATTCCCCAAAAATTATAAAATAGCCTAACCTCACCGTGAAAGTAGAGTACTTCAAAAAACCAATACCTATGAGAAGTTAAAAAATTAATGAAAAAGTCAGGAGAAGACGCATCAGTAGCCGTGAGAAAACTGGGGAAGACGCACCGGTAGTAGTGAGAAAACTGGAGGAATATGTCAGTCGGCGCTCCTTAGTGGCTTTTATTGCAGTTTCGTTTTTAATCATAGTTAGTGCTGCCATCATTAATACTAGTCAGGCTTCACAAAAAATTATGTTTGAAGTTTTCAATATCACTTATGATCAACGCACATTGTTAAACGAAGTCAATGACAAAATAATATTTTTGCTTAATAGTTCAAAAGAAGGCACATCTGAAAGCTTCATCAAAAATGCACTAAAAGATATTTCAAACATAATGAAAGAACTCAAAAAAAATCAACAGTTGCTTAAAAAATCACAAAATCAAGAAGGAAAAATAATTAACTTCTTATTATTAAAAATTTACCCCAAAGAACAACAATCAAAACTTATCACTCAAATTGATGAAAACTTACAAGATATGTCAGAAAAAGTAGAAAAACTAATTCAGACAGACCCAGTGGTTATCAAGAGTGAATTTAATTTCTGGAAACCCAGTTATCTCACCATCATAAAAAATGGAAAATATGCTAAACACATGTCAGAACTTCATAAGGAAGTTTATGAAGCTGCCATTAATCATAACAACAATTTATCACGCCTACAACTATACCTATTAGTAGTAGTTATTAGTGGCATATGGTTGATTTGGGCTTATGTACTGAAACCTCTGGCAAACCACGTTAATTATCAGTTTAATATTATTAAAGAAAATCAAGATAAACTGCACCATCAAACACATTTTGATGCTCTCACCAAAGTAAGGAACCGTCAAAGCTTTTCCAGTATTACTAAAAAAACCAATCAAACACCAAGTTCTTTATCACCTTTCACTGCATGCATTATTATCGATATTGATGAATTCAAGTTAATAAATGATAGTTTTGGACACCCTATTGGCGACCTGGTTCTTAAAGAAATAGCAAGCAGATTTAAAAGAAAAACAACAGCCTCTGAACAAGTATTTCGTATCGGAGGCGATGAATTTGCAATCATAGTTTATGGTGTAAATAACATTGAAGAAATAAATGAACGCGTAAAACAACTCAGCGAACTTTGCTCTCAGCCTATCGATACCGGCTCCATCGAAATCCCTATTCATGTGAGTATTGGGGTAGCCTACCAAGCTCAAGCAAAAAATACCCTGCAAGAATTATTTGCAGCAGCAGACATTATGCTTTACCAAGTCAAAGAAAGCGGAGGCAAGGGTTATGAATTTTACTCAGTAAATGATCAGATCAAAATAACTGATTTACTCAAAATGGATACTGACCTTGAAAGTGCACTAAAAAACAATCAAATTGAAATATATTACCAACCCATATTCCAAATCAATCAGAATAAAATAACCGGGTTAGAGGCGCTTGCCCGCTGGAATCACCCGGAAAAAGGCATACTACCAGCGTCCCACTGGCTTATCACCTCAAAACGGCTAGGCTTCTTATCGGAAGTATCTATGTTTGCATTAAAACAAATAGAAGCAGATATAGAGAAATGGTCTGAAATGGATATTCATCCCATTCAGATTAGCATAAACACTACTGAAAAATTATTAGTGTCAGGTTTAATGTTTGAACACTTAAACCAAACCATAAAACGTTTCAACCAACACAACAAGTTTTCTATTGGTATAGAAATACCTGAATCCATTATTCTCGACAGAAACTTTCACCTCATTACAGACCAATTAATCGCTATGCGCAAAGAAGGTTTCAAAATATTACTGGATGATTTCGGGACTGGTTATGCCACACTGTCTCATCTCGTAAGCCTTCCTTTCGATTCAATAAAGGTTGATCGCCAATTTTGTAAAAACGTATCAAATAGCCACTCTCACCGTTCCATTATTAAAACACTCCAGGTGCTGGCAGATGACTTGGGCAAGAGTTTAATTTGCGAAGGCGTTGAAGATGAGAAGTCTTTAAGAATTCTCAGTGAGCTGGGTTGTGAATACGTTCAAGGCTACTATTACTCCAAAGCTATTTCTTTTGATAAAACAACGGAGTTACTCAAAAAAAGCATATTGAGGCAAACCTAAATGTATAAACTGAAACTAACATTTTGTCTTATTGTTTTATTTATAAGCTTACTACCCATTAACGGATACCCGGAAGCACAGCCCATCGCCGAACTAAAACATTGGTGGGTATCAGAAAGTGAACTAGCAGCAGTTGCTGAAATCAGAGGAGCCCTTGAAAAACAAGGCGGCAAGTTTGAATCATCTCACCTTGATAATTTTAATGAATTGAAAATTGATATTATTGAACGTTTAAATTTAGGCTACCTTCCATCGATAACACATTGGCTGGCTGGAAAAGAACTTCAACAACTACAGGAACAAACTATTCTCTTACCTTTACCCGACATAGTCGGAGGCAAAAAAATACGTGACATTTTATTTGATGAAGTCTTAACTGAAATAACCAGTAATGAACAAATAGCCGCACTACCTGTTGGTATACACATGCAGAATACGGTTTATTATAATGCAAAAATTTATGACTCCCTCAAACTATCCCCACCAGAAACATGGAAACAGCTATTTGAGCAAGCAGAAATAATAAAAAATGCAGGGCATACTCCTCTTGTTGTCGGAAGTGACAGTGGCTGGCAACTCAGTTTTTTGCTTGATGCTTTACTACTATCCTATGGTGGCAATGAAGTATTTCAGGAAATTTTCATCGAAAATAAACCTATTACCCAATGGCGCACCACCTTAACCAAGGTGTTCAGCGATTTTATAAAATTAAAACAATACACTAACTCTAACCACTCTGATCAAAAATGGAATATTAATGTCAGGACACTGGCAGAAGGTCATGGAGCCATTCAGTTCATTGGCGATTTTGCGAAGGGCGAACTAGCTGCAATGGGCCTCGTAGCAGGAAAAGATTTTTACTGTGGTCTTTCGCCTGAGAATAACAATACTTCCTACTATGGTGTTGATGTTTTTGTAATGTTAAAAACTGAAAACCCCCAATTCCAGGCAGGGCAAAAACTGATGGTAGAGACGATACTAGATCCGGAAGTGCAGAATGCCTATATTACTAAGAAGGGTGGCATCACCGTCAGATCTGATATACAATCAAAGAATCTGGATGAGTGCGCGGCTAAAATGTATGAAAAGTGGACAGATGACAGCCATACCCGACTCCCTATTCTAGCCGGAAGTAGCTGGGCAAAAATGGCGATTTTTCAGGGCATTCAGCAACAATTATGGAATCAGGATCAACCTGATATAAAGGCAGGCGTAGATAAAATAATTACAGCTATTAATAATTTGAATGAGTAGCACTCATGTCGTTACATACAATGCCTAAATAGTGCTTGGCCGAAAACCCGCATTCCCAAACAGTTTCTGATCATTCCGAACTTTGGACTGACCAAATAATACACACCCTCAAATTTCACATTAAATAACAAGTCACTCAGGCGGATTTAGTCGCACTAAACAAAAAACCTTTTCACCGGCATTAATGCTTAACCGCCATCATCTGTCCCTTTGCTACCTATCGCTTTTAACACGCACCCGATTATTGACATCACGGCTGCGGCGAATCAATTCATCACCACCATCAACGTCACCGGACTTCAGTAAACGATCATAAAGCACCACATTCACCGTAGCTGCCAGATTCAAACAACCCACAGTCGGTATATAAACCACCGCCTCCGCGCTATCGATAACCGCCTGGTTCAGCGTGCCATCCTCCGGCCCGAAGACATAAAAGGCCTTATCCGGGTGTTGGAAGTCAGTCAGAGAAGTCGCCCCCTCAACTAACTCCACACACACCACCGTCATGTCGTCAGGTACAACATCCAGTAAACACGCCACGCCTTGCAGCGGGATACTCAGTGTGCGATTTTTGGTGTCCGTCTGAAAACGGGCGGCCCGATCATGACGCACACCCGTATAAAACACCACATCAACCCCAAAACAACCGGCAGCACGCATCACCGCACCCACGTTAGTGGGGCTTTTAGGGTTGGTCAGGCCGATATTGACCTGAGCTTGCTTGTCGATGTTAACCTACCGTCAAATTTTTATAGGTATAAATCGGCGTTTCAATCATCCGACTACCATCGAGGTTCTCCAGATAGAGACTAGCCTGAGCCGCCACCACATCACCCGCTTCATTCTTTGAAATATTTTTCAATTCAAAACGAATCTGTTTAGGATCTTCAAAAATCATGCCGGAGAACTTTTTAATCGACATCGACTTAAACAATGGATTACTAAGCCCGAATACTTCACTGGCTGTTTCTTTTAACAAAGCAATCATGCCATGTGTACCAAAATTACCCGGCACCACCGGATCACCTTTAAAGTGAAACAGGAATGGCCATAAGTCCGGTGTAATCGCCTGCTTCGCAGACAACACATCAATCACACCTTCAGCCGAACTTTCGCTTTGTTTCGTAGCGGAATCATAAATAGGAATGCGCAGATTGGTTTGTTTCGCCGTATGGTCGCCACTCACTCCCTGTTCACCGCCATGTTGGCTACGTAAAGCATGAACATCAGCCGGCAATAAGATACCCACAATGACCTTTTGGGTGTCCAAAATCACCGCACCTTCGGTATCCAGAATACGTCCGTTGAAAATAGCCGTTCCGGTGCCCGTGGTTTTATTTTCAACCCACTTACGCTTTTCCAATTGGAAGTGAATTTTTTTACCCGCCTCGAAATTTAATGACTGTTTCAGTTCGCACACACCGGAAGACAATGCCCGCCCGATGCCGTTGGCTTTTTGTGCCCCCCAAAAACCGACCAATTGGTCCAACTGATCCTGGAATAACATTTCGAGTGGCTCATCCGTTTCATAGGCCCAGTCAGCAGCATCCGATGGAAACGTAAATGAAGCCTCGATGGCCTCATCATCAATGCGCTCAATCTGATCGATACACAAGATAGGCTTACGCGGTAATTTTGCGAACGACTCATTACCCAAAGCACCTTCGGCATGTAGCTCCAACAAACGCCCATTCAGGCATTTAAGGCTTTTCCAATCCAACGCTATCAGCGTCTGATCATCGTAACTGTTGAGTTCTTCAATACTGCATTCAAGTGTCATAATTACTAATTACCGGCCTTCAAAAAATCTATTTTACTACATACCCACGCTACTCTTGCACAAGAATTTTTAGGTAAAGCATACATGGCTGGTTTTGCATAAATAACAACCAATAAAGTGGGAATTTCATAAGTTATCCTTGGTGGGGATAATATGTATACAATACGGGAAATTTTTGTAACAAACCGGGGGAAATAACATGACCATAGCACCCAAATTATGGATCATATTTATCTTTTTTATGATTGCCGGGTGCAATATTTTAGAAAAGAAACCACCTGGTATCCGGGCACATACACTGGAAAATGGCCTTCGTACTTTTGTCATTAATAATAAAAATGATTACTCTAACAATGAAGTGGATTTACGTTTATTAATTCGAGCGGGCAGCTTGCAGGAGAATGATAATGAACGGGGTTATGCACATTTTGTCGAGCACATGGCATTCAACGGCACGAAGGACTACCCCAAAAACACCTTGGTTGCCGCACTCGAAGCATTGGGCATCCGTTTTGCCACTCATGCCAACGCTTCAACCCACTTTAATTACACAGAATACCGACTCAAGCTGGACACCGCAGACCCGGTCAGGTTGCGCAAAGCAATAGACATCCTCGCGCAGTGGGCGCAACACATTAATTTCAAAGAAGAAGAAGTCAAAAAAGAAATTCCGATTATTATGGAGGAATGGCGGCTGCGTGAGCCAACGTTAAAAAGTGCCTCGCATAAATTACGCAAAGCAATATTCAAAGGCAGTCGTTACGCTGATCGTTTGCCCATCGGTACAACAGACAGTATCAACGCGAGCACCAGTGACAAGCTCAAAGGTTTTTATGCCCGGTGGTATCGCCCGGATAATGCCATCTTAATTGTCAGCGGCGACATTGATAAACCATCAACCCAAGCTCTGGTAACAAAAGCGTTTTCCAGTTGGCAAAATAACACCCCTAAACCACGCTACGAAACAGCAGATCTGGCGCTGAAAAGCATTCAGCAGCAACTTAGTTTTTCTGATCCTAACATGGTGTCCAGCTCACTACAGCTAGCCTTTCTCGATAACGACCAATGGCCACAAACCCTTGACCAATATACCGATATGTTACCCTGGAGACTCGGCTTATACATTCTTGAACAACGGCTTTCCAGCCGGGTTTGGCAAAGCAAAGGTAAGATTTCAAGTGTAGGAACCGGCTGGAGTCGTTTATCGCCTAATACGCGTTATATAAACCTGTCGGTGAACCTGGCTAAGGATGACTACGTACAAGGCATGCACCTTCTCGCAGGTGAATTGAATCATATAAAGCAGCAGGGGGTTACCGAACAGGAACTGGAAGATGCCCGTAATGCCACACTGAATACCTGGAAAAAACATCAGGACTCAGCCCGTTCACTGGCGGACCAGGTTGTCGATCATTTCATGTATGGCAAACCACTCAACACCAAGGCTGTTTGGTATAAAAAAATTGAGGAAAAGCTAGCCTCAATGACCACCATAGATATCAAAACCGCGCTAGAACAAACCCTCTCGGGTACACCACGCTTAATCGCAACACACAGTGAACGTCTACCTAAACCCGACATGACTGCCCTGCAAGCTATCCTCACCAACCCTCCAACGGTTGATGCCAAAAAAGTGGTCGCTGATACCGCTAACAGGTGGGCCATTAAACCGGCCTTTAAAGGCAAAATCCTTAGCGAAACTACCGAAGAACAGACGGGTGCGACAAAATGGCAACTGGGCAACGGCATAAGCGTTTATTACCAACACAACACCTCAAAGCCGGGACAGGCTTATTTCTACCTCAGCGCCGATGGGGGTTTGAATATGTTGAAGGAGCCAGAGGTATTTGCGGGCAGAATGACAGTACCAGTGATGGCAAGCAGTGGTTTGCGTGAGATGAATGGCCCGGAACTGGGCAAATGGCTATCATCACGGGGCATGTCAATCAGCCCTGCTCTGGGTTTTCACCATCGTGGCATGATGGGTAGCGCTCCCACCCAACAATTCGGGGAATTAATGCAATTACTGCATGTATCACTCACCGAAAGCCGGGTCACCGGGGAAGTATTTAGCCACCTTGTTAACAAAAACAAAACAACGGTTGAGCAATTCCATAAACACCCCGCATGGGCAGGACAACAACAAATTGAACAGAAAACATTACTGAATGACCCGGCTTTGCGCACGCCGGACATTGCGGAATTGTCGGCTTTGCAACCAGCCCAACTGGAAGCCGTCTACAATAAGTTATTAGTGGGTGCTCAACCTTACAACCTGGCTATTGTCGGTGATATTAGCGAAGCGGAAGTGAAAGCGCTGGTGTTAGCTACTATTGCCACACTCAGAAAAAATACACCCACTGCGGCTACCCGTACGGCACCCGTACCCAAGAAAAACGTCAATATTGAATACACCGGCAACGGACGCAGAAACAGCAGTGTCAGCATGCGATGGATTATTCCGCGTCACTCGCCACATACTTATCAATATGACCACCTGACCCTGCTGGCAACATGGCTACAGGAGCTGTTGAGCGAAGAAATACGTGAGAAGCAAAGCCTGGTTTATTCAATCGGTATCTCAGGAAACAGCGTGAATAAAGACACGCCGGTCTGGACACTCTCTATTAATTTGGAATGTGACACGGATAAACGCCAACAGGTGATTTCCGCTGTCAAAGCAGCATTAACCCAATTCAGCACACAAGATGTATCAACTGAAAAACTGAAAAACATGATTAAAACCGCCAGAGATGAACGGCGACAGCTGTATAGCAAAGCGTTTACACGCGCTACCTGGCTAGCCAGAAACGATCAGGTCAACCGTACTGGTGAGCCGCATGTGCTGGACATTGATAATCGCTTTCTGGGCATTGAAGCAAGTCAGCTGAAGCAGTTATTTGCTAAATTTCTGCAGGATGATACGGTGTATGTGGAGATTATTGGCAAGCCTTGATGAGGTTTATCCTAATAACATTACCCCTGAAACTGAGGTCGCTTTAGACGAAGAACATGCTTAAACGCATAGCCCTGACAATTTGGCGTGGTTTCGCACGACTGGCCATCAAAATTTTTTACCGTCACTACGAAGTGGCCGGTTTAGAAAACATCCCACAAGACCGTGGCGTTTTGCTGTGCGCGAATCATGTCAATGCACTGGCTGATCCGGTGCTGGTACAGGCAGCCAGCAACAGAATGATGCGCCCGTTAGCCCGCAGCGGTTTGTTTAATAAGCTATGGCTCAAACCCATTTTAAGCACGCTGGGTGCCGTACCCATTTACCGCTCCACCGATACGGGTGTTGATACGACACAGAACCAGGATTCGTTTAGTCGTGTTTATGAGCTATTAGAACAGGGCGAATGGATCATGATCTTCCCGGAAGGTCAAAGCCATAGCCAGTCACAAGTACAAGCACTAAAAACCGGTGCAGCACGCATGATTATCGGCACCTTGGAACGCGGTGTTGCTGAACCTGTTTTGCTACCCGTTGGTCTGACCTTTACTAAAAAAGGCAAATTCCGGGGCGATGTCCTGGTTTATTTTGGCGAACCTGTCGACCTGTCAGTCCCGGAAAGTGTGGCTCCGGACGTGCGGGTTCGGGTCATTACCCGCCGCCTGACCGAAGGCTTACGGGCAGTTACGATTAATACGGACAATTGGGAAGATCTTGAACTAATAGCTAAGGTCGAGCGATTTTTTGCGATGCGTTATGGAAAATACCGCGAGCGTAGCCTGGCCCAGCGCTTTCGTGCCATGAAACAGATTATTTCCGGCCACCGTTTATTACGCAAACAACAACCCGCACTAGTGGAAAAAGTCACTCAGGACTTACAGCGATTTGAAACCATCTGTCGCAATGTAGGCATCAAAGATTATCACCTGAACATTGCCTACCGACCCTTTCTGGTCGTGCTATACAGCATTAAATTACTATTAACCCTGCTGATATCAGTGCCCTTCTTCATCTGGACTGTCGTAAACGGTGCTGCGCCTTTTTATCTGACCCGCCACCTTGCCGGTCGTTTCGCGAAAGGCACCGACCAATACGACACCACAAAAATATTATTGGGCTTTGTTTTATTCTCTCTCTTTTGGGGCTCGCAGGCTGTTGGTGTCTACCACTATTTCGGCCTGAAGATATTGTTATTTTACTTATTGAGCCTGTTGATTGGCACAATAGTCGTCTTAAAACAGCGCAATGAGATTTTCAGCATCAAAGAAAATATCTATGTCTTTCTATTATTTGTCCGCAACCGGAAATTAAGAGAACACCTGATTTCAAGGCGCAACAACCTTGAAAGAGAACTGGCCAAACTGGTCAGAATTGCAAATCGCCTGATAGATAAGCAGTCAGCATCAGGAAAGTAGCGCTGAATTAATATAATAAATACATCAGACAAATTTACCGGAATTTTTATGCCAACAGAAAACAATAACACGCCCCAAAATGCCTGCGTCATTTTATTGCATGGACTAAACCGCAGCAGCGACTCACTCAAAAAAATGCAGGCGTCACTGGAAGCTGAGGGTTATGTTGTCTGGAACCGGACTTACCCTTCGCGTGATAAATCCGTGGCGGAATTAGCACAAATAGCCATCGAACCTGCGTTAGCGTTTTGTCAGCGTGAAGGCATCAACACCATTCATTTCGTCACGCACTCACTCGGCGGCATTCTGGTGCGCTATTACCTTCAGGATCACCAGATAGCCAATCTGGGACGTATCGTCATGTTAAGCCCACCCAACAAGGGATCTGAGATTGTCGATCGCTTAAAAACACTAAAGTTATTTCAAATTATCAATGGCCCGGCAGGTCAGCAATTAGGCACGGATGAACACAGCCTGCCCAAACAATTGAAACCTGTGACCGGCGAGATAGGTGTCATTATTGGCAACGCCTCTTCAGATCCGTGGTTTTCCTGGCTGATTCCCGGTGAGGACGATGGCAAAGTGTCTGTGGAAAGTGCCCGTCTGGATGAAATGACAGATTTTCTGGTCGTCAAACACGGTCATACTTTTATCATGCAAAAAGACACTGTCATCGGGCAAGTCAAAATATTCCTTCAAAAAGGACAATTTGATCACTAAGCAGTAACGACCACCGCCCTATTCTCACGCACCCAAATGTAAATCCCTGCTAACATCGTTAGCAACGACCCTACAATGGTATACCCGTCGATGGTCTCGCCCAATACCAAAACCCCCATGCCCATGCCATATAACAAACGCACATAGCGAAACGGGGCCACCACTGATAATTCCGCGATGCGCACCGACTGCGTCACCATCATCAAGCCCAGCGACGCAGCCGCCACCAAACCGACCAGGTATAACGTAGCAGCGAGGTCAGGTATCTTAGCGCCGCCGGACATCAGTAACATCACTGAACCGGTCAACATCAGCGTTATCGCAGAATAAAATGACAGCATCAGACTGGATATGGATGACCGTGTGAGCCTCGCGCCCACATCCCGCATCGCCATGCCCACCACTGCGAGCAAGGCCAGGAGAGAATACTGGTCAAAATCACTCATGCCGGGCCGGATCACAATCAGCACGCCGATAAACCCAAGCACCACCGCACTCATCCGGTGGATACCGACTCGTTCACCCAGAAATAGCGCTGCTGCCAACGTGAGCAGTAACGGCAGGGTCTGGATAATCGCCGTCACCGTGGACAATGTCGATAAGGCCAGCGCAGCAAACATGCACGTTGCACCCAGTACTTCCCCCAAATTACGCAGCATAACGGGGGGTTCAAAAAACTCCCGGACGACGATCGGCTCCCGTTTGTATATCAACACCGCCAGGAAGACAGCACCACACCCTAAGCCCAGTACTAACATCACCTGACCTGAAGGTAAGCGTTGTGAGGCCAGCTTTACAAACAGATCACCGAACGTGAAACAGGCCATGCCGATGACCATGTATAAGATGCCACGGAGATTGCCGGATAAAGGTGGCATACCGGATTCAATAATCACTCGGCTGTCAATTTTATAAAAGATTCCGCTTTTTTAACAAACTCTTCTGGCTTCAAAGTAATACCACCATGACCCACATCTTTCATTGTTACACCAAAACCGTTTGGCAGATACTTGACCAACGCATCTGAACCCATCGCGTAAAACGGAAGCGACAACTCCCCACCCACCATTAAGGTTGGGATTTTAATCTTTTCGATACGCTCTTTTGTGAGGGGAGTAGATTGAATCATCTTAAAAAATGGCTTCACAATTGAATCGTGCTCTTTGAACATTTGGATTTTAGAAGGGGAATAGTTCTTTAATATTGCTTCTTCCGGGAGTCCTAACACCTTGGATAGCAAGCGGATTGCTATCCCATTGCAGACCTTCCCCTCAGATTCATCAAACGCACTTCCAAAAGCACTGCGTAACTGGGATAACACGGCATCGTAGCCCGGTGCATCCAAAATATGATCATCAGTTCCCGGCTCGTATAGCACCATTGACTTGATCAAATCGGGGCGCTTGGCTGCTGCTCTCAGTGCTATGCCTGCACCGTAGGACATTCCTATAAGGCTGGCCGGAGCACAACCGATTGCTTCGATAAATTGACAGAGATCATCTATGTGTTCGTCTACACGCATTTGTATAGCGTCAGCATTGACAAGGTTTGCTTCAAAATACCTTTGAGTGTATGCGATGCACCTAAAACCGTCGGAAAACAGGTCAAATAAATCAACCCAGGTTCTATAGTCCGACAGGTGGCCGTGAACGAAAATTATGGGTGCCCCCTCCCCGGTCTCCACATATTCAAGTTGGGTTCCATTTACGGAAGCGAGCTTCGGCTCTAAAACCATCATCATCTCCTTGTATTGGATTGCAAAACAAATCACCCGGTGCAGGCAGCAGAACCTCCGGCAATCGGGTAAGGGTTTATCAGCCAGGACAGCCCGAGACCTTACACCAACACTTGCCGGGTGGTAGCGATGTAGTGATGGATTTGAGTTTCGACTTCAACCTCAATCATGTCTTCAGGGCGACGACCGTTTGGACAAGGCATGCGCGGCGTTGTGCCAAACAACCGACAAATCAAAGGCCGCTCCATATACACCGTGCAGCCATCCGGTCCCAGGTGCACACAATTAAGCGCATCTAATGCGGCATCATGTTCAGCGTCAGTTTTCACCGGAAGGCGCGACATTTCCTCCGAAGAAGTCGTTACCGGCCCGCAACAATCGTGACAACCCGGCACACATTCGAACGACGGAATGTCCTCACGCAATCGCATGACGATCGCTCGGTTATCCTTCATTTATAACCACCTTTTGTGCTAATCATTACCATTATAACACTGACTTCTTCAGTCTGTTTAAGCAACACCAGGGTGAAGCCAGCGTTTCTACATCTGCTGATCCACCCAATCCAAAAAACAACGCGTCGCTGGCGTCTGCTCATGCTCCTTCAATTCGCTGATAAAGTAGCGCTCCTGCATAGCCAGCTCCCCTTCGAAGGGGCGCATTAATTGCCCCGCTGCTTCAGCCGCTCCAAACAAGGTGGTATGCGATAAAGCCAGTCCAACACCATTAGTCGCAGCAGTTAACGCCACCACCATCGTTGAGCTGTAATTCACCGGCTTAACCTTTAGTTGTGTCAAACCAGAACGATGCCATTCGCTCCAGGTAGCGGTTAGCCCATTGCCGTTAAAATGGGGCACATCAGCTAAGCGACCAGATGTCGCTAACGCGGGTGAACAAACCGGAAAAAAATACTCGTCGCGCAACGGTCGATAACCCTGTTCAGTGTATTTAATCCCACACATGATCTCGATCGTAATCGTAGACTGGCGTGTATCGTCGTCCCATATGTGCGGCAGGATATTGAGATTTATCCACGGATGCTGTTGATACAAATCATCCAATCGTGGCATCAACCAATACAGAGTGAATGCCAGATTGGGGCGCAGCGTCAGCGACTGCCCTCTGTCTTTATCGAATACCGAGCTGGTGCCAATACGTATGAGGTCAAACGCCTCGCGCACAAAGTATGTGTAGTTACGCCCGGTTTCGGTTAGCCGCATCCGCCGTCCTTCGCGGAAAAATAAAGCCTCATGCAAATGGGCCTCCAATAATCGAATCTGCTGCGACACAGCTGACTGAGTGATATTCAGCTCTTTTGCCGCAGCGGTATAGGAACCAAGCCGGGCGCTGGCTTCAAAACTACGCAACCAGTTGAGTGGTGGCATATGTTCAGGTAGATCAGACATTAGCACGCTCTTAAATCATTAGTTGAACTAATGTATAACCGATGATTTTATCGTTTGTCAAAAAAGGCAGGCTGATAGATGATTTAAAACACAAAAGGAGGTATTTCACATGGGTAATCAGGCCACTCAATTTCCCACCAATCCTGACACTGATAAACTAGGTTTTGTTGCCACTAATGCGGCTTCATCCGGGGTGAAACTGGAACGTAAAACTATTAAAACACTGGGCAAGCGTTCGGATAAGCCGGGCTTAATCTGGCTGGCTCAATGGGCTGGTTTATTGCTGTTGACCGGCAGTTTGCTGTATGGGGCGCTGGGTACGTGGTGGGTGGTTCCGGCGATGATAGCTTATGCCATCGTGCTGATTGTTCCAGCGTATTCAGTCAGTCATGAGGCCGCACACGGCACTGCCTTTCGTACCCGTTGGTTAAATGAAACCGTGTTTTTTATTAGCTCGGTGATTTATTTCGAGGAAGCCTACCACCGGCGTTACGCACACACCTCGCATCACACGCATACCTACCACATCGGTAAAGATGGCCAGATTCCCTATGCGTTGCCGATGACATTTAAGGAGTGGCTGCTGGAATTTACCAATGTCGGGTATTACGGTTATTACCTCAAGCTATTCGTTAATCATGCGCTGGGGCGGTTCTCATCGAAGGTGCGCGCATACACGCCGGACAGTGAATTACCGAAGCTGAAATGGGGTGCGCGAGCCTGCCTGGCTATTTATGCGACATTGGCGACTGTAATGGCTTTTGGTTATCTGTGGCCGCTGATTTTTCTGGTGATTCCACGCTTGGCCGGCGGGCCTGCGATGGTATATTTCACCATTTTGCAACATGCGGAGATGGCTGAAAATTCGCCTTCCATTATTGAATCTACCCGTTCGTATGCCACTAACAACTGGCTGGCGAAGTTTCTGTATATGAATATGAATAACCATGTGGAGCATCACCTGTATCCACAGATTCCGTTTTATTCGCTACCCGCGCTGGGCGAGGCGTTAAAAGATCAGCTCCCGCCACCTGATCCGGGTTTATGGCAGACGAATCGGGAAGTGTTATCGGTGGTGATCCGGCGCTCGCTGGGGAAAAATACTAAAGCGGCGACGATCCGACAAGCAGCACATATGATTACAGAAGGTGGGTTTACGCCAATTACGCAGGCGAATATGCGTTAGCCGAAAGTAATCACGCCATTAAAACTAAAGGTATGGAGCATTTATGGCACAAAGTAAAGACTGGCATTACCACCCGGAATTACCGTTAAAATTAACCACGCCATTTGATCGGCCCCTACGCTGGCAGAATCTGTGGCAATGGTTGCGGGCTTCGTGGTTTGGTATCGCTACGTTACCGTTTTGGCTGGCGTTTGCGCTGCTTAACTGGTTTTTTCTACACCCGTCACAGCTTGAAATGCAGACACTGCAACCCGGTTGGATATTACGTATTGTCTTGTGTAATGCGGCAGCTTTGTTGCTGGTGGCGGGTAGTTTACAGCTGTATTTTCATACCTTTAACAAACAGGGTAAACAGCGCAAATTCGAGGCTAAGCCACAGGCGACTAATAACAAACGTTTTATGTTCGGTGACCAGGTGAAAGACAATATGTTCTGGACGCTGAGCAGCGGCTTGTTCTGCTGGACAGCCTATCAGGTGCTGTATTTTTGGGCCTGGGCGAATGGTTATGCGCCTTGGGCGAGCCTGGCGGCACATCCCGTGTGGTTTGTGCTTTGGTTGCCATTGATTTCCTTATGGTCTTCATTCCATTTTTACTGCATCCACCGCTTATTGCACTGGCCGCCGTTATTTAAGCGTTGTCACTCACTGCATCACCGTATGGTTAATACCGGCCCCTGGTCAGGCATTGCCATGCACCCGGTCGAACATTTGCTGTACTTCAGCTCAGTATTGATTCACTTCATTGTACCATCGAGTCCGGTGCATGTGTTGTATCACTTTTACCTGGAAGCGCTAAACCCAGCGGTATCGCATAATGGTTATGGCGGGCTGGAAGTTGACGGCAAAGTGGTGATGAGCAGTGGTGACTTTTTTCATCAACTGCACCATCGTTTCCTGAATTGTAATTATGGTACGTCTGAGTTTCCGCTGGATCGTTGGTTTGGTTCGCACCACGATGGTACGGACGCATGCACGGCGGCGATTCGGCAACAGATGCGGGATAAAGTAATGCGTGAGCGCGTGGGCGCAATGAGGAATGAACATGAGTGACTGGATTGAAGCCTGTGCGGCTGATGATATTGATGAAGAAGATTTAACCCGCTGGGATCATGCGGGTCAGGCTTATGCGATTTATAACACGGCTGCTGGTTTTTTCACCACCGACCTGATGTGTACCCATGAGGATTACAGCTTGGAAGATGGTCTGGTTATCGGTACCGTGATTGAATGCCCGCTGCATCAGGGGCGTTTTGATGTGAGGAATGGTAAAGCGTTGTCTGCGCCGGTTTGTGTGGATTTGAAGACTTATGCAACGAAAGTTGAAGACGGTAAGGTGGTTGTGAGGGTTTAAATGTAGAGATTCGAGTGATCATAGTTTAGTTTAAACACTGCATTTTCCAGAAATATCAGATGCAATAGCTTCAGCTAAATCCCAGCAATACCAAACAATCCCATTACCTAGTTGCAGCCAATGCAGTAGAACCCCGCACTGTCAAACTAGGAGTTAGTAAGACCTTTTGCCTCGGCCCTCCGGGGGAATGGATTTCCTCCAACAGCAGGCGGGCAGCCTGTTCACCCAAGTACTCATGTGGGATGGATATCGTCGTCAAAGGTGGGTTCATCATATCAGCCAGTGGCATGTCGTTGAAACCAATCACTGATAATTGCTCAGGTATGCGGATACCCGCATCTGTTAATACTTTGATAGCGCCGATGGCAATCAAATCATTACCCGCCAATAAACCTGTGCCGGTCATTTTCTGGCTCAGCATCTGGCGGGCACTTTCTTTACCCGCCTCCATGGTAAAAGCATTAGCATGGATCAGATCATAGGGAATATTTTTCTTCTGGCAACATTGCATGAAGGATTGCAGGCGCTCTGTCCCTTGTAACACATCCTGTGGCCCGGCCATGTAAACCAGTTTACGGTGCCCCAATTCATACAAATGATCGATCGCCAATGAAATACCCAAAGAATCATCATCCAGCACCTGATGCACCGTATGTCCTTCGATAATAGAACGGTTCACCAACACCAGTGGTGTGCCCTGGTTAATACAATATTTCACTGAGCTATCATCCAGAAACGCACTGGCCATAATAATACCATCCACCCTGCGCCCGATCAGCTTCTGAATTTCCAGGGTGGCAATATCCCGATCATTGTCAGAATACATCGTGAAAGTGACATAACCTCTTTGAGATAAATATTGCTGTGCACCCTGAATAATAGGTGGAAACACCGGGTTCAGAATATCCGGCACGATCATTCCGGCAGTAAAAGTCTTCTGGAGGCGCAAACCAGCAGCTGTCACATCACTGATATAACCTAGCTTTTTCGCCATTTTTTTGACTTCGTTCACCACCTCAGGACTTATCTTAGCGGTGGTTTCCGGGTTGAGTGCGCGTGATACCGTCGACAGACTAATTTTCAGGGACTCAGCAATATCTTTCATTCTGACCCGTTTACTCGTCACAGTTTTTTTTTGATTTGGCGCTTGCGTTTGACTCATGAAATCAGGTCATCATTATTCATCGATAAAATACGGAAGGTGATGGATTGCTGATACCATCACCTAACTGCCCGCTTCTATTGTACCTAAAATAATCATTAGAATATTGAATGATTGTAAGTAACCAGCCTCATTTCAGTCATTTCTTCAATAGCGTACCTCAATCCTTCCCGCCCGAAACCAGAATTTTTCACGCCGCCATAAGGCATGTGGTCAATTCTGAAGGTAGAAACATCGTTAATATTCAACCCCCCTACTTCAATCTGATCAATCGCATGCTGAATACGGCCAAGATCACGGCTAAACAAACCGGCTTGCAAACCATATTCTGAGGTCGTGACTTTCTGTACGGCTTCGGCAAAGTCCGTAAACGGTGAAATCACAATCACCGGGCCAAATATTTCTGTTTTAGCCACATCCAATGATTCATCGGAACTTTCAATAATCGTCGGCTCAACCACCAGTCCATTACGTCCACCACCCACTAATAAGTTAGCACCCGCTGCCACCGCACTATTGATACTGGCTTCAATGGTATCGGCGGATGCTTTATCAATCACCGGGCCAACCACGGTCTCATCCAGACTTGGATCACCAAATTTAAGTGCTGAAACTTTTTCTATCAAACGGGTTTTAAAGTCCTCATAAACAGACGCCTCAACGTAAACGCGCTGCACTGAAATACAGGCTTGCCCGGCATTCACAAAGCCGCCCCAGGTAACACGTTCTGCCGCATAATCAAGATCCGTATCCGCACAAACGATATTGCCGGCATTGCCCCCAAGTTCCAGTGTCACCATTTTTTGCCCGGCGATACCCTTTAATGACCAACCTACTTTCGGGCTACCGGTAAAGGTGAGTAATTTAATCCGATCATCGGTAATTAAGGGCTGAGCAACCGAAGTAGCACAAGGCACAATAGCCACCGCATCTTCAGGCCATCCCGCTTCAATCAATAACTGCCCCAAACGAACAGCAGTACTCGCGGTTTGAGAAGCAGGCCGGATCAGAATAGGATTACCCGCAGCCAGTGCCGGTGCCACCTTATGAGCGACCAGGTTAATCGGAAAATTGAACGGTGTGATACCAGCAATCGGGCCTTTGGCAACCCGTAGAACCTGGGCTTGGCGATTTTCATTGCCGGGTAGCCAGTCCAGTGGAACAATCTCCCCACCAATGCGCCGTGCTTCCTCGGCGGCCACCGTAAACGTATAAACGGCTCTATCCACCTCACCGCGTGCCGCGCTGATCGGCTTGCCACTTTCACCCGTAATGCTCTGTGCCAGCACTTCACGATCACGTTCAATCAAACCGGCAATGCGATTTAATATTTCATAACGCTGATACGAGGAGAGTTTGCGGGTCGTTTCGAAAGCTGCTGTGGCTTTACTAATGGCCGTTTCGATTTGCTCCGGCGTGGCCTGATAAACATTAGCAAAAAAACTGTCATCATAGGGCTTGTGAATAGCACGCACTTCACCCGATGTTATTATTTCGCCATCAATCAGCGGGCCGAAGTCAGTGGATGTTACGGTTTGCATGGTGTTTAATTCCTGTCCATTAAGCGATATAAATCAAAGGTTCTTCTAATTGGCGCGCCAGCGTATCCATCAAACGCAGCGCCGGGCTATTTTGTGCCTCAGAAATACCGTAAAAGCTGACCTTAATGTATTTTTTGTCCTTGGCGACTACCAATAAGGGCTGTGCAAACGTACCCGGCTGGTATTCACAAAGGGTCGAATGGCGTAAATCGATAAGCTGTAAATTAGCCGGAATTGCGTTTTCTTCAGTAACAATACTGAGTCTGGAAAAACGCTGTAAATCAGCATCCAGTAATTGTGTTTGACTGAAGCCATCCGAAGTGGCGCATTCGACATTAACCGTGACCGGTGCTGTACTATCTTCAGCGACCATATCTCGCCAAAGGCCGCTGGCTAAGGTGGCTATCAAATGACTGCTGGTTAATTCGTGACCTTCAGCTTGTTGTTTCGAGAGCCAGCTTTCACAGTGCTTCAGGCCTGCACGGCTGACTCGGAAGGCCATTTGCGTGGTGGTAACAACGGCTGTGTGCAGACTACCGCTTGCTAATGCCTGTTCTGTTGTTTCATTGCTTACCGGCAACTCCAGATAAGTTGTGATGTCTGCGGCGTTTAGCGGGTTTTTGCCCAGGGCTGCCGACACTTTTTTTAGGGATAGCTGGTGTTTGTGGGCCAGGCCTCTTGCTTTGCCTGAGGCTAAGGCTAAGGTTAAAGAAAAATCCTCCCCCGCCCCCTCCTTCTGCAAAGGAGGGGAGCTTTTATCAGTTATTACCTTGCTATCCGGTAATGCCTCCCCCTTTGATTCACACGTTTGGTTTTGTGAACCTGACTTAGGGGGAACGAGGGGGATTTCACTGCCCGAGTCGGGTGGTTGCGCCGCATCCTCACCCAAATCCTCCAACTTCTCCGCAGTCAACAGACCCACCACTTCACCCCCGGGCACTTTGGCATCCTGTTGGTGAAAAATCTTACTTAGATAACCACTTTCAGCGGCTTCAATTTCCTGAATCGCTTTATCGGTTTCGACCTCCATAATGGCCTCACCAGCATTGACATAATCACCTAATGACTTACACCAACTAGCAATAATCCCGGTATCCTGGCTCATGCCCAGTACCGGCATGATAATTTCATAAGCCATCAGGATAATCTCCGGACATCAGTTCACGGGCTCTGGCTGCAACACCTTGTGCTTCTGGTACGGTTAAATCTTCCAGTGCAGGCGAGAACGGTATAGGCACATCCATCGCCCCCATACGCGCTACTGGTGCATCAAGGTAATAGAAGGCTTTTTCGCCAATCCGTGCCGCAATCTCAGCGGTAACACCATAACTTTGGTGACCTTCATCAATAACGATGACCCGACTGGTTTTCTTCACTGATTCCAGAATAGTCGCTTCATCCAACGGCACTAAGGTACGCAGATCAATAACTTCCGCCGAAATATTTTCTTCGGCTAGAATGGCAGCGGCTTCCTCGGCAACCTGTACCATCGAACTGGTTGCAATTAGGGTAATATCTTCACCGGCTTGTAGCGTATTAGCCTGTCCAAATGGGATCAGATATTCCTCTTCAGGCACTGGCCCCTTGGTCTGATACATTAACTTATCTTCGAAAATAACCACCGGATTGTCGTCACGAATCGCCGTTTTCAGCAGGCCCTTTACTTCATAAGGACTGGAAGGCATCGCCACTTTAAGGCCGGGAATATGCGCGACCAGCGCCTGCAAGCTCTGGCTATGTTGTGCTGCCGAACGACGGGTTGCCCCCATATTAGTGCGCAATACCATCGGCACTTTTAATTTTCCGCCCGACATGTAGTGCTGCTTGGCCGCTTGGTTAGCAAGCTGATCCATGACCAGAAACAAAAAATCACCAAACATCAGATCAACAATCGGACGACTGCCAGTCATTGCTGCACCCACTGCAATACCGGTAAAGCCCGGTTCGGATATAGGTGTATCGACAATGCGACCCGTACCAAATTCTTCGACTAAGCCGGATAGAATTTTAAAAGGCGTACCTGCCTCAGCAACATCTTCACCCAATAACAGGATAGTAGGGTCACGACGCATTTCTTCGGCAATGGCCTCATTGACGGCCTGTGAAAACGTAATTTCACGCATGACTGACTCCTGCTTCTAGCTGGGGCGATGCCGCAAAAACATGTTGGTCGACTTCATCTGCCGGAGGGTAGGACGCTGCTATAGCATACTCAACCGCCGATTTGGCCTCAGCGCGGATGTCTTGTTGGATTTGCTCCAGTTGTTCTGCTGTTGCCAGTGATTGCTCAACCATCCATTCACCGAGAATTTTTATCGGATCACGTTCGTCTTTCCAGTACTGTTCTTCTTCCTTGCTGCGGTAGTAGGTGCGATTGATATCACCCACATGATGACCGTGGTAGCGATAGGTATTAAGCACCACAAAAAATGGCCCTTCACCGGCACGCGCACGTTTAACTAATTCAATCGTCAGCTCATTAACAGCCCGCACATCCTGGCCATCCACCTCAAATGACTCGATACCAAATGTCGCTGCCCGGGTTGTCAATTCACCCGCCGCCACTTCCTCAACCTTGGTGTATTCACCGTAAAGATTGTTTTCACAGGCATAAATCACTGGTAACGACCACAAGGCGGCCATGTTCATGACTTCGTAAATTAAGCCCTGGCCTAAAGCACCGTCACCAAAAAAGCATACGGTGACATCATCTTTGCCCAAGTGTTTGGAACTCAACGCTGCACCCGTCGCGATTCCCGCGCTCCCACCAACAATGGCATTAGCACCGAGATTGCCATTATCCTGATCGGCAATGTGCATAGAGCCACCCTTGCCCCGGCAATAACCTTCCGCTTTACCCAATAGTTCACAAAACATGCGTTTATATTCGGCACCTTTCGCGACACAATGACCATGACCGCGATGTGTACTGGTAATGTAGTCGGTACTTTTCAAGGCTTCGCAGATACCTACCGCTACGCCTTCCTGACCGGAATACATGTGGGTTAAGCCTGGCATTTTTGCCGACAAATACAATTGATTGGCGTTATCTTCAAACACCCGGATGCGTACCATCTGGGTGTACATCCGCAAATGGTCAGCCTGTGGGGCTGTGTCGTTAGTCATAAATATTTCTCAGAAGTTTTGATAGGGTGTTCAATGCTTATGCCCACATCCATCACCGTGTGTATGGCCGTGACCATGCGAATGACCACCAGAAACCGGTGAGTGAGAATGAGAATGCGCCACCTTAGGTACTTCACCATAACGCGGCGTAGCCTTAGCCATCCCCAACGATTGCAACACCGACTGAGAAGCGCAGCCACAAGCGGTTGCCGCCGGACTCAGCTTATTCACTCTGGTGGATTTCTTAATACCCCGCCGGTGATAAACAGTTCCCGGCACGATAATACGTTGGAGTGGTTCGCCGCTTTCCGGGTGATGGGTAAACGCATCATCATGAATGCTTTGACGAAATTCGAATGTTGTATCTTTCTGGTTCAATGATTTATAAACGTAAGTTGGCATGAGGTAATAAACTCCCTGATAAATTAATAAGCGTTAGCAACAAAGAGTTCCTGTGCCGGGAACAAGGTGATTATTTTGCAACCATCCGCTGTCACCACGATCTCTTCTTCGATACGCGCAGCCCCATTACCATCCGCTGCCGGACAGTAGGTTTCCAGTGCAAATACCATGCCCTCCTTCAGTTCAAACGGGTTATCCATCGATACCAGGCGGCTAATAATTGGGCGCTCATGCAAAGCCAGCCCCAGTCCGTGACCAAACTGCAAACCAAAGGCTTCCATTTCGTCACTGAAACCAAAGTCCTGTGCACGTGGCCAGACTGCCGCGATTTTATCAGTGGTGCAGCCAGGTTTAACCAAGGCAATGGCGTCATCAATCCATTGGCGTGCCTGACTGTAGGCATCCACTTGTGCCTGCGTACTGCTACTGACATTCAAGGTGCGGTAGTAACAGGTGCGATAACCCATGTAGGATTGAATAATATCGAAAAAGGCCTGGTCACCAGGCCGATACATGCGGTCAGTAAAGTTGTGTGGATGAGGGTTGCAACGCTCACCAGATACTGCGTTAATCGCCTCTACGTCATCAGAACCATTGTCGTAAAGAAATTTGTTGGCGATCGCCACCATTTCATTTTCACGCATACCCGGCTTCAAATTTTCTGAGATCAGCTGATAAGCACCATCGACCATAGAAGCGGCGTTATTTAGCAATACGATCTCATCCATGCTTTTGATTTCACGTGCATTCAGCATCACCTGCTGAACATCACGCACATCAATGCCTTCCGCCTGTAAAGCAAATAACATGGGCGGCTCAACCAGATCGACACCGAGCGGCATGTTAAAGACGCCTTCAGAGCGCAACAAGTCAGCAATTTCTTTAGCAGCACGGGTGAATAGACCAGCCTCCTCACCCACTGAACCACGCATGCCCAGCATACCGGCACGACAACGATCATTTTCCAGCCAGGGGGCGTACAGGCGGTGATGTGCAGCAGCAGAGCCAAAATCCCATAAATAGGGTTCTGAGTTACCGGTCAATAGGGAATAGCGGCAAATTTTGTCACGCGCCCATTCACCAATAACACTGCTGGTCATATAGCGGATATTATTGTTATCAAAGCATAAAATCGCACCGAGATCCGATTCAGCCAATGCTTTCCTGACCCGTCCGAGGCGATAGCGTTGCAGGCGTTTGAAATCAACACGTTCTTCAAAATCGACGGCCATCCTGCCCGGCGAGCCAATCGGACGTTGCCAGTTCCAGTGTGGATCCAGATCCGGATCAAGGATTATTTGTGGTTCTGTTTTATTCAATTCAGCCATGAGCGTCTTCCTTTAACTCAGCGATACAGATGCACACCGGTGAGCATGCTCTGGAACAAGGGTGGTGGCCCGGAAGCCATAGCTCCCGGAAAGGCAGGTGAGACTTAGGTCAGGCACGGTGCCTGACGTTTACGGTGAAAGTTATAGACTTTCATGCTTACGCGGCTAGTCCCTGCATGCGAGTTACTGCATGATCATGCCGCCATCAATCATCAGTAATTGTCCGGTCATGTAGTCAGAGTCCGGGCTGGCCAGGAATGAAGCAGTGCCAACAACATCTTCCGGATAGGAATAACGCTTCATCAGGATCATGTCTTCGGCTAATTGATCCATTGACTGGCCTTCTTTTTCGAATTTACCGATGGCTACCAAATCCTTGTCCAGTTGCTCCCAAAGCTCAGTGCGAACCACGCCGGGACCATAACCATTGACAGTGATATTGTGATCGACCAATGCTTTTGCACCGCCGTTAATCATGGCGAGCACCGCGTGCTTAGATGCTGCGTAAGGAACCACGTCATCAAAGGCCTGGCGAGACAGAATTGAACCCACGTTAATGATTTTATAAGGTCCTTTTTCCTTACCTTGTGCAATCATCTGGCGAGCGCCTTCCTGCATGCCGATCAGTGTGCCAAGACCATTGACATTCATAATGGAATTCCAATTGTCTTCGGTGATATCCATGAACATCATCGGCGTGTTGATACCCGCATTATTGAGCATGATATTCAGACCGCCAAAGGCTTCCACCGTGGCATTAACCGCAGCAACCATCTGTTCACGGTTGGTCACATCCAGTTGCACGGCAATTGCTCTGCCGCCGTCGAGGGCGTTAATTCTGGCTGCAACAACCTCGCAACCTGCCAGATCGAGATCCGCTACGCATACATCAGCACCTTCCGATGCATAACGTTCTGCTACCGCTGCACCCATGCCTCTTGCTGCACCAGTGATCAGACATTGCTTCCCTGTCAGTTTTTGAGTCATCTGTTTTTCCTCTTAATCGAAATATTGAGTGGGTTATTGCCTTACACTCAAAGTGTATTGCAGAGCTATTGCAAATTAGGCAATTCATGCAACCGATTGCATCACAATGCTAAAATCATGTCAAGCCTGTGCTCTAGATATAGTCTAAAAATAGATTAAAACCCCTATTTCAGTTGATCTCATAAGATTTCATAGGTTTTTTTTGAAAAAAGTATTGTAATTGAGTGATTAAATCCGTTATGTTTATGTGCAATCGATTGCATGTAATTTGCATTGACCGATTCTGATACAAACAAATTGTTAGTCCATCTCATTTCTTCGGAGGAATTTTTAATGAGACTTAAGCCCTTGTTTGCAGTGATGACCGCTGCCCTGTTAGCCCTGCCTGTTGTTGAAGCTGCCGATAAAATCAAAATTGGCATTACCCAGAATAATGTGGGTGTTGACAGCTACCAGACCACTTATGAAAAAGCATTTAAAGAAGCTGCTGGTCAGCTGGATAACGTGGAAACTGTTGTGCTTGATGCCGGCGGTGATGTTGCCCGTCAAATCGCTCAGATGCAGGATCTGATTCAGCAAAAAGTTGACGCCATTATTATCTGGCCAACCAATGGTAAAGCCATGGTTCCTGCGGTGCGTAAAGCACATCAGGCGGGCATCCCGGTTATTGTTACCAACTCTAATATCGCTGAAGAAGGCCAGGAGTTTGTTGCTTCATTCTCCGGCCCGGACAATATTACACAGGGTATTTATTCTGCGGAAATGATGTGTGATGCATTGCAGGGCAAAGGCGAGGTTTTGCAAATTTCCGGCCAGCCGGGTTACACCACCGCCATTGAGCGTCAGAAAGGCTTTGAAGACCGTCTGGCTGTGGCTTGTCCGGGTGTGAAAATCGTTGAAACTCAGCCAGGTGACTGGAATCGTGAAAAATCCCAGCGAGTGATGGAAAACTTCCTGACTAAATACGACAAGATTGATGGTGTCTATTCCGGCGATGACAATATGGGTATCGGCGCATTGAATGCAGCGAAAGCGGCTAAGCGTGAAGGTATTGTATTCATTGGTGCGACCAACTTTGCGGTCGGTTATGAAGCAATGGAACGCGGTGAGTACTATGGTTCTATCTATCAGTCACCGGTTGATGATGCTAAAAATGCGCTGGCTACGGCGATTGATGTAGTGGGTGGTAAAGACGTTCCGGCATTGAACTACTTTGATACGCCGAAAATTACGCACGGTGTACTGGATAAGTACAGCAAGCCTGTTTTTTGAGTTATTTGCTAATGCAGTAAAAACACCCTAGCCCCTCACTTTCTTCTGAAGATGAGGGGTTTTCCAGTCAATGATGATGGTGATTTATGACCGACGAACTGACCCGTACCCGATTATTTGACGGTGACAGGATTAAAAAAACTCTGACCAGTCAGGGCATTCTGATTGCATTCATATTATTCATGGCCGGGTTCGCCCTGGCATCTGATCGTTTTCTGACTTCAGACAATGTTATGTCAGTCGTCAGGCAAGCCTCTATCATCGGCACGATTGCCTTGGGCGTGACCTTTGTCGTTATCGGTGGCAATCTCGATCTTTCTGTCGGCTCATTATTGTCATTTGCTACCGTCCTGGTGGTGGATTTACACGATAAAATTGGGCCTACCGGCGCTATCTTTATTATGTTTATCGCGGTACTGCTAATCGGCTGTGTTAATGGTTACCTGGTGGGTTATCTACGCTTAAATTCATTGATCGTTACGCTCGGCATGCTATCGGTGATTCAGGGTATCACGCTCATTTATACCGGCGGTCAGAACGTTGATATTGCGAATCAGGATGACACCTGGTTTTCTTTTTTCGGGCGCGATTTCCTGTTTGGCATTGCTGTACCAATCCTGATATTTGGTGTGCTGGCCATTATTAGCGAGCTGCTACTTAAAGGCAGCACCTTCGGACGTAAGGTCTTTGCCATAGGCGGTAATTCAACCGCCGCTGTCTTTTCCGGTATCAATCATAAACGCATGGTATTCAGCACCTATTTACTCTCCGCATTCACAACGGGGTGCGCTGCTTTAATTCTTGGCTCCCGGGTGATGGGATCACAAAATAACGTTGGACAGGGTTATGAATTATTAGTGCTGGCCGGCGTTATTCTTGGTGGTACCAGCTTGCTGGGCGGCTCCGGCAGTATTACCCGAACCGTTCTGGGTGTGCTGATTCTGGGTTTTATCCAAAATGGTTTGCTGCTGCTGGGTTATCCCTACTACACCCAATGGCTGGTCACTTGGGTGGTTATTATCCTCGCGGTTTGGCTGGATATTGCCTCGACGCGCGGCCACATTCTTACACGTAACTAATCAGGGAGACGGAGCATGATCAAACGATTACTGTTGGCGCAACCGATCTGGTTATTTGTTGCAGCCTGTTTATTGGTGTTTAGCCTGAGTGCTGAACATTTTTTCGATATTAATAATTTCAAAAATATTCTTATCCAAACCTCCACCATTGGTTTGATTGCCTTAGGCATGACCTTTGTAATGATCAACGGCAATATCGATTTATCGGTGGGGGCTGTGGTGGCTTTATCAGCCTCTATCGCAGTGGGTTTGCAGGAGGTGGTCGGTGTGCCGCTGGCCGTACTGATTGCTTTATTGTCGGGCGTTGCACTGGGTGCATTTAACGGCCTCATTGTCTGGAAAACTGGTGTAGATGCTTTTATTGTCACCTTGGGTGCGATGATTGGCGTGCGCGGACTGGTCTTTGTTTATACCGAAGAACAGTCATTTTACGCCAGTGATTTCGCCTACTCAGATTTTGGTTCCAGCACTATTGGCTCTCTGCCAACGTTGGCGGTTATTTTCATTGTATTAACACTCGTTATGCATTTTATATTAAGCCAGACCGTTCATGGCCGCAATACCTATGCGGTGGGGGGTAATCGCGAGGCCGCGAATAATGCCGGTATCCGTGTTGGTCGGCACATGGTGATTAACTTCATTATTGTCGGCTTCTTTGCTGCACTTGCCGGAGTGACTATGTCGACCCAAATGGGCGCATCGACACCGAATATGGGGCGCGATTTTGAACTGTGGACGATTACAGCGGTGGTGCTGGGCGGTACGCGCCTGACCGGTGGAGCCGGTAGTATTATTGGTACGCTGGGTGGTGTGTTGGCGATTGGCATTCTGCGTAATGGCATGAATCTGCTTCAGGTACCTTCCTTCTATGTGCTGGTTATTATGGGCAGTATTTTGATCATTGTATTATTCATCGATAAGCAGCTCAGTAAAGGCAGTTCTCAGGAGTTGAAGCTATGAATTCAGTAACAGCCTTGCCCAATTCAGCCGATGCTGCTGAAATGCCGGATGCTAAAAAGCTGGTGCTGGAATTAAAAAACATCACCAAAACGTTTCCGGCAGTTATTGCCCTGAATCAGGTTAATCTTGAGGTTTACCCGGGTGAAGTCCATGCCCTGATGGGTGAAAACGGTGCGGGTAAATCTACGCTCATGAAAGTACTGGCTGGTTTGCATCAGCCCGACTCCGGTGGGATTCATTTGGAAGGCCAGCAGATAGTGGTGCATAGCCCGATGGACGCCAAGCACCAAGGCATCGTGTTGGTGCATCAGGAATTGTCATTAGCGCCTGACCTGAGTGTTGCTGAGAATATTTTTCTGGGTAGCCTGCCTAAAAAGTCACTGGGCCGGGTGGATTGGAAAATGCTTTATGCGGATACATCCGTGATCCTGGAAAAACTGAAATGTGATTTCAAACCCGCTGAGCCGGTTGGCAAGCTTTCTATCGCTAAACGACAAATGGTAGAAATCGCCAGGGCGCTGGTGTTCACGCCGAAAGTGGTAGTGTTTGATGAGCCAACCGCATCATTGACTGATACCGAGAAGGTGGTGTTATTTGAGGTAATCAATGACCTGCGTAATCAGGGGGTTGCCATTGTTTATATCTCGCACCGCATGGATGAAATTTTTGCTATTTCTGATCGCCTGACGGTGCTGCGTGATGGTGAATACCGCGATACGCTGATGACCGCTAACACCAATGAAGATGAAATTACCCAGCTCATGATCGGTCGTAGCCTGGATAAAAACCGCAACCATGCGCCACCGGAATTAGGTGATGTAGCGCTTGAGGTGAAAAACCTGAGTTGTACCGGTTTATTTCAGAATATTAACTTCAGCCTCCATCAGGGTGAGGTAGTGGGTATGTATGGCCTGGTTGGCGCAGGGCGCACAGAAATTGCCGAAACCTTGTTTGGCCTGCGTACGCCTAGTGAGGGTGAAATACTTATTAATGGCGAAGTGATTGAGGCGAATAGCCCTCATGCTGCGATTCAGCATGGTGTTGCTTTGGTGCCGGAAAGCCGCAAAGAGCAGGGACTGGTCTTGGGCATGAGTTGTAAAGACAATACCACGCTACCTCAGCTGGATAAACTGGCCAACAAGGGCTGGTTATCACGCAATAAAGAGCTGGAAATCTTTAATAAATACGAAAAAACGCTGGACATAAAAACCCCGCACTGGTCACAAAAAGTTGTCAATCTGAGTGGTGGCAATCAACAGAAAATTGTCATTGGCAAATGGTTAAGTACCCATCCCAGTGTCTTGATTCTTGATGAGCCGACCCGGGGCATTGATGTTGGTTCTAAGTCTGAAATCCATAAGCTGATTCGTGAACTGGCCAAATCCGGTTACGCGATATTGGTTATTTCTTCGGAGATGCCTGAGGTATTAGGTGTCAGTGATCGGGTCATTGCCTTGCATGAAGGGCGCATTATCGGTGAGTTCGCCGGTAATGATGTGACAGAAGATGACTTGGCCAAAGCGATAACAGGATAAATGCAGTGAATATTTCCTATTCAGTGAATGCCACACCCACGGTACGCCGTTTTGCCAGAAAGCAGGGTGTTGATCTCGAACAACTGGCCAAAGCTAAACCGGAGCAGATGATTAGTCGTCAGGATGTGATTAATGTGAAAAGTGGAAACCCTGCCGTACTAACAGCTCAACAAAACAGCGGTATCCCCACGATTCAACAGCCGGATTGGTCGGCCTTTGGCGATATAGAAACTCTGCCGGTCAGTCGTATTCAAAAGGTATCCGCTAAACATCTGCACAGTGCCTGGTTGAATGCACCACAAGTCACGCATTTTGATGAGGCGGATATTACCGCACTGGAAGCATATCGCCAGCGGGTTAAAGATAAAGCCAGAGAGCAAGGTTTTAGTATGACGCCGTTGGTGTTTATGCTGAAAGCGGTGGCTTTGGCCTTAAAAGCTTATCCGCGTTTTAATTCAGCCTTGAGTGATGATCAGGAAACCCTGATTCAGCGCAATTATTACCATATCGGTGTTGCGGTTGATACACCGAATGGTTTGCTGGTACCGGTGCTTCGCGATGTTGATCGCAAGAGCCTGTTTGAGCTGGCGGCTGAATTGGGGGAAGTCTCGGCTAAAGCCCGCAGTGGGAAGTTGAAGATCACCGATATGCAGGGTGGCTGCTTTTCCATTTCCAGTTTGGGCAGTATTGGCGGCACACAATTCACCCCCATCGTTAATTCGCCCGAAGTCGGTATTTTAGGGCTGGCGCAGGCACGAAAACGTTTTGTGCCGGATGACAATGACCAGCCTGTCATTCGTTTGTTGCAGCCGCTGGCGGTTTCATATGACCACCGTGTGGTGGATGGTGCATGTGCTGCGCGATTTACAGATCATCTGACAGCGATACTGACTGATGTACGACAGTTGATGTTGCATGATGCGGGGCATTCGGCGTGAGTACTGGCGATGCATTGAAGAGAACATCAGTGAGTTCAGACATCAGCTGTGAATTGCTGGTACTGGGTTCCGGGCCGGGTGGCTATAGTGCGGCGTTTCGGGCCGCTGACCTGGGCATGCAGGTAATCATGGTAGAGCGTTGGGATACGCTGGGCGGCGTGTGCCTGAATGTCGGCTGCATTCCTTCTAAAGCTTTATTACACGCTGCGAAAATATTGGATGAAACACGTACTACCGGAACATTCGGCATCCGGTTCCAGCCACCGGAAATTAATCTTGATGAGCTGCGTGGCTGGAAAAATAAGATTGTCAGCCAGTTAACCGGTGGCTTATCTGCACTCAGCAAGCAACGCAAAGTACAGGTAGTTAACGGCACAGGGCGCTTCATCGATCCGCACCACCTCGAAGTGATCAATGAAGCTGGTGAGATAAGCACGATACATTTTGAACAAGCCATTATCGCGGCCGGTTCTGAAGTGGTTCAGTTACCTTTCATGCCGGATGATCCACGCATTATTGATTCGACCGGTGCGCTGGAACTGAGTGATATTCCTGAGCGTATGCTGGTGATTGGCGGCGGTATTATTGGCCTGGAAATGGCCACGGTGTATGCCGCACTGGGTGCGAAGATTAGCGTGGTTGAACGCCTGTCTGACATTGTTGCTGGTGCGGATCGGGATATTGTCAGGCCCTACCTGAAAAAGATTCAGCAGCGTTATGAGAATGTCTGGCTGGAAACCAGTGTGACCGGTGTGACGGTGACACCTGAAGGTTTAGCGGTGACTTTTGAGGGCAAAAACGCCCCGGATACACCGCAACATTATGACCGGATTATGGTAGCAGTCGGCCGCATTCCGAATGGCAGAAATATCGCGGCAGAACAAGCCGGTGTTGAGATTGATGAACGCGGTTTTGTCAGAGTCATCGATAGCCAGATGCACACCACACAATCTCATATTTTTGCCATTGGCGATATTATCGGTCAACCCATGTTGGCGCATAAAGCGGCGCATGAAGGAAAAACAGCGGCTGAGGCTGCTGCCGGACTATCCAGCCATTTTGATGCACAGGTGATTCCATCTGTGGCTTATACCGATCCTGAAATTGCCTGGGTCGGTGTCACGGAAACTGAGGCTAAAGCACAAGGCATCGATTATGGCAAAGGTGTTTTTCCATGGGCCGCCAGCGGGAGGGCTTTGTCGATGGAAGCGGCTGATGGCCTCACAAAGCTAATTTTTGACGAAGATACTGACCGGGTGATTGGCGCGGGTATTGTTGGCAGTAATGCTGGTGAATTGATTGCGGAAGTAGCGCATGCGATTGAAATGGGTTCTACGGTGGCTGACCTTGCCTTGACCGTACACCCGCATCCAACGCTATCGGAAACTGTGGCAATGGCGGCAGAAATGTTTGAAGGCACTATTACTGATTTGTTGCCACCAAAGCGTAAATGATTGGCCCGAATTAAAGAATAAGGATTACCGGCTTCGGGGATAGAGGCATAGCGGACATTGAAGTCTCTCCCTCCTCCTTCAATGTCTGTTATTGCCGGCTATTCTTAGTTAAAGATCTCACATGATCCTAACTGTGCTGGATTCGGGAGTATCCATACCGTATTCACAATCAACCTTGGCTTCAGCTGACAGTGATTATATGACGGGGCAAATCGTGATGGCAGTCAATATGCTGATTCATGGTATTAACCAAACGGTATCGGAAGCACTGACATTAGCTGAAGCTAACGGCATTGAAATAAGTGATGCCTATGATGTCATCGAAGAATCAGCCGCAGTCTGTCCAATGCTGCGTTTTCGCCGCCCGATTTATCTTGATGAAACCTCACATGAGGTAACTTTTGCACTGTCGCTGGCACGTAAAGACATGGGGCTGGCGCTCGAATTAGGAGAAAGCACCGGTGTTTCTATGCCGCAAAGCCAGCTGCCCTTTGATGTTTTGCAACAGGCTGGGCCGAGGGTTTTGGTGAGCGTGATATGGCATCAGTCATTAACTATATGAGGAAGAAAAATTCATGAAAGCCGTGTTATTTGTTGGTGGCTGGGAAGGCCACAAACCTCAATCATTTTGCGACTGGTGTACCGCATTATTGGAGACTGAAGGTTTTGAGGTGGTGACACATGAAACACTCGCACCGCTGGCTGAGCCGGAAAAAATGGCGGGTGTTGATCTGATTGTACCGATTTGGTCGAGTGCACGTTCTTCGCACTGGGCGGCGGGTGCGTAAAGCCGCTATTGCTCAGGGTGTGGGTTATAGGATTTGCTGACGCAAATAAACTACAAGGGTTGAAATGGATCAATTCCCTTGTAAGCTAAAGCCACATTACCAGGAGATCTCAAGCATGACATACCAACGCAAAAACTGGGCACCCACAGCCGTTGAAGATTACATCGAAACATTAAACCATCGTTATCAGGCAATGGATGCTCAAACGGTGACTCACGAAATTGACCAGTTAATCGCAGAAAGCAACAAAATCCACACCGAAGATTGCTTCAATCTCAACCCCGCCACCAATGTCATGAACCCCAAAGCAGAGCGAACGCTGGCAATGGGCATCGGTTCCCGCCCTTCTCTCGGCTATCCGGGCGACAAATATGAAATGGGCCTGGAAGCCATTGAAAAAATCGAAGTCATAGCAACACAGCTAGCTTGCAAAGTCTTCGATGCTAAATATGCTGAAATCCGTGTTGCATCCGGTGCAATGGCCAACCTTTATGCCTTCATGGCGGTTTGTCAGCCGGGTGATCGTATTATTGTTCCTCCTGCCTCCATTGGCGGCCATGTCACCCACAACACTGATGGCTGCGCTGGCTTATACGGTCTTGAAATCCATGAAGCACCGGTCAATGCGGCTCGTTACACAGTGGATATAGAAGGACTCAGACAACAAGCACTGGAACTAAAACCCAAACTCATTAGCATTGGCTCCAGCCTCAATTTATTACAACATGATGTTGCTGCGGTTCGTGATATCGCGGATCAGGTCGGTGCAAAAGTCTTATTCGATGCGGCTCATCAATGCGGCATGATCGCCGGAAAAGTCTGGGATTCCCCGCTGGCGCAAGGTGCTCATATTATGACAATGAGCACTTATAAAAGCCTGGGCGGCCCACCTTCCGGCCTCTTGGTGAGTAATGATGCGGACATCATGCAAAGAGTGGATCAGATAGCCTTTCCGGGTCTGACGGCTAACTTTGATGCCGCAAAAAGCGCTGCGCTGGCTATCACCCTGCTCGATTGGGTCGATTATGGAACAGCTTATACACAAATGATGCAGGCAACATCAATGGCGCTGGCCAATGCATTGGCTGAACGTGGCATACCGGTTTTCAGCACCGAAGAAGGCTTTACGCAATCACATCAGTTTGCCATCGAGGCAGCACAGTTTGGTGGTGGGCAGGCTGCGGCCAAACGTTTACGGCAAGCGAACATCCTGACTTGTGGCATAGGGTTGCCCATTGCGGAGGTTGAGGGTGATATGAATGGACTACGATTTGGCACACCGGAAATGGTGCGGTTTGGGATGACCGTTGAACACATACCGAAACTGGCTGATTTGATTACGACTGCGCTGCGGGATGATGCTGATTTAGCGGCGATTGCTGCGCAGGTAGCCACTTACCGGAAAGAGTTTCAGGAACTGGCATTTATTCATCATTAGGTTAAGTGTATTATCACCCTACTTAAAAATCACTCACCACACGGATAATGTCTATGTCACAAAGCCCGTCAATTAATCGTCGTATCCTGCTTAACTCCCGTCCGGTCGGAAAACCGACACTGGATAATTTCCACATCGAGAAAGCCACACTGCCCACCCCCGCTGAGGGTGAAGTGTTACTACGTACTATCTACCTGTCGCTTGATCCTTATATGCGGGGCCGCATGAGTGATGCCGCCTCTTATGCTGAACCGGTAGGACTGGGTGAAGTGATGACAGCGGGCACAGTGGCTCAGGTGGTGGAATCGAATAATGCTGATTATACGATCGGTGAATGGGTGGTTAGTTATCACGGCTGGCAGGATTATGCCGTTTCCGATGGCGCTGGCCTGACAAAACTGGGTACGAACCCACCCCACCCTTCTTATGCATTAGGCATATTAGGCATGCCAGGCCTGACTGCCTATGGTGGATTGCTGGGTATTGGCAAGCCACAAGCCGGCGAAACAGTAGTCGTTGCGGCGGCCACAGGTGCGGTTGGTTCATTGGTAGGGCAAATTGCCAAACTCAAGGGTTGCCGCGTTGTTGGCATCGCAGGTGGTGCTGAGAAGTGCCAACATGCAGTGAGTAATTTAGGCTTTGATGCCTGTATTGATCATCACTCCACTGATATGCCGAAACAACTGGCGGCGGCTTGTTCATCAGGCATTGATGTGTATTTTGAAAATGTCGGTGGTGCTGTTTTTATGGCGGTGTTACCCCTGTTGAATACCAAAGCGCGAATTCCGGTGTGTGGTTTGATTTCAGCCTACAATGCAACCAGCCTGCCGGAAGGGCCGGATAAAACCGGTTTGTTAATGCGGGACATGTTGGTCAAACGTATCCATATGCAGGGCTTCATTGTATTTGATGATTTCGGGCACCTTTACCCTGAGTTTTTCAAGGACATGAGTAACTGGTTACAAAAGGGCGAAATTCAATACACCGAAGATCTGGTGGACGGACTGGAGAATGCCATCGATGCCTTTATTGGTCTGTTAGAAGGTAAGAACTTTGGTAAATTAGTGGTAAAGGTCGGCGCGGAATAATAACTCTATGAGCTACGTTAAAGGGCAGCTACTTTTACTGGCGGGTCTGAGTTTGTCGGCCTGTAATGACGCACCCGATATGGGTGATTTTCGGGCGGGGTTAACCAATAGCTGCCGTGCACAGGCCCCTTTTGTCAATAAAAGTGGCCTGACGCAGCCGGTGGCCCTCGATAGTCGACAACAGGGTTATGAAGGATTGCGCCTGCTCAGTCTGCGTAACCAGAAAACATGGCAGCACCCCAGCTGGGATGATATTGGTCATATCGGTGCTTTCGACCGTGATCGCCAGGGTAATGTTTATGTCTCTGCTTTACCCAACGTGCATGTCAGCACTGACATACTGGCCCTTGTTAACACGCTGTACCGGATTGATGCACAAAGCGGAGAGATGGCACCTTTCATGGAATTACCCGCCGCGAAATCCCCCTTACCTTCCAACCCATTTGGCATTATCGGGCTTTATTTCGACTGCGACAGTAATAGTTTGTATGTTAGCTCAGTCGCCGGCTCAACCGCCAAAGAAGTCATAGGCCGTATTTTTCAGGTGGATGTTGCCAGCAAGAAAATTATCTCACAGCTGGAAAAAACGGACGCCTTTGGTATCGCCACCTTTAATGGCATAAAGCATAAACGTTTATACCTTAGCTCAGCACGAACTTCAGACATTTATTCGGTCGCACTCGATGCGAAAGGCAGCTTTACTCAGGACATCAAATACGAATATTCACTGGCTGGCTTACCCGGCGGCGACAGCAGTAATATCCGTAAATTTGACATTAGAAAGTCTCCAAATGGCGGTTATACCATGCAAGCTAAAGAAGAAGCCTTTCGTTTCAGCTTAATGGCCAGCAGTAATCCGGTGGCGCGTGTTTACCACTTTGATTATGACACAGGGAGTGATAGCTGGGCATTTCAGAATATCGCAACGGGGCAGCGCTAACGATAGATGCTCCCCCGCCCGGCAATCATCCAGAAACAGGCATTCAGCCTTCCCCGTTCATTAACATATCCAGGTTGCGCTTCGCATTAACATTACCTTGTGCCACAGATTGACGCAGTAACTGTTCAGCACGTTTTCTGTCAGCATCAATGCCATTACCGAGGATATACAGCACGGCCAGGTTATTTTGTGCCTCAGAAAATCCTGCTGCTGCGGCTTTTTTATACCAGCTAACAGCCTGCACATAATCCTGTTCAACACCGTTGCCATCTTCATATAACAAGGCCACATTATGCTGCGCTTTCGGGTTACCCTGACGTGCCGACTTAAGGTACCAGCTTAATGCCTGCGCTGCGTTCTGCTTTACACCAGCCGCACCATCTTCAAACATCGCACCGTACATCATTTGAGCAGCTGCATCGCCGGACTCAGCAGCACGACGAATCTCATCAGAACTCTTACCTTCGAGTCTCACAGACGATTGCTGCATTTCAACCGTACTCACCTGCTGCATCCGTTTTGCCGGGAGGCGTGGAGCCGGACGTTGCACCTGTGGCTGGGCCATCACCGGAGCTGGTGTCAGCGCTGATACCTTCTGAACTGGTTGGGGCGGTTGATATTGAGCCACTGGAGCAGCACGTTGCACAGGTCTCGCTGGTGGACGCTGAACCTGCTGAACGGGTCTCGCTGGTGGGCGCTGAACCTGCTGAACGGGTCTTGCTGGTGGACGAGGTGCTGCCGCGATATCCTGCAATGCCAGACCTGCCATTGTGTGATTTCTTTGTGACGCCTGCTGCAACCAATGACGCGCCACACGCAGGTCTTTGCCCACATACTGACCATTTGCATACAACATGCCCAGACCATACTGAGCTTCAACATGACCTAGTTGCGCCGCTTTTTGCTGCCACTGAACAGATTGCTGAATTTGTGAGGCGGAACCAGACTGACGATAAAGTAGGGCTAATGCATACTGCGCATTGGCATGATTAGCGCGGGCCGCACGCTCAAGCAATTGCTGTGCCTTCGCATAATCAGCTGGCACACCTTGTCCACTTTGATACAGCAACCCCAGCTTATATAAAGCTTCGGAATCACCCGCATTCGCAGCAGCCTGTAAAGACTGTATTTCAACACCCGAAGCCCCTCTGTGATTCTGCCGCTGTTGGTACCACTCAGCCACACCCGTACTTCTGGTCGTTTCGGCTGCGCCATAATTAACCCCGGCAGAAGACGGACGAATCTGGCCATCCCACGGAGGAGGCGCTTCGCCCAGCACGGTGGTTACCATTGTATTGGCGTGTGATACAGAAGAATAGGTGATACCCCAACAGCACACCGCAAGCGATATGGCGCTAAGGAAGCGACGTTTTTTTATTGTTGTCATGTCGGCCCCGGAAAGACATTTATTATCAGAGAGAGAGCATCTTTCAAGCAACACTCAATCCTTCATTAACTATCAAGCAGCATGGCAGATTTGTTCAACAGACAAAGCCCGCTATATAGAGCAATATTAGACTTAAAACCTTCGATAACTTTTACATGCGTACCTATGTATTTTATATATAAAATCAACCAAACTCTCACTGAATATTCGCTTTTCAGCGAGGAAAGCTCCGTCACTATCCCTTCACAGTTTATACGCTTGTTTCACCAGCCGGTACGTGAGGTCATAGGCCAGTTCATGGGCTTCGGTTAAATTTAGTCGCCCGGTGGCAACCAATCCCGCTAAATAAGCACAATCAGAGCGTCTCGCCACATCATGGCGGGCCGGAATCGAACAAAATGCGCGGGTGTCATCATTAAAGCCAACCGTGTTATAAAATCCACAGGTTTCAGTGGTTGTCTCACGAAAACGCTTCATGCCTTCGCTGCTATCAAAGAACCACCACGGTGGCCCGAGCCGCAACGTCGGATAAGCACCTGCCAACGGTGCAAGCTCACGGCTATAAGCGGTTTCATCTAAGGTAAATAGAATAATGCTCAGATCAGGTTCCATGCCGACAGCATCCAGCAAGGGTTTCAGTGAACGCACATACTCCGTAGGTGAAGGAATATCAAAACCTTTATCACGCCCATGAGTGTTGAAAACACGCTGTGAATGATTGCGGAACGAACCGGGATGGATTTGCATGACCAGACCATCATCCAGACTCATGCGGGCCATTTCTGTGAGCATTTGTCCACGAAAGGCATCGGCTTCCTCAGCGCTACATTTACCAGCCAGGGCTTTGACAAACAGTGCCGCTGCTTCTGTGGGTGGCAAATCTTCAGTGCGGGCCGTTGGATGGCCATGATCACTAGCTGTTGCGCCCGCCGCTTTAAAGAATGCCCGACGGCTAAGGTGTGCGCTCAGATAACCTGCCCATGTGGTTGTATCCTCGCCGGTTAGCGTGCCCAGCGTGGCGACGTTATCCGTAAAACCTTCAAACTCAGGATCTACCACCGAATCAGGGCGGTAAGTGGTAACAACACGCCCGTTCCAGTCACTATGCGCGATCATCTTGTGCCAGCTAAGGTCGTCCAGCGCACCTTCGGTCGTCGCCAGTAACTCAATGTTAAAACGGTCAAATAAAGCACGGGGGCGAAAAGCATCTTCGGCTAACCTGGCATCGATATGATCATAATAAGCGTCCGCAGTATCAGCCGAGAGCAGCTCATCCAAGCCAAACACATGCTCGAACGAATGATTTAACCAGAGGGAGGAAGGTGTACCACGAAACAAATGATAATTTTCAGCAAACCGCCGCCAGATAGTGCGCGGGTCAGTTTCAGTCTGACCACCATCAACACGGGGAACGCCCAGATCAGTTAGGGCTACACCCTGAGATACCAGCATTCTGAACACGTAATGATCCGGCACAACAAACAGCTGTGCCGGATCAGGAAAACGTTTGTTCTCAGCGAACCAACGGGGTTCACAATGCCCATGAGGACTGATAATAGGCAAATCCGCAACCGCTTCGTACAAGGTACGCGCCAGTTTACGGACTTGAGGCTCAACAGGGAAAAGACGATCCGGATCCGTTAATTTCATAGAGAGTGCTCAATGCTGAAGACTAAACTAATAGGCTAGTATTTCAGATATAACGAATCAATAAAAGAGAGGCAGTTTAGTGCCGGCCTTTGTGTCTACCCTTCCCCCAATGACCTTTATGTGGCCGATGGCATCCTTTGTGGGACCGATGACACCCTTTATGTGGGCGATATTGAGCAACAGGACGGTGGTGGGAACGGTGGTGCCCTCTCGCTCTGTATGGCCGGTGATGACCGTGATGACGTGATGTGTACCGGTGCGAATGTTTAGCGCGGCCATGCGCATGTAATAAAGCACCGACACCAATACCTACCGCCAGCGCACTGGATGTAGAAGCATGACGTGGGTGGACGGTATTACAAGCCGTCAAACCAATCGCGCACAGCAGAATAATAAATGTGCTTTTTAGCGTATTGTTCATTGAAACCTCCAAACTACTTAAGTCAAACTTAAGACCAGTAGCTGGAGTATTAATTCCTGAATAGACGACTGTGGGTTAAATTCGCTGATAAACGGTCAAGGCCTATTTAATTTACTAAGGTGCCTTATTTGCTCAGCCTATCAACCCAAAATGCAGTACCACCCGCAACACCAATCGGCATAGCTAAGAAGTTAACCACGGGTATCAGTGTCAGCAGTGATAATCCACCGCCAAAACCCAAGGCATGGCTGCGGTGCTTTTTCAGTAGCGGTAATTCATCTTTAAAATATTTTTCATGGTTGCCCATCGGATAATCAGCGTAGGTAATCGCCAACATCCAGGCACCATACAAGGCCCATGCGAACGGTGCGATAAGATTCACCACCGGAATCACCGTAATGATTAACAGGACGATCAGCCATTTCAGCATATAGAATAATTTGCTGAGTTCACTGCGAAATGTCCGTGTGATGATTGCAGGCAGGGTTTTATAACCCTGAAACTCCGGCACCGGCAAACCCTTCAAATGGGTTTCCACCCGCTCCGCCAGTATGGAGTTAAAGGGTGCAGCGATCAGGTTGGCAATAATGGAAAAGGTGTAAAAAACCGCAAAGAAAATCAGTACAAAAAATAAGGGCCACAATAACCATTCCAGCCATGATAACCAGCCCGGTAACAACCGCGTCATTAAGCTCTCGACCTGTGCACTGGCGAACCAAATGCCACAGGAAAAAACGACAATATTAATCAACAGCGGCACCAGCACAAAGGGCCGGATACCTTTTTGTGTAATCAACGATAGTCCTGTAAACAGGTAACTAATGCCTTTAAAAAAACCACCTATCACTGTTATTCTCCTAAAAAATTGCCGCTTTGGTGTTGCCACATTTCATGGTAACGCCCTTGCTGTTCTAATAATTCGGTGTGCGTGCCCTGCTCAATAATTTTACCTTGATCCAGCACGATAATACGATCCATGCGCAGGATAGTCGCTAAGCGGTGCGCTATAACGATAGCCGTTTTATCTTCTATCAGATCGAAGATAGCCACCTGGATTTCCTGTTCGGTAATCGAATCCAGCGCACTGGTCGCCTCATCCAGCACAATAATGGGGGCATTGTCGAGAAAAGCACGCGCAATCGCTATCCGCTGTTTCTCACCACCGGATAACTTCACACCGCGCTCGCCCACTATCGTGTCAAATTGCAGGGGCATACTTTCAATAAAATCTAACGCCCGTGCTTTTTTAGCCGTCTCACGGAGTAGCTCATCGCTAATGTCCTGTCCCAGCACGATGTTGTCACGGATACTGCGATGAAACAGTTCAGGTTGTTGTGGGATTAACGTTAATTGTTCACGTAATGAACGCAATGTAAAATCCTGTATATCCACACCATCGATACTAATGTTACCGGTTTGCGGCGCTACAAAGCGAAATAACAGCTTGGTTAATGAGGTTTTACCGGAACCCGATGCGCCAACCAGCGCAATCTTTTCACCGGCTTTAATGTCCAGATTAAAACCATCAAACAGCGCCCGCTCCGGGTCATCGGCTTTAGCGTAATCAAAATGCATTTGGTTAAAGCTCACCGCCCCCGCCGTAATGGTATGTGGCTGCGTATCCGGATCATCATCTTCCAGCTCAGTCCGCCGGAAAACATCGGCCATTTCCCTTGCGTCCGCCAACGCCGTGAACAGGTTTTTAAAATTCTGGCCAAAATTCCACAAGCTACGGATCAGTATTAATAAAACAGATTGGAACAAGACGAATTCGCCGATTTCGAAATTACCTTGTTTCCACTTCTGGATCATCAGGTAAACCAGCAATATCTCGATAATCGATGTCAGTAGCCCCTGCACCGCAAAGGCAATAAACATCAAAATCCAGGCGGTGCGGCGCTTGCGGTAAGTTTCATCCGCAATTTCACCCAGGTTAAATTGCTCCTGGTTTTCAAGCGCAAAACTCTTCACCACAAATATATTGGAAATGGCATCGGAATAAGCGCCGCCCAGCTTTGAATCCCATTCTGCCAGACGCTCGTCAAATTTTAATTTCCAGATCGAATAAGTGCTGCTGAAAGCAATGAAAATGGCCGCCCAAATCAGAAAATACAAAGCGAATTCAGGTTGTTGTGACCAAAAGATAAAAAACGCGATACTAAGGGCAAACAGATTGAATAACAGCTCAAAGAAAACCCAATCGAAGATGGCTTCATAGGATTTAACGAAGCGGTTGGCCTGCTTGACCAGGCTGCCGGAAAAACTGTTTTCGAAGAAGGTGTAACGTTGTTTTAAGAAGACTTCAAAACAACGTTTATCCAAGATATTCAAGCCGCCCGCTTCCACCGACAAAAGAGAAAACTCAATGAGTCGCCAGGCCAGCCAGATTCCCAGAAAAGCCAGTGCGACATACATTAAGTTCTGCATCAGCATAGCCAGACTGGCTTCCGAGTAATCGCCTGCCAGGTGATTGGCGATTTCTTTGTAGAACAAGGGTGCGGCTAAGTCACAGGCGACGGCCATTAGTAGGCCGAACAGTACGCCGAGGGTTGCCCATTTTCGTTGTAGCAGAATCCTGCCGTATTCGCGTATCAGAATATCCATTATTTATCAGCCAGCAACAACCAACTCTTCCCAAACCACCCGCTCAAACCCAACAGCTACCACAGCCAGACACCGCAATCGCTCCGGCTCCTGGTACTTAGTCACCAACACATTCCGATACTGACGCAACTGTATCAAAGCCTCCTGAAGAGACGTTTTCACCATCGACAGCTCGTAAGATTCATCCAGACTCAACCCACGAACCGCCTCACCCGTCAGGCCAACATCCGCCAACGACAAATACTTAAATTCCAGCACAATATCCTGCAAAGCATACTGTCGCATATTAGGCCGCACAATCAGCGTCAAATCCGAATAACCACGCTGTAAAGCCGGCTCCGAATCCATGATGTAAAAATTATCATTAAACAATAACGTCAAAAAAGCCGTCTTGATGGTGAGCTCATTACTCCAGCGATAATCCCGGTTACTAAAGACCCGGAAATACTGATTTTCCAAAAATTCCGCTAATGGTTGTAAATCCGCAGTCCGGTAAAAATCCCGCGCCAGATGCTGCACTTTGTCACCATCCTGAGCATCTGGTAACACCCGTTTACGCAACTCCTCCACATACAAACTACGAATCACCAGATTAGGCACACCAAACGCCAACTCCCCCAAAGCACTGCGTCCGGTAATGGTTAACACCCCAAAATAATACAATAGCGACAACATGAATTTCTGCCCACTCTGCATCTCACGCAAGGCTTCAACACCAAAACGGTCTTCCAATGCATCCAGCACTAAAGCAGGTTGCTCATCAACTATCTGGCGTATTATTCGCTCCCCATTGGGTAAGCCCGCGATATAACGGATTTTCCCGGCATCCATCGCCAGATTTCCATCCAGAATGCGCTCCGGTGGTGAGCAATATTCCTGGTAATCACGCAGAAAATAAAACACCAGCGTCGGGTTATAAACACAGTCCTGCTGAATATCGCTACAGAAACGATAGCCATTATAAAAAGTGCGCAAGGTGTCGAGCATGGCAGGTAATCCATCTTCCTGCTGGCAGGTTTTACATACTTGCGCGGTTATACCAGCCAGTTCCTCATGACTGATACCGCACAAAGCATTGAATTTGGGTGTCAGGTAAATATTTGTGGCCACGTTATAGCCGCTGGTCATATCGCTAAGCACAACCGGAGAAATACCAGTGATAAAAACCCGGCCAATTTTACTTTCCGAAACATTGGCTTTGATGGCTTTAAACAGCGTTTTTAAAATACCTTCACTCTGCACCAACTCTTCATAACGCTGCTGGCTGCTGCTGTGGACTTGCATCAGCACTTCATTGGCAAAATTATCATATTCGTCAATCAGCAAATAGAGCTTGTAACCACTACTGGATACCGCCTGAGCTAATGCATCAAATGAAGCAATGGCATTGTGAGGTATGATGCTAATGGTTGACCGCAACTGTGACTGATAATTTTCCTGAAATCCGGCAATCGTTTGATTAATATGATCAAACAGGTTGTGCCTGATATTCGCGGTATCACCTTGAGCAGAAACCTTGGAAAAGTCCCAGCGTAACACCATGTATTGATTTTTTTCAGGGCCGGGACTCTGACCAATGTTCAAGTCACCAAACAAAGTATCAAAGTCGTCAGCACGATTAATGTCGTAATAATTCTCAAGTGTGGACAACAACAATGACTTACCGAAGCGCCTGGGTCGTAAGAAAAGAAGTTGCTTGCCTGCTGCTTCCAGCTCAGGAATGTGTTGAGTACGATCGAGGTACAAATAGCCTTCTGTACGCAGAGAGTGAAAATCACTATTACCGTAGGGAAATTTTATCATGACTTATGCCATCCGCAGAATGTTTGAACCATACACTTGAGTATACAATACCGTGATCTGAATGTGGCTATAGGCTTTATCCAAAAATTACATTAAGATAGAGGGGAGATAACTCTGGGAGGAGAGCGCTTTGGGGGAAGAAATTTAAATGTCTGACAAGTTAATGACTCAAGCCGATAATGTCACCTTGCCTGGTGGCGGCTTATACGCTTTAGCCACAAAAGGCGCTAAAGATGTCATCGACAACGCCACACCACAGATATTATCAGCTGTAAATAACCTGCACCTCAACACTGACTCCACACAATTCACCATGACTGATATGGGTTGCGCTGATAGCGGCACATCGCTGGGCAATGCCCGCAGTATTAGCGTGATGGATGACCCACATCAACACGGCATGGGCTATGTACATGCTTATATGACTATTTCAAAGATCTGAGTAATGTATATGAAAGGATTTTACCCCCCAAGCATGAAAGTCTATGACTTTCACAGTAAGCGCGGATTTTATAGTAAATTTCAATGAGGAGAACATATGAACAGACGTGATTTTGTTAAAGGTGCCGGTTTAGGTGCAATAGCGACAGCAGCAGGAATCACACCTGCAATGGCAGCCGAAGGCGAGAAAATGGACATCACTATGGTGTCTACCTGGCCGAAAGATTTCCCGGGTTTGGGAACCGGCGCACAGCGTTTTGCTCAGCGCTTGACCGACATGACTGCTGGTCGCTTGAATGTTAAATATTTCGCAGCGGGTGAGCGCGTAGGCGCATTTGATTCATTTGATGAAGTTGCTTCTGGTAATGCACAGATTTATCACGGTGCAGAATACTATTGGAAAGGTAAGCATCCGGGTTTTGCATTCTTTACGAGCGTACCGTTTGGCCTGACTTATACTGAAATGAACGCTTGGATTCGTTTTGGTGGCGGCCAGGAATTATGGGACAAGCTAGGCGCTGAATTTGGTGTCAAAGGCCTGATGTGTGGTAATACAGGTGTCCAGATGGGTGGTTGGTTCCGCAAAGAAATGAACTCTGCTGATGACTTTAAAGGCCTGAAGATGCGTATGCCGGGCTTGGGTGGCGACGTACTGTCGAAATTGGGAGCTTCTCCTGTTTCACTACCTGGTGGCCAGATTTATGAAAACCTGGTATCAGGTGCGATTGATGCGACTGAGTGGGTTGGCCCGTGGAATGACCAAATCATGAAGTTCTACGAAGCCGCTAAGTACTACTACTATCCGGGTATGCATGAGCCGGGCGCTATGCTGGCTATCGGCATGAACAAAAAATGGTGGGATGCACTGTCTGATCAGGACAAAATTCTGGTTGAAGCTGCCGCATCAATGGAAAATGATGTCATGATGTCTGAGTACAACATGAAAAATGGTGATGCACTGGATTCATTGATCAAAGATCAGGGCGTTCAGCTTAAATCATTCAGCGATGATATCTATGATGCCTTTGGTGAAGCGGCTGAGGAAGTCTACGCTGATGTGGTTAAGCACAGCGATCTCGCGAAAGAAATTTATGAAAGCTTCGAAAATGCGCGTACTAAAGTCGGTGGCTGGGCTAAGATCTCTGATCAGGCTTATGTTGCACAACGGAATCGTGTGTTGGGGCTGTAGGATTTCATAAATCTCCTGACAGTCCTTTTTAAAAGGGCACGAAAGCCTTGCTCCCTTCCCCCCTTGCGGGGGAAGGGCTGAGGATGGGGGGTTAAGGTGTGGCACATTGTTCATTTATTGCAGTAATCTGACTCGTTTTTACTCCCCATCCCCGACCCTTACCCCTGCAAGGGGGGAAGGGAGGCAAGCGGTTTACCTTAAAAAAACTCACCACAAGGCATAATTTCTATGACCAGATCCCGGCAAACCTATCGTTTGTTTGCGGCCTTTATGGTTGCCAGCATTCTATTGTTCCTGCTAAACCGTTATTTGGCGCTGTGGTTGAGTTGGCCGGATCTGGCAGGGGTGTTTGAGTATTTTGCTGAAGATAACAAAATGACGACCACCCAGCTGTTGCAGGGTCTGGGCATGTGGTTGATTTATCTGATAGCAACCGTTCTGGTGATCCGCTACGTACGGAATACACCGGAAACGGGGATGGCTGATGATGCGGAATGGTATTCCCGTATCAGTTATTACATTATTCGTGCTGCTTTCTGGTCAGTTTTCCTGATTGGCCTGACTGATGCAGCTATCTCACTGCTTCGGGTGGAAAATGCTTTGCCGGGACTGATTGGTGAGCATTGGACGGGTATTCTCGACCAAGCCCGCACCCGGGGGATTTATATCCACTACCCACTGATTGCTATATCACTGGTCATTGCCTGGTTCACACGCTCCTTGAGCTTTATCTGGCTGGCATTCCTTGTCGTTCTGGCCGAGTTTGGCATTGTATTATCAAATTTCATATTTTCTTATGAACAGGCTTTCATGGGTGACTTAGTACGCTTCTGGTACGCCGCCCTCTTCCTGTTCAGTAGTGCATACACATTAGTCGTAGGCGGCCATGTCCGGGTCGATGTGTTGTATGCAGGTTTTAGTGAGCGGGCGAAAGCATGGGTTAACGCTATTGGCTCGCTCTTATTAGGCCTGCCGCTGTGCTGGACGATTCTGGCCATTGGCATGGAGAGCAAACAAGGCAGTATCATTGCACCAATCATCAAATTTGAAATTTCCCAAAGTGGTTATGGCATGTATGTTAAATACCTGATGGGAGCCTTCCTGTTAGTGTTTGCTGTCACGATGGCTATTCAATTCATCGCTTACTTCCTGCATAGCGTGGCGATCCTTACCGGTGAGATAGAACCGGAACCCGAAGAAGATGATATCCCAGTACTTGATCCGGAGGCTATATAATGGAATTAGTATTCTTAGGTGTTCTGTTGTTCCTGATGATCTGGGCTTTAACCTCCGGTTACCCCGTAGCGTTCGCCCTGCCCGGCTCGGCTATATTGGCCATTGGCCTTGCTGCGCTGAGTGGTTATTTAGTCGAAGGTGATACCTCGGCTTATTTTGCTGAAGATGGGCCAGCACAATGGTTAAGTGCCGGTGTAACCAACTTCCGCAGTCTTTATTGGGTGGTTGAACGCGATACGCTGATCGCCATTCCTCTGTTTATTTTTATGGGCATCATGCTGCAACGTTCGAAGATCGCTGAAGATCTTTTGGTAGCGATGGCACAACTGTTCGGCCCGTTACCAGGTGGTTTGGGCATTTCAGTCGTATTTGTTGGAGCCTTACTGGCTGCTACCACCGGTATCGTGGGTGCAACAGTTATTGCAATGGGTCTGATCTCATTGCCAGCGATGCTACGTAATAATTACTCCAAGTCCTTAGCGACAGGCACCATCTGTGCATCAGGAACACTGGGGCAAATTATTCCGCCTTCCATTGTGCTGATTATCCTTGCTGATCAATTATCCAGTGCTTCTGACCAGGCTAATACAGCCCGTAAAGAACTGTATAAGGCAGCGACCGGCGAGTTTTCTATGCCATCCCAGTTTGAAGTCGTTTCAGCCAGCGCCGGAGACATGTTCATGGGTGCATTGATACCAGGCATTATTCTGGTCGGTATCTACATGCTCTACATCCTGGTCTTTGCGCGGATCTGGCCACATAAAGCACCACCCGTGCCTTATGACGGTGAATATGATGCCAAGTTTGCCCGGACAATTATTCTGGCTTTGGTGCCACCACTGGCACTCATTTTTGTTGTATTGGGATCAATTATTACAGGTGTTGCCACCGTGAACCAGGCGGGCGCGATTGGAGCCGTTGGTGCGATGGTGATGGCGGGTTATCGTCTCTACGAAGGCACATGGGGTAAATACATCCCGGCGATACTGGCTATTGGCTCACTGATTGCTATTGGTGTGATTAAAAACTTCTACGACCTGAATATTCGCAGCATCCAAAGTGAAGCGCAATGGACAGCTATCCTGATGGCAGTCGTTGCGGTCATTGTTTTATTGATTGCAGTGGCATGGAGCGCCTGGCGTGCTTTCCGGGTGGAAAATACATTGAAGGAAGTAATGACCGAAACGGCTAAAACCACTTCAATGGTCTTTATCATTCTGGTCGGGGCGGCGATGTTAACCTCAGCATTCCGTGCTTTTGGTGGTGAAGAACTGGTCAAACATTACCTGACCGGACTGCCCGGTGGCTTCTGGACACAGTTTCTGGTGGTTATGCTGGTTATTTTCCTGCTGGGCTTCTTCCTGGACTTCATTGAAATTGCGGTTGTTGTCGTACCCATTGTTGCACCGATCCTATTAATGAATCCCGAAGCGAATATCACCGCAGTTTGGCTGGGTGTAATGATTGGTTTGAATATTCAGACATCGTTCCTCACGCCACCCTTTGGCTTCGCACTATTCTACTTACGTGGTGTTGCAGATAAAGTCATTAAGACGCTGGATATTTATAAGGGCGCAGTGGCCTTTATTGTTCTGCAACTGATTGCTCTGGGTATTACCGGTTATTTCCCGAGTCTGGTGAACTACGTGCCTAATCGTACGCACCTGCTATCGGAAACCGCACCACCACCGATTAACCCTAAGCTACAGGTCTGTCTGGAAGGGCACCTCGATGATACCTTCACCAATGAGGGTGACACTATTAAAGCGGCGATTGAAACAGCCAGTAAACTGGATTTGTCTGCTTTACCGGAAAAGATGCAGGCAGACTTTAAAGCCAGCACAACGGATACCCTCAAAGGCTTTGAGTTATTTGAAGTGATTCGTCAGAAACGCAGTGAATTGAGCGATTTTGAAGTGGACTATGCACCGGTACATCGCTCAGTACGAGCGACTGAATTGGCAATGTCGAAGCTGGATATTCGTATCAAAGCTTATAATGATGATATTCGCCAACTCGACTTTGATGCTAATAGCACGGATGCTGACAAAGCGCTTTTCCAGCAATTAATCGGCGAACTGGAGACTGAAAAAACTGAATTGGCGGCGACGATCCCTGATAGCTGGACGGCTTTACGCGCACAGTTTAAGGAGCATTCGGCAGCGCTGACTAAAGCACGGCGGACTTACAACCAGACGACGGATGGTGCCTATGAGACATTCAGAGACATCCGTGATGTTGTACAAAGTGCGGATACGCTGGCGGCTGTGGAAGGTGATTTAACAGCGTTAGCTGAGGTCATAAAGGATGAACCTGCTACTGAAGCCATGGAAAAAATCAAAGTGGTCGAAAGCATGCTGAGTGATGTGGCGGGTTCCAGCTCCATTAAATCCGGTTTATCTAAGGCGCGGCGTGTTCTGAAAAAGGATGACAGCGCTGAAGCACGTGATAAAGCGATGGGACTGTACCAAGGTTCTATGGACTTGTTTGCTGGTGAAATTAGCTGGCGGCGGGATGCAGCGGAACAAGTGCTGCCTGATTTACAAGCTTATGACAATGCTATCGCTAGTAACTTTGGAGTACGGATGCAGAAACGTTTGAATGATGACCAGGCCAAAGAAGTAGCGGCTTGTATGTCACATCACACGGATGTATCGCTGAACTTTTGATGGCTTAATACGAAGGTTGGCCAGTGTATTTTGCTGGCCAACTGCAACAAATTAACCGCTCCCGGAAATCCTAACTTAAAAACCGTGGTGAAATTCGGTAACCGTTACTTTGCATAGCCATAACAACTGACTCTGCACTTTCGATCAACCCACCCTGCTCAGCTAGCAACAGAACTTTCGCGGTGCCAATAAATTTTAGCGCCCGACGCCTGGCCTCGCGGCGAGCTAGTTGATCATCAAGAATTAACAAGGCATCTTTGACTTCTAACGCCAGCTGCATTGCTGCAATTTCCCCACCACCCAAAGTTAAAGGGAACACTTGTTGATGCTCAGATTCACGAATAACTAACCACTCATCTGCAACTGCTTTCTCTATGCGCTGGGTATCAATTCCGTCTTTAACCGTGCACTCAAGCCAAACAGCTTGTGGAATAACCACTGTGCCAAACAATTTATTCAGAAGTAACAGACTATCCACCTGCGCCAGAGCTATCAGCGGCCCGGCATCACTTATGATGATAGCCATGCAGAAACATCGTCCTCATCAGGTGCAGATTCATCATAAGGCACTACTTCAATGTTCAGGCTCCCCAAATGCGCGATGAAATCACTAAGGGGTAAACCGCTGATTTTTGCCGCCTTTCCCAAAGAAACGAGGCCATCCCTAAACAGACCGGCAGCCAAAGCAGGCCGCACGCCAGCCTCAGTTTCCTGTAACGATTTATCCAGGTGCACCAACAGAGAATCCGGCTGGTTACCTTTGAGTATTAACACCGGCGCTTCCCGCGCATGGCGCAGCGCCAGCGATGGGTTTTTCTTTAAATCGCGAACATTGGTAGCATACATAACCGAACCTCATTTAGTAGATCACTAAACGTAGTCTACGGTCAGTAGGCAACCTATAGCAACATCAAAACTCAGATATCACATGACTTCTTCTGGTAAACCAGCGTAGCTAAGGCCAAATCACCCAACGCCACCGCACGGAAAATAAACGCTGTACGCTCATCATCATGCTGCCTCGCAGCCACCTTACCTTCCACCAACGCAGTCAGATCACCATCAATCAACTTCATATCCATCATCGGTACAGGCATAGCTGCTTCTTGTTTCATGTCATCAATCGCCAAACGGTCAAACACGTGCAAACTGTCATTCTTCCACGGCAAACCGGAATCCGTTGAAGCAATAAACGCCCCCGGCTTCAACCAGTTCGCATCAATAAACGGTTCGACTGAGGACGTCAGCGGAATCGAAGACACCACAATATCAGCAGATTCCACTGCCTGTTTAGCGCTCTCACTGGCAACCGCTTCCAAACCCATGTCCCGCGCTGCATCACACAAAAGATCACGGTTCTTCGCTCCCTTGCCCAGCGCATGGATCTTCTTTAGCGGGTATAAATCAGCTAGCATCTTCAGATGGCTATGTGCCTGCACCCCACAACCAATAAATGCGACTTCTGCCGCGTCTTTCTTCGCCAGATACCGCGCCGCCAGCACACTCGCCGCAGCAGTACGCACACCGGTAATCCAGTTACCATCCATAATCGCCAGCGTCTCGCCGCTGTGGCTATCCATCAGCGTAATGGAAGCATTAATGGCGTCACCGCCCTTCGCACTATTTTCCTGATTCAGCAATACACTTTTCACCGCCATCATCGGTGGCTCATCCGACGTTGAAAGCGTAGCCATCATGTAACGCCCGTCACCGGGAACAATCACTGTTTTTGGCGCTGCATTAGCTTTGCCTGCGGCCTGATCACGCACCAGTTTCTCTAGCGCATCAAGCACTTCGTTAGTAGTGATATTAAGGGATTCTAACTGTTGACGTGAAAGATACTGCATGAGAGTAAGCTCCGGATAGGCAATGAAACCAGCATACGGTTTGCCACTTCATCAAGTCAAACACTCACCTTCTGGCGATCACACACCGTTTCCATCGAGACAAAGGTCGAGGTATGCGCCACATGCGGCAACGCAGCAATCTTCTCCCCCAATAAATAGCGAAAAGCTTTAATATCAGTGGTTCTGACCTTCAGCAGGTAATCAAAATTACCAGCGATCATATGACATTGCTCCACTGCCGCCAGTTGCATCACGGCCTTGTTGAAAGCACTCAGGGCTTTCGCACTGGTATCATTCAATGTGACCTGCATAAACGCCACATGTGACTCACCCAGCAAGTCATAATCCAACCGCGCCTGATAACCCGTTATATAACCGGCTTTCTCCAATTTGCGCAGTCGGTTTATCGTCGGTGTTTTACTCAAACCGATACGCTCAGCCAACTCCGTCATACTGACACGGCCATCCCCCGTAAGGATTGTCAGGATATTTTGATCATACACGTCTAATTTACTCATGAGGCCAGAATAATTAGTAAATTGCCCTAAATCCAGTATTTATTTAAGTAAAAGCTACCCATTTCTAATAAAATACAGCCAAAATGGCTAGCCTATTATTGCTAACCTTCCTCATAATTTAAACCACTCGGGTATCCTACCATGCAGTCCTTATCTGAAATTCGTAGCGACCTACGCGCCGCCACATTAGCCAATGAAAACACTGTGGTCAGCCACATGGTCAATACATTGGGGATTAGTGAAACTCAGCGAACTGACACCGTTGAATTGGCAGCATCATGGGTACGCGAACTGCGTGATTCCGGCGCACCGGGGTTAATGGAAAGCTTTCTGGCGGAATACGGTTTATCCACCCAGGAAGGTGTCGCGCTGATGTGTATGGCGGAAGCTTATTTGCGGGTGCCGGATGATGAAACTCTGGATGAATTGATTCAGGATAAGATTTCACCGCAGGATTTCGCAGAACACCTGGGGCACTCCAGCTCGCTGATGGTGAATGCCTCCACCTGGGGACTGATGTTAACGGGTGGCGTGCTGTCTGAGTCTGATCAACGTGGCCTGATACCGTCTTTGCGCGGTCTGGTCAAACGGGCTGGTGAGCCGATTATCCGTGTTGCGGTTAAGCAGATGATGAAAATGATGGGCGGCCAGTTTGTGCTGGGTGAAACCATCGAAAAAGCAATTAAAAACGGCAAAGCCTATCAGGGAAAGGGCTACCGCTATTCCTTCGATATGCTGGGAGAGGCTGCGTTCACACAACCCGATGCTGACCGTTATTACCTGGCTTATGCCGATGCGATTACCGAACTGGCACGCTTTTGTAAAGGCAAAGATGTACGCCTGAATCCGGGCATTTCCGTCAAATTATCTGCCCTGTATCCACGCTATGAAACGTTGCAGAAAGAAGCGGTGATGAAGTCGTTATTTCCTACCCTACGCTCCCTCTGCCTTCTGGCGAAAAAATCGGGCATGGGATTAAACATTGATGCGGAAGAAGCAGAACGTCTGGATATTTCACTGGACATTATTGAGGCCTTACTGGAAGACGGCAGCCTGAGTGATTGGGATGGCTTGGGTGTAGTGGTTCAGGCTTACGGTTACCGTGCGCCTTATGTATTGGATTGGTTACATACGCTGGCGGAAAAACACGATACCCGCCTGATGGTGCGCCTGGTAAAAGGTGCGTATTGGGATAGAGAAGTTAAACGCTCACAGGAGCTGGGGCTGCCGGGTTATCCGGTGTATACGCGAAAGAATAATACCGACCTGTCGTATTGGTACTGCGCCAAAAAGCTACTCGGTCAGCGTGATCGTATCTTCCCACAATTTGCTACGCACAATGCACACACCATCGCCTCGATTCTCAAGCTAACGGAAGGCGAAGATAATGCGGAAACTACTTTTGAACTCCAGCGCTTGCATGGCATGGGTGAATCGCTGCATGAGTTAGTGCGTGAGAAACATGATATTCCTTGCCGGATCTATGCACCGGTTGGCGTGCACCAGGATTTATTGGCTTATCTGGTACGGCGCTTACTGGAAAATGGCGCGAATGCTTCGTTTGTTAGTCAGTTGCTGGACAATGATATTCCGCCGCGTGAAGTGACGGCTGATCCGGTTGAGAAGGCTGAAGCCTGGTTGCAACAGGCAGTGCCCGGGGTGCCTCATCCTGAATCTTTGTTTCAGCCGGAGCGGACGAATTCTAAGGGGTTTGATTGGCTGGATGTTAATGATGTTGCGACTATTGAGGCTATGCGTGCTCCATTTAAGAATGCGCAATGGGCTGCCACACCTCTATTAGTCGAAGCAGATCTTACTGATGCACAAACGCTCAACGTTCTTAACCCGACTACCGGCAATCAAGTAGGCACAGTTATTGAAGCGACGGCGGAGCAGCTAAATACCGCAGTTATTCATGCACGTACCGCTCAGATTGAGTGGTATGCGCTGGGTGTTAGCGAACGTTCGGTCATTCTGAATAAAGCGGCCGATTTGTACGAAGCTAACGCGGGTGAGTTGTTTGCGTTATTGGCACGCGAGGCCGGAAAAACGCTTCAGGATTGTATTGCTGAATTACGTGAGGCGGTTGATTTTCTGCGTTATTATGCCGCACAGGCTGAGCACTTACCCCCCTCCAAACAACCTTGTGGTGTAATGGCTTGTATTTCACCGTGGAATTTTCCGCTGGCTATTTACACCGGCCAAATGAGTGCCGCCTTGGCGGCGGGTAATGCGGTTTTGGTAAAGCCCGCCGAATCTACGCCATTAATTGCTTTCCGTGCCATTCAATTGTTGCACGAAGCCGGTGTGCCGGTCGCAGCATGTCAATTTGTGCCCGGACAAGGGCGTGAAATCGGCGCAGCCATGAGCAGTCATCCTGAACTGAATGGCCTGATTTTTACCGGTTCGACAGCAACGGCTAAACGCATCGAACGCAGTATGAGTGAAACCGGTGACATCCATGCACCATTGATTGCGGAAACCGGTGGGTTGAATGCGATGATTGTGGATTCTTCTGCGCTGCCGGAACAGGTCGTGGAAGATATCATTGCATCGGCTTTCCAGTCGGCGGGCCAACGTTGCTCTGCGCTGCGCATGTTGTACTTACAGGAAGACATTGCTGAACGTACACTGGAAATGTTGTATGGCGCAATGGACTTATTGCAAATGGCTGATCCGTGGGATTTTAGTACAGATATCGGGCCGGTGATCAATATTCCAGCGAAAACTGGTATCAATGCTTATGTTGAACAACATAAAAGGGCCATTCTGAAGCAACTAAAGACGCCTATAAAAAATGGGCATTTTGTTGCGCCGGTTGCTATCAAAGTGAACGGCATTGAAGACCTGACTCACGAGGTATTCGGGCCGGTGTTGCATGTGGCGACGTACAAAGTGGATGAGCTGGATAAGGTGCTGAATAATATTAATGCGGCGGGATTCGGACTGACGTTCGGGCTGCACACACGCATTGATTCTCGGGTACAGACGGTTGTCGACAAGCTGCATATGGGTAATATGTACATTAATCGTAACCAGATTGGTGCGATTGTCGGCTCTCAGCCCTTTGGTGGTGAAGGATTATCAGGTACCGGGCCAAAAGCGGGTGGGCCTTTTTACCTGCAACGTTTGGTACGTGGCCGGGAAGCTGAAGCTCAATCTTCAGGTCAGGCAATGGAGACAATCAATGATCAGGCACTAACTGAACTGGTGAGCGAACTTCAGCAGCAAAAAACCAACGCATTCGGGAAACTGCTGCCGATGACGGGTGATCTGGCTAAGGAGTATGGGGCAGTGATTCACAACTGTCGCCAGCATATGCGTGATAAGCGTCAGTTACCGGGGCCGACGGGCGAAGAGAATTTGCTGAGTCTGCATGCGCATGGACTGACGGTTATTGCCTCTCCTGATGCGGATACTGCCTTCCGACAGGCGATACAGGCTTTGTATTGTGGCAATCCGGTGTTGTTGTGTAATTCGCAGCTGTCCGAGCCTCAAACTGCTTGGCTGGATCAACAGCCTCAGGTGATGATTAGCCAGTCGGGTATTGCTGCGCAACAGCTGACGGAGTTAGCCGGGTTGAGTAACTTTGTGTTTACAGCGAATAACAAAGATGGACTGAAACTGGCGCGGGCATATCGTATAGCCTTGGCTCAGCGGGAAGGTGCTATTGTGCGATTTTTGAGTGAGGTGAATGCACCTTATTTGTATGCACAGGAGCGGCATTTGTGTATTAATACGACTGCTGCGGGCGGGAATGTGGATTTGATTGCTAACTCTGAGTAAGCGCTAACTGTTATCCTGACTGCATCCGGGCGGCTTTATTTAACGTATAGCCGCTCATATTTTATTGCATTGTAGGACTCAGGAGATCAACTATGTTTGAATTCATAAAATCAGCAGCAGGCGTTAATAATGCCGGAACCGGTGCTATTAAGAATCCTGAAATGCCTGTGCCAGCGGCACATTATGTGAATGGTCATCCACTGAAAGGGCCGTTTCCTGATCATTTGGAAACAGCGATGTTTGGCATGGGCTGTTTCTGGGGCGTGGAGCGGTTGTTCTGGGTGATTCCCGGGGTTTATACGACTGCGGTGGGTTATGCGGCGGGCGAGACTGAGCACCCGACTTATCAGGAAGTTTGTACGGGTCGTACGCATCATAATGAGGTGGTATTTGTGGTTTATGATCCCGCTATTGTGAGCTATGAGAACTTACTGAAGACGTTTTGGGAATCACATAATCCTACGCAGGGCATGCGGCAGGGTAATGATATCGGTTCGCAGTATCGCTCTGGGGTTTATACCTATAGCGCTGAACAGTTGGCCATTGCGCAAGCCAGTAAAACCAGTTATCAGGCGGAACTCGAGAAGTCCGGACATAATGACCGGATTAGTACTGAAATTATGGAAGCCCCGGTCTTTTATTATGCCGAGGAATATCATCAGCAGTATCTGGCTAAGAATCCGGGTGGTTATTGTGGGCTGAAGGGTACCGGGGTTAGTTGTGTGGTTTGAGTAGTTACTTAATCGCCGCTTCCAGAATCGGTATCCAGCCCTGTTTTTCGTGATCCAGTTTGTTTTCACTGTGTAGTTTTTGCAGGATTTTCAGGTGTGTGATTCATAGACATCGTTTCAATTTTCACTTTTTAAAATTTGTATCGTAATGCGCATTTTTCGCTATGAATATCTAGGGCAAATGCTCTTTATTTGTCCTGATATTCATAGCAACCGACTTTTCTCAAATAAACGCTTTAGTGTTAAATCATATTGATAATTAGCGTTTTGAATTCGCTCAACAGAGGGGTTGTAGTTCATCAGCACCTCTTCTGTTAGCGGTGTTTTATCACTCAACAAGCCAACGACTTCTGAAGGTGTTCTACCTTTGAGTGAACCGTGTGACCTATGCCAATTGTAATAGTGTTGCCATTCTCCAATATTGTCCTTCAGCTGGTCAAAATTTAACTCAACGGTTGCATAAAACTCTTCCTTGTCTGTTCGTTGTGAGCGCTCTACCTTGCCATTAAGATGGGGTGACGCAGGCTTGTTCGGGCGAAATTTAATGCCATACTCCATCAACTTTTTTTGGGCCTTCTCTGCAAAAAACTCGCGACCTCTATCCGTTTGGACGCGCTGTATTGGAAAAGGCATTTCTTCTACAACCTTCTCGATGAATTCCACTGTGTTCTTGGCTGTAGCGCGTTTAGCCACGTTTGATTGGAAGTCGATACCCAAACTGTTTGAGGAAATTATGAATAATAAACCAATTCGCACTGATGCTGATTACCAAATAGCCTTACAGGAAGTTGAAGGCCTGATGCACGCCACGCTGGATACACCTGAGGGTGATAAGTCAGGCATACTGGCCACTCTAATCGAGGCATGGGAACGGGAGCATTACCTCATGAACGCCCCCCCCCCAATCCAATTGAAACTATTCGGTTTGTTATTGTAAAACTCACGGCAAAACCTCAATATCAGTATTCCTAGCAGCCCGAGCCAGCTTTTTATCCAACGTCGCCAATGGTAAATCTAATCGAATTGCCAATTCCAGATAAGTAGCATCATAACTAGTTAACTGCTCAGCTCTAGCCAACACCACCGTGCTAGTAAATATCTCAGCCTGATTCGCATGCTCAAAAGATATAGGCAAAATCTGCAGCAGCTCCAAACGCTTAGTCACATCATTGGTGGCTATCCTGCCTCTGCGCTCAGCTTGCAACAGAACATTGGTGATTTCCAACAACCATAATGATGGAACAACCGCACCATAATCCCTGACTCTTTCAAGCAGGTTATCTGTTACATCCGAAGCCTCATCCTCAAAGCACCATGCTGCCGCTACCGAACAATCCAGTATGAATTTACTCATCTTCTACCTTCATCGCGCAGTTCCTGCCAAGAAAGGCCATCCAACCGGACACCTTTACGTGCTGACTTCAGCCGCGCAATAGCATCATCTATTTTACTTTTATTAGAGCTGGCTTCAGGTACCAAACGTGCAACAGGCTTGCCGTGTTTAGTGATCAGGACTTCTTCTCCCGCCATCACCTGCTCCAAAAGATTCGATAAATGTGTCTTTGCTTCAAATGCTCCGACTGTAATCATGAGTATTTCCACTTAGTTAATATATAGACCAGTATAATCAACTAGTTTAATTTATTCAATGCATGCCTACCGATTCCAAAACCGCCGAGCCTCAACCCGAAACTCCTCCACCACCAAAGCCCCATCCCCCATTGGAAACAACACCGAAACCGCCCCACTCTCCGCCGTATTCAACAACGGAATCCCCCAATCCCGATACCGTTTAACCACCTTCGCCGCAGGATGCCTAAACCGGCTACGATACCCCGCCGTAGCAATCGCCAATTGCGGATCAACCCGCTTCAGAAAAGCCGATGAAGACGACGACTTACTCCCATGATGCGGCACAATCAAGACCTCAGACTGTAACCGCTCACCCAGCTTATTACTCAGCCAATATTCCGCAGGCCGCTCAATATCCCCGCTAAACAACAGACTGTGATACCTATTGCTCACCCGCAAAACACAGGACATATTATTGCGCTTCTTATCCTTAAACAAATCACCGGGGTGCAATATTTCAAACCGCACACCATCCCATTCCCATTGATCGCCAGCCTGACAAGGCTCAGCCGGATAACCGCCAATAATCGCAGGATTTTCAACATCAGTAATCAAGCGAGTCACCGGCAAAGCATCCAACAAAGCCAGCGCACCACCACTGTGATCATTGTCCTCATGCGAAATCACCAAACCATCAATCCGCGCAATTTTCTGCGCCCGCAACCACGGCAAAACCACCAACTTACCAGTATCAAACGTCTCAGAAGGTTTCGGGCCAGCATCAAACACCAAAGTATGCTCAGCGGTCTGAATCACACTCGCCAGCCCCTGCCCCACATCCAACACAGTCAACTGAAACGCCCCCGGTTCAGGGCGCGGCGGCTGCCAGATAAACACCGGCATCATCAGCAACAAACCCAACCAACGCCCCGGAATACCACGTGGCAGAATCAGCAGTAAAAACCCACCCATCGCCAACGCCACCAAAACCCCGGGTAATTGTGGCATAGCCAGACTCGCCATCGACAAACCCGCCAACCAATCCAACCCCCACCACAACCACTCGACCGCATACGCCGCCAATTGCCAAAGAACAGCCGCCAGATACTCGCTGAAAAACAGAACGATCATGCCCAATAAAACCAACGGCACCACCAGCAAACTCACATAAGGCACAGCCACCAGATTCGCCAACGGTGACGCCAATGACGCACTGCCAAACATACTCGCCGTCAGTGGAATCATCCCCAGCGACAAACCGACCTGGATAGTCAGCACACTCCACTTACTCTTGCGCCGCAGGTCACGACGAGTCAGCAGAAAAATCATCAATACAGACAGAAAAGACAGCCAGAAGCCGGGTGACAAAGAAGCCAACGGATCAAGCAACAATACCGCCAACAAAGCCCAGCTTAAAATCACGGTAAACGGAATACCCCGCCGCACCACCAAACCCACAAGAATGATCAGCACCATCACCAAAGCACGCTGGGTAGGTAAGGTAAACCCAGCCATCAGCGCATAAACCGTCGCAGCGATGGCTCCACTCACCCCACCGGCAATACGCACTGGTAACCATAAATACAAACGTGGAAACAACCACCAAATCACCAAGACCGGAAAGAAACCAAAGCCAGCCACTAAGCCAATATGCAAACCAGAAATGGCCACCAAATGACTGGTTCCGGTACGGCGTAATACATCCCATTGTTCAGTCGTAATGTCACCACGATCAGCCACCGCCAATGCCGCAATAATGCCCTTTTCCGGCCTGTCCTCCAGATGATGGCGAATCGCCCGTTGTACCTGCTGGCGAACATGATCAACTTTGCCAGACCACGCGCTGCCCAATGACTGATTTAATTCGGAACGTCTGATATAACCCGTGCCAATAATCCGTTGTGAGAACAGCCATTTCTCATAGTCAAACCCACCAGGATTCATAAAACCATTCGGTGGTTTCGCACGCACCACTAATTGCCAACGGTCTCCGGCGTTTAACTGTTGTGGGAAATGCCGGTACCAACTCAGGCGTATTTTTCCTGATAAATTGATCACATCAGTGCTTGCGGCATTTTCAGCAGCAGCCTCAGAATTTGTAGGAAACTCAGCTTTCTCAACGTCAAAAATAAACCGGCGACTTTCACTATCAGCCTCCGGCAAGCCACTCACCACACCCGTTAAGATAAAATTCTGCCCGGCCAGATTTTCCGGTAATTGCTGATTAATATGTGAATAGGCATGGAACCCTGCATACAAAAAACCTAAGGTTATAAATCCTACAACCGCAAATCCCCTGCGATATGATTTTAAGTAAAAATCAGACAAGCTGCACAATATCAGAACAATTACAGCACCTTTCATCCATAAATTCATGGCTGGAAGGCCCATAAAGCAGTGTGTTAGTAGCGTTCCACCAAAAAAGCAGAGGGAAAAGGTGCGCATGTCAGACAAACCGTGGATAATGGTAATTATTATTATTATTAAAAACTGTTAGCATGCCAAAACGATTTTTTAAAAAGCTGGCACCTGATTCGGAGAAGATAAAAAAGAGTAAATCTTTAGCATGGCTCGGAACAGCGCTGCACCACCCCTGGCTCTGGCATTTCAACCGCCACAGTGTCGCAGGCGCCTTTGCAGTCGGCATGTTTTGTATGTGGATTCCCTTCCCGCCGCAAACCCTAATGGCTGCATCAGTTGCTGTTTTAATACGTGTTAATCTGCCCATTTCTGTAGCACTGGTTTACGTCACCAACCCAATTACTATCCCACCCTTATTTTATTTAGCTTACCAATTCGGCGCATGGCTATTGGGTGCACAACTACAAGAAATTGATTTTTCACTTACCCTCCACTGGTTTCAGACAACCTTTATGCTGATCTGGCCCTCTATGTTGCTGGGCTGCATGATCTTTGCCGCAGTATCAGCAGTGATTGGATATTACGGAATTCATTTATTCTGGCGGCTACATATAGTCCAGCAAATCAAAGATCGACAGGAAAAACGCAGACAAAAGCGTAGAGCAAAGCTAGAAGCTGCTGGCAGAAACCTGAAAAGCCCGGCCAAATAGCCAAACCGAAGCCCGGCTACGCTAATTGCAAATCCCCCGCCGTCAACTGATACACACTATCCATACGACGCGCCAACGTAAGATCATGCGTCACAATCACAAACGCCGTTTGTAACTCACTATTCAACCCCTGCATCAGCTCAAAGACCTGTTCCGCCGTATTGTGATCGAGATTACCGGTAGGCTCATCAGCCAATACCGCATTGGGCTTTGTGACCAAAGCTCTGGCAATCGCTGCGCGTTGACGCTCGCCACCGGATAACTGACCCGGCTTATGATCCAGCCGCTTCCCCAATCCCACCTTCGTTAATATATCATCGGCCTGTTGCGTGGCATCATCCACAGCAACACCTCTGATCAACAGTGGCATCGCCACGTTTTCCAGTGCTGAAAATTCCGGTAACAAATGGTGAAACTGATAGATGAACCCCAGCGACTGATTACGTAATTGTCCCCGCGCCGTATCAGACAACTGATCCATGCGCTTACCCATGACTTCAACATGCCCCGCAGTTGGCAAATCCAGCCCACCCAGTAAATGCAGCAGCGTGCTTTTACCACTTCCCGAGCTGCCCACAATGGCAATTTTATCACCGGCATTAACCGTCAGGTTAATATTATTGAGCACACTAACATCCAGCTGACCTTCGCGGAAACGCTTACTCAATTGCTCACAATGAATCACTGAACCAGATTCGTGCTTGTTACCAGCCGTATCAGAAACAGGGGTAGAATTATTATCATTCATAACGTAAAGCCTCAGCTGGTTGTACTTTTGAAGCACGCCAGGCCGGATAAAGGGTTGCACATATAGACATCAATAAGGAACTAAGGCCGATGATAAACACATCAACCGGATCAATGCGTGATTCCAGCTCACTGATAAAATAGGTATCCGGCGAAATAAAGTCGGTATCAAACAAACGCTCAATCAACGGCACAATCACATCAAGGTTCGCCGCCAATAACACACCCAGCACAATACCTGCCACGGTACCGATGATCCCGATCAGCGTCCCTTGCACCATAAAAATTTTCATAATCCGGGCCGGTGACAAACCCAGCGTCCTTAAAATAGCTATATCAGCTTCCTTATCCGTGACCACCATCACCAAGGTCGACACCAGATTAAAAGCCGCCACCGCAATAATCAGTAACAGGATAATAAACATCACCGACTTCTGCATTTTAATAGCGGTAAACAAACCGGTATTCTGATACGTCCAGTCACTCACCCAAATATCGGGGTATTGTTCACCCAAACGCACCAGCACCTCTTCGCCCATGGCCGGCGCAAAATTAGGATCCGTCAACTTCAGGCGCAAGCCCGTCACCTGGCCTTCCATTTCCAGAATTTCAGCAGCATCCTCCCTATTAATATAAGCAAATCCTTCGTCATAAATCTGCATATCAATACGGAAAATGGCATGTATCTTGAAACGGCGCAATACCGGCAGTTCACTGCTGGCCATAATATCTTCAGGCGGACTAATCAGCGTCACTGAGTCACCCACTTCAACCTCAAGGTGCTTAGCTAAGGCAGAACCCAACGCGATACCATAACTACCCGGCGTCAGCGTGTCCATGTCGCCTTGCTCTACGTGATTAAACACCGCCGCCACCTGCTTTTCCAACGCCGGCGTGATGCCCTGTAATAAAACCCCTCTGGCCTCATCACCCTGGCTTACCATCACTGATTTTTCAACAAACGGCGCAACCCCTTCAACCTGAGGTAGTTGGATTAACTGCTGGCGCATGTCCTGCCAATTACCCAGCCGTGCATCCGTTTCCGACACGGTGACATGCGCCAGCATGCTCAACATCCGGTCGCGCATCGCCTGCTCAAAACCATTCATCACCGACAACACGGTGATCAACACCAGCACACCAATCGCAATACCGATCATTGAAGCGAATGAGATAAAAGACACAAAATGACTTTGCCGACGCGCCCGCGTATAACGCAAACCAATGTAGAGTTCCAGCGGGTGAAATAGCTTACTCATAACGCAAAGACTCCGCTGGTTGCACCTTAGAAGCCCGCCACGCAGGATAGACCGTGGCTAACACGGAGAAGATCAAAGCTGCCATAGCGATCCAGCCCACATCATTCCAATGCAGATCAGAAGGAATTTCACTGATATAAAAAACATCAGCCGGAAAAATTTGTCGTCCGATCAGGTTTTCAATAAATGGCACAATAGTATCGATATTCAGTGATAACAAAATACCCAGCAATACGCCGGTCAGTGTACCGAAGATGCCAATGATACTGCCCTGAATCATAAAAATGCGCATGATGCGTTTTGGCTCCATACCAAAGGTGCGCAAAATCGCAATATCCGCCTCCTTATCATTCACCGCCATCACCAATGAAGCCACGAGATTGAACAATGCCACGGCCACCACAAGAAACAAAATCATCGCCATAGCAATTTTCTCGGTTTTTACAGCGCGAAAAAAACTACCATGCTCCTTGCCCCAATCGGCTACTTCAAAGCTATCACCCAACTCGGTTTGCAATGACTTAGCCACCGATTGCGCCATGAACAAATCATACAACTTGAGGCGAATACCACTGACTTCTTTGCGTAATTTGAATAATCGCGCAGCATCTTCAATGTGAACAAAAGCACTCATACTATCGATTTCCTGCGAGCCAATCGGCTTCACAATACCGGTGACCGTGAAACGTCTCAGCCGGGGCAAGACACCCGCCGGAGTAACCTGCACCTTAGGTACAATCACCGTCACTTTATCGCCAATCATGAGTTGCAAAGCGCCCGCCAACTCAGAACCCAGCACAATGCCATAACCACGCGAAGTCAGATCATCAAAACTACCGGCTTCCAGTTTTGAACCAATATCACTGACCTGGGCGTGTTGCTGCGGATCGATACCTTGTACCACCACACCCCGCATCAGACTGCTATTAGTTAACATCACCTGACTCTTCACATACGGTGCCACACCTTTGACATGTTCAACCGCCGCTAATCGCTCAATTTGTGGTTCCCATTCACTCAGTTTGCCATCCGTCCCGGAAACAGTGACATGCGCAACAGCACCCAGTATTCTATTTCTTAATTCCTTCTCAAAGCCGTTCATAATCGAAAGAATTGTGATCAGCACCATCACTCCCAGCATGATCCCCAACATGGAAGTGAAGGAGATAAAGGAAATGAACCGGTTACGTCGCCGGGAGTGCGTATAGCGCTGCCCGATAAATAATTCTAGTGGTCTAAACATGGTTGGCGATTGTACCGGTAGAAGAATAAAAACTCAGCTTTAATAGTTCAGCTTTAACTATTTCAGTAACACAGGTGATCCCAATGCTCATCACACAAACTCACAAATACTTATTGTCATTACTAGTGTGTATACCTTTCTATGCAAACGCAGTGAATGCAGCACCAAAATCAGTAAGCTCAGACACAACTTCAACCGTCAAAGTTCAGACAGTAAATCAAGCCAAAGCAACCGCTAAAACCAAAACAGATTATCCCAAACGCGGCATGACCATGAAACAGGTACGCCGTCACTATGGCAAACCCAGCTCAACCAGAAAATCGGTTGGCAAGGTCAAGAAAAAGTGGCCACGCATCACCGTGTGGAATTATGGCAAATTCTCTGTGTATTTTGAACGCCACATTACGCTTCATACTGTGGTTCACTAACCCTAATTTGCCCACGTCCAACATCTGCCAGACGTTGTTTCAACGCTGGCCATTTACCCTTCGGGCACTGACAATACACAGTCAATGCTTCAGCATAAGAAATAGTAGTAATCTCTACGCTGAATTGCCCCAGTAAGTGACGAACCGCATCTTCTAACGCATACGATAAACTTAAATCAATGAGCATGTAATCGATTTGCAAACAGGTCGGTGTGTTTTTTAGCGCTTCACTGACAGACCCGGAATACGCACGCGCTAACCCTCCTGTTCCCAGCTTTATCCCACCAAAATACCGAACCACCACAGCCACAACCTCACCCACATCACTGTGCTGTAAAACATTCAACATCGGCCTTCCCGCCGTACCTCCCGGCTCACCATCATCGCTGCAACTAACATTCGTCGTGTTATTTGGCTCTCCTGCCTGAAAAGCCCAGCAAACATGCCGTGCATCAGGATAAATTGCACGAATCGAATCGATGAATAGATAGGCGGCCTCGGGATCAGGAGCATGTTCAATAAATGCGATAAAACGACTTTTTTTGATCACTAGCTCGAATTGGGTCTTTTCCCCGGGAATTAAATAATCGCTCATGTGTCACATATAAGTTATATAGAGTACAAATGCTGTACAATAATTTATGCAAAATTACAAAAATTGCACTACATTTACATTAAATGCAGAACACCTGACGACCCACAGAAAACTAGGGAGAGTTGATGTGGTAAAACAAATACTACTCACAATCGGAACCATCGTATTACTAACAGGCACAGTAAGTCCAAAGGCTTATGCTGAAGAAAGTACGATGCTCAAATCCCGGTTACACACACAAACCTCCTCCCAACAATCCAATAGTGAAAAGCAATCACTGTTATCCATGATACTGAATAGTACAAATATCTATGACTACCTGCTCGGCAACCCCGATTTCGCTAAGATTCAGGATATGACCATCCGTCTGTGGGACAAGCATACCAATATCAGGAAATACCGTACTCATATGAAAGACAATTTCATTTATACTGATTAATCCTGTGCTGCTATTGCATCTTTTATTCTGGGATTCGCCGTGCTTCAGCTGCGGCATGCATCGCATCATTAATTGCGTAACCATAAGTACAATCAACTTCGATTCTAACTTTCTGCAAGCCATTAATGCCCTCATCCAGAATGACACCGAGAGGAGTACATTTCCGGAAACGACGATGAGGTTTCTGCAACCACATCACGCGCATCTGACTACTAAACGGAAAAGTGGTACGCAGTGCATCAGAAATACCCACAATGTGATCAATACGCTGCATCACCTCACTTTTTTGCGGTAAGGATTTAGCACCCTGACGGTATGCATTCAAATGGCGGGTTTTAGCTTCATCAGACATGCCCAGTATACTCAACATTTCATCAGCAGATATTTTCCACTCATCCATGTGTGCAACCACAGCCTGTGTCAACCCGATCATTTGCGCATGAGTAAACTCACTCATGTATCAGCCTTTTTCACAGACCTCAAGCCTTGAATAGAAACCACCGTGCTGGTTTTAGGCTCGTCAATAAAATGCGGTTTATCTTTATTTTCAACACCCGCCTGTTTCGCCAGTTCACGTTCACGACTGGAAATCAAATCAAAACACACTTTGATATCTTCCACCGTATCATCACTCAGGGGATAACGCACAGCAGAACCGGAAGGTGTCAGATCCCGAACCACTTTGGCCAATGTTTTGCGCATAGCCATTAACACCCGTCTTTCTGTAGATAAGTTTGCGTCTGACATGTGCTGCTCATCAACCACTATTCAAGAATAATGGATGTTAACACTTCAGGAAACCGCACTCCAATACTCACCTGGTGATAGAGTTCGGCGCTCTAGCAACCGTGACTCATCATGCTGGCCCAGGCACCACCTTCATCATGCACAATCCGGATACGGGACAAGGTACCATGCTCAACATTCAGCGAAAAAAAGCGCTCACTCGGAATACCTAACACATCAGATAATACAACACGCAATACACCAGGGTGGGTCACCAACAATATTTGCTGGCCTTTGTGCTTTCTGATCAATTGCCCCCAGCCCTTTAAAACCCGCTTTTTAAATGCCGGAAAAGGCTCCCCACGCGGAGGACGCAAATCAGCCGGATCACTCCACCACTGTGCCAGTTTTTTCGGGTCTTTCTGCATGACAACATGGGGGAAATCACCCTCCCATGAACCGAAGTCCATCTCCCTGAAATCTTTCCATTCTTTCAGTTCAAGCTCATGTTTTTCCGCCACCCACTTAGCAAACTGTGAGCAACGTAGTTTTGGAGAAGAAACAACTACATTCCAGTCACTCTTTCGCCGCACCGCTTTTTTCAGGCCTTTCATACCCTCAGTGCTAACAGGACAGTCCAGTGAACCGCAAAATACTTCACCAGCATCTACCTCTGCGCTGGGCAGCAGGTCAATATACGTAATAGGAATACTCACTGGCGGTCAGGCATACCTTACTTCGACAATTTCGTACTCACGGATACCACTGGGAGCCTGTACAACCGCAACATCACCTTCTTCCTTACCAATCAAGGCTCTGGCCACCGGAGAGGATACTGCAATTCTGCCTTTTTTAATGTCAGATTCAATATCACCAACGATTTGATATTCGATGGTATCACCGGATTCAACTTCTTCCAGCTCAACCCATGCGCCGAATACTACCTTGCCCGCATTTGCAGCACCGACTACAGCCACATCAATCACCTGAGCATTAGACAGCACACCTTCCAGCTCCTGAATCCGGCCTTCACAAAAACCTTGTTGCTCACGTGCCGCGTGGTATTCTGCGTTTTCCTTTAAATCACCGTGCTCACGCGCTTCGGCGATAGACTTCACAATTTTCGGGCGTTCTTCTTTTTTCAGGCGCTCTAACTCTTTATTGAGCTCCTCAGCACCTGCCGCCGTCACTGGTGGTCTGTTCATAATAGTATTCCTTTTTTAAATATTACCGCTGTGCAGATCCTGCAAACGATATACCTGCTCTTCTTCAGTATGAGCCATTGCCATACAATGTGCCTTTGCACCCTCTATAGTAGTGCTATAGGTCACCTTATGTTGCAATGCTTCGCGACGGATTTCAAATGAATCCTGTGTCGACTGCTCTCCTTCAGTTGTATTTATAATCATGGCAATCTCATCATTCATAATCATATCAACAATATTCGGACGCCCTTCACGCATCTTGTTCACAACGCTGCAACTGATTCCAACACTTTCCAACTCACGCGCCGTGCCGCGAGTAGCAATAATACTGAACCCCAAATCAGTCAGCATACCACCCAATTTTTTCAGGTGACGACGATCTGCCTCGCGCACACTGACAAAAGCCACGCCCTGCTCCGGATAAATTTCACCAGCAGCCCGTTGTGACTTACCAAATGCTTCAGCAAATGTCTTACCCACACCCATGACTTCACCCGTTGATTTCATCTCAGGACTCAGAATAGGGTCTACTTCCGGGAATTTAATAAACGGGAACACCGATTCCTTCACCGAAAAATATTCAGGAATAACTTCCTCGGTCGCACCTTGTTCAACCAAAGTCTGGCCCGCCATACAGCGAGCAGCAATTTTCGCCAGCGGTCTGCCAATGGCTTTAGAAACATAAGGAACCGTTCGCGATGCACGTGGATTCACTTCCAGCACATAAACATCATTACCCTTGATCGCAAACTGCGTGTTCATCAGACCAATAACACCCAATGCCCGCGCCATGTCGGCAGACTGCTTGCGCAACTCGTCCTGAATTTCCTCACTCAATGAGTAAGGTGGCAATGAACAAGCCGAGTCACCGGAGTGGATGCCTGCCTGTTCAATATGTTGCATAATGCCGCCAATCAGCACATCTTTCCCATCACAAATGGCATCAACATCCACTTCAATCGCATCATCAAGAAAACGATCCAGCAATACCGGAGAGTCGTTTGAAACCGATACCGCTGTTGTCATATAACGACGTAATTCTTTTTCGTTGTAAACAATTTCCATGCCACGACCACCGAGTACATAAGACGGACGTACCACCAATGGAAAACCAACTTCTTCCGCCAGCCTGACTGCTTCAATCAAACTGCTGGCTGTACGGTTCGGCGGTTGCTTAAGGCCCAACTTCTCGATCATCTTCTGGAAACGTTCACGATCTTCCGCTAAATCAATGGAATCCGGAGAAGTACCGATAATCGGTGCGCCCAAAGCTTCAAGACCGCGCGCTAGTTTCAATGGGGTTTGCCCACCGTACTGCACAATCACACCGTGCGGTTTCTCCAAGTCAACAATCTCCATCACGTCTTCCAGCGTCAACGACTCGAAGTACAAACGATCAGAGGTATCATAATCCGTAGATACAGTCTCAGGGTTACAGTTAACCATAATGGTTTCGTAACCATCTTCACGTAATGATAAAGCAGCATGCACACAGCAATAATCGAACTCAATGCCCTGACCAATCCGGTTCGGGCCGCCACCCAGCACCATAATTTTTTTCTTGTCAGTAGGCATTGATTCGCATTCTTCCTCATAGGTTGAATACATATAAGCCGTATTAGTAGCGAACTCAGCCGCACAGGTATCCACACGTTTATAAACTGGTTTCACGCCCAGTCTTTTACGTGCGTTACGAACCGCATGTTCCTTTTCACTTAACAATTTGGCTAAACGGCGATCAGAAAAGCCTTTACGCTTGAGCGCAAACATCTCATCCGCAGCAATATCATTCAGCAAACGGTCTTTCAGGCCGTTTTCCAGATCAATCAGCTCCTGCATCTGGACCAGGAACCAGCGATCAATACTACAAAGCCCATGGATTTCATCCATACTCATGCCAAACCGGAAAGCATCAGCCACGTATAAAATACGCTCGGCTTTCGGCACGGTCAGCTCACGACGCAAAATATCCTTGGCATCCGGCGCATCCCTATCAAGGCGCTCATCCAGACCGTCAATGTCTGTTTCCAAGCCACGTAAGGCCTTTTGCAAAGACTCCTGGAAGGTGCGGCCAATGGCCATCACTTCACCCACTGATTTCATCTGGGTAGTCAGGCGAGCATCCGCTTTAGGGAATTTTTCAAAGGTAAAACGTGGAATTTTGGTAACTACGTAATCAATGCTAGGCTCAAATGAAGCAGGCGTTGCACCACCCGTAATTTCATTGCGCAACTCATCCAACGTAAAGCCTACTGCCAACTTCGCCGCCACTTTCGCAATCGGAAAACCTGTCGCTTTGGATGCCAATGCTGAGGAACGTGATACCCGAGGATTCATCTCGATAACGATAATCCGGCCGTTGTCCGGATTGATTGAGAACTGTACGTTCGAACCGCCGGTATCCACACCAATTTTCCGAAGCACGGCCAATGAGGCATTACGCAACAACTGGTATTCTTTATCAGTCAGTGTTTGTGCCGGAGCTACCGTAATGGAATCACCGGTATGAACACCCATTGGGTCAAAATTTTCAATCGAACAGATAATGATGCAGTTATCTTTATGATCACGCACCACTTCCATTTCATATTCTTTCCAGCCCAACAGCGACTCTTCCAGCAACACCTCTGTTGTTGGCGACATCTCCAGACCACGGGCAACAATGGCTTCAAATTCCTGTTTATTATAAGCAATACCACCACCGGCTCCACCCATGGTGAATGATGGGCGAATTATCACTGGATAGCCCAGTTCCTTTTGCGCTGCCCAACCATCTTCCATGTTATGTGCGATGAAAGAGCGTGCTGAACCCAAACCGATTTCAGTCATCGCGGTACGGAATTTTTCACGGTCTTCGGCCATATCAATGGCCTCTTTGCTCGCACCGACCATCTCCACACCAAATGTATCCAAAACACCTTCACGTGCAAGATCCAATGCACAGTTCAATGCAGTCTGCCCACCCATAGTCGGCAGAAGTGCATCAGGGCGTTCTTTTTCAATGATTCTGGCAACAGTTTCCCAGCGGATTGGCTCAATATAGATTGCATCAGCCATTTCCGGGTCAGTCATAATAGTGGCTGGATTTGAGTTCACCAGAATGACACGATAACCTTCTTCGCGAAGCGCTTTACAGGCTTGTGCACCAGAATAATCAAACTCACAGGCCTGGCCGATAACAATCGGGCCAGCACCAATAATCAGGATACTTTTTATGTCACTACGTTTTGGCATTGCTTCCACTCTTTCGCTTGGTTTTGGCTATTCCGTTTCTAAATGAACGGAACAGACAGTCGTGTATCGTCTTACAACCGGCGTAAACCCGCTTGCGCTCAGACATACTGGGTTTTCAGACGATACACGACCGTCCATTCCCCGTAATCTGTTACAAGCGACATCGCTGTTATCGGTTTTCCTGCATAATTTCAATGAAGTGATCGAACACAGGTGCAACGTCATGAGGGCCGGGACTGGCTTCAGGGTGCCCCTGAAAACTGAAAGCCGGACAATCTATTCGCTCAATACCTTGTAAGGTATTATCAAATAACGAACGGTGTGTTGCTTTCAACGTATCAGGCAATGTTGCTTCATCTACGGCAAAACCATGATTCTGGCTACTGATCATGACCGTTGACGTCGCGAGATCCTGTACCGGATGGTTCGCGCCGTGATGACCAAATTTCATCTTCACCGTGCTCGCACCACTGGCAAGTCCCAGTAACTGATGCCCCAGACAAATTCCGAAGGTGGGCACCTGCTTTTCTATTATCTGCTGAATAGCTTCAATCGCATAGTCACAAGGCTCAGGATCACCGGGGCCATTGGACAAGAAAACACCATCGGGTTTCATCGCCAACACATCGGCTGCCGGTGTTTGAGCGGGAACGACGGTGACATGGCAACCACGATCCACCAACATACGCAGGATATTTCGCTTCACACCAAAATCGTAAGCTACTACACGGAATTTACTGTCTTCTGCAGTTGAAGCACGAGGCTCATCAGGATCAAGATTCCAGCTACCCTGTGTCCAGGTATAAGGCGCTTTGGTAGTCACTTCTTTCGCCAAATCCATACCCTGCAAACCGGGAAATGCTTGTGCGGCAGCTAATGCAAGTTGATCATCCAGCTCATTGCCACCCACTATGCAGCCACGTTGAGCACCTTTTTCACGCAGAATACGAGTCAGTCGACGGGTATCAATATCAGCTATCGCTACCACATTATTACGGGACAGATAATCCGGCAGTGATTCTTCACCACGCCAGTTACTGTATAAGGACGGCACATCACGGACGATAAGTCCGGCTGCATGCACTTGGTTTGACTCCATATCCTCTTCATTCACACCGGTATTACCGATATGCGGATAAGTCAACGTCACAACTTGCTGGGCATACGAAGGATCAGTCAGAATTTCCTGATACCCGGTCAGCGCGGTATTAAATACCACTTCACCAACAGTCTGGCCGTCACAACCTATGGAACGCCCCCGGAAGATACTGCCATCTTCCAACACTAGCAGAGCTTGCTTACTCAATTGAACCTCCAAGTTCTACATACAATAACGGGATGAGCAATTGCTCATCCCGTGGAATTCGTGGGGGGGGCATTTTAACGCTTGCTAATCAAAGTGTCTATTCAATGATGCGGAGCAACAGAGAATTTACAACAATTAACACGGATAACGTTCTTCAGTTGTCCATTGCGCATAGGGATAACCAACCAAAGCCACATTGTAATAACGCTCCACCCCCGAAACATCATTACCCGCCCAACCGGGCACATCAAACACTTCACCCACGTGCTCAAGTTCGATCTCAGCAATAATCAGTCCCGCATTATCACCGCTAAATTCGTCTATTTCCCAGGTTTTTCCAGCATATTCGACGAAGTGCCTGGTTTTTTCAATCATCGGCCGCATACACAACTGATCTAACATTTCATTCGCATCAGCCAATGGAATCGCATATTCATACTCAGGGCGCTGCACACCGACGGTCATACCTTTAACATTGATATTCGCCACGTCACCCGCAATACGGATTCTCACCGAAGCCTCTTTATTATTACTCAGATAACCCTGACGATACGCAACAGAACTAACAACCTTATCGCGCCAGCCATCATCAACAATCAGAAATTTATGCTCGATTTCAGTAGCCATTAATTAACCCTAGAAGCGCACCAGCGCAGAACCCCAGGTAAATCCACCACCAAATGCCTCAAGCAATATGGTATCACCGCGCTTAATACGACCGTCACGTACAGCTACATCCAATGCCAACGGAATGGATGCCGAAGAAGTATTACCATGCTCAGCGACAGTCACCACCACGTTATCCATCGACATACTCAGCTTTTTCGCCGTCGCCTGAATTATACGGATATTGGCTTGATGAGGAACCAACCAATCAACATCAGCCTTGGTCATATGGTTCGCTTCCAGCGTCTCATCAACAATGCGACCCAGCGTTCTCACTGCCGTACGGAAGACCTCATTACCTTTCATTTTCAGAAAGGCACCTTCCGCATCCATCATCGCAGCCGGACGTGAAACACCACCTGATACATATAACAAATCTTCGTACTGACCATCCGCGTGAATATGTGTTGATAGAATACCCGGCTCGTCGCTGGCCTCAAGTACCACGGCACCAGCACCGTCACCAAATAACACACAGGTCGTCCGATCCGTCCAATCCATCAGGCGCGTCATCGCCTCAGAACCCACCACCAACGCACATTTATTAGAACCACTACGGACAAATTTATCCGCCACACTCAGCGCATAGGAAAACCCGGCGCAGGCAGCATTAACATCAAAAGCTGCACCACCATTCTTAATGCCTAATTTACGCTGTAACAAACACGCCGTACTGGGAAACACCAGATCAGGTGTCGAGGTTCCCATGACAATCAAGTCAACATCTTCGGGCTTTTTGCCCGCCATTTCCAAAGCACGTTGTGCAGCGACCAAGGCCAGATCACTCGCCCCCTGCTCTTCTGCCACGTGGCGTTGGCGAATACCCGTACGCTCAAAAATCCATTCATCCGAAGTATCCACAATACTTTCAAGATCTTTGTTAGTCATGATTTTTGGAGGTAAATAGCTACCCGTACCAATAATTCGCGAATAAATCATCCAGCCAGCCTCTAATCCAACAATTCAGCAATTTGTGCATTAATACGCTGCGGAAGTTTCTTAATAATTTCCGTACGCGCAATCCCGATAGCATTAGCAAAAGCCAGGCTGTCTGCACCGCCATGACTTTTTACAGCAATACCCTGCAACCCCAATAGACTCGCACCGTTATAAAGTCGCGGATCCACAGCCCTTCGAAAACTATTCAACACAGGCAAGGCCATTAGCCCCACCAATTTGGTTAAAACATTACGGGTAAAGCTCGCTTTCAGTTTTGCCGTAATCAGTTTTGCCAAACCTTCACTGGTTTTCAACGCAACATTTCCAACAAAACCATCACAGACTATAACATCGACACCACCCAGATATATACCATCACCTTCGACATAGCCGATATAATTCAACGGTGAATTTGCTAACAGGGCATTCGCTGCCTTGACCTGTTCATTCCCTTTGATAGCCTCTTGACCAATATTCAACAAACCCACCGTGGGATTGCTAATGTCATCGATGGCCTTAGCTAACTCTGATCCCATCAATGCAAACTGGTATAAATGCTCGGCTGATGAATCGACGTTAGCACCCAAATCCAACATATGAGTCTGGCCGTTCATACTCGGCATTACGGTACAAAGTGCAGGGCGATCGATACCGGGAATCATGCGCAGAACAAAGCGACTGGTCGCCATCAGCGCACCCGTATTACCGGCGCTCACCACTGCGTCAGCACGATCCTGCTTAACCAAATCAATTGCAACCCGCATTGAAGAATCTTTTTTCTTCTTTAGCGCCAACGCCGGTGATTCATCCATATCAACTACCTGAGAGGCGTGTTGAATACTGATCAATTGATTATCTTGGGAATTATGTTCGACTAGGGCAGCCTGTAATTTTTGCTCATCACCCACCAGAACCAGGGAGATGTCATTGTATTTTTTTAATGCTTCCAGTGCAGCAGGGACAATAACACTTAGCCCGTGATCCCCCCCCATGGCATCCAGAGCAATACGGTGTTTTGCGCTCATGTTAGTCACTCCCACAAAAAAATCGCGGACATAATGCCCGCGATTCTGAATCAGATTTCATTCTGAAGATAAGTTACACAAACAGAAAAATCAATCTTCATCATCTTCGTCATCAACATCAACTGCCGAAGGCATGATTTGACGACCACAGTAAAAACCGTCTGCCGTCATATTATGACGCAAATGCTTTTCACCTGTTGTTTGATCAACCGACAATGTCGGCGCTTTTAGCGCATCGTGTGAACGACGCATACCACGCTTTGAGCGTGTTTTACGATTTTTCTGAACTGCCATGGCAATTTACTCCGTTTTTTTCCAATCTTTCAATGCGTCAAAAGGATTTTGTTTTTCCTTCTGTACGAGCTGTTCTTCATCTGCACTATCTGCCACCGGTATTTCACGCACTATCCGGGTCGGCTCACATTGATCATGTCGGGCAACTGCCGGTAACGTCAACAGAATTTCATCTTCAAGAAAGTCCTGTAAAAACATACGTTCATCATCAACAATGCATATTTCATAGCCCTCTTCTTCGGGCCGTCTATCAGTTTGCGAAGCAGTTACCACTACACTAATCCGGGTTTCCACATCAATTGTCACCGGCTCCAGGCAACGCTGGCATTCCATAACAACATTACCGCTGACCTGACCAATGATCATGGGAAGATGACTGGGAGAATATAAAAATTCCAGCTCAACTTCAAAATCCCTCGCCTTGGCTTCCGGCACCAGTAGTTCGCTCAATCGCAATAAACGATTGGTATGAACTACACCAGAAAGTTGTCTGCGTTGCTCAATCAGACGGAAAGGATTAACTTCAACGGGTAACCTGTTCGACATAAGCGCGGGATTATATGAATCATGTAGCCGTGCTGTAAAGGAAAAATCGTAATTCGGTACACAAAACCACAACATATTGCACTATTCTGTATTCAAAAGCTCAATTCACCCCATGTCCACTGAACCAAGTCCCGACACCCACCGTCTTATACAGCAACAATCCGCACCAGAAATCATAACTCACTAACAGGAGTGCATGGATAAAGCACATTGTGGTGCCTAAGACCGGATAATTTCTGCTCGCGAATCTAAAAAACACAAATTTGCTTGAATATCAATCAAGAAAATTACTATTATGTTCAGACTGCATTGCTGAAGACTCAACAACCCTAGGGGACCCAAAATCAAGATGAACGACGCAAAAGGACATGCATCAAACTTATTGATTCTCTCACTAGCCACAGCTTTGGTAGGCACGGGAATACTTAGCTGGTCGCTGACCCAATCTAATTTATTCAAAAAACAGTCACCCACCAGACTGGAAAGCAGCCTGGCAACAAAGAACAGCGTCAGCGAAAGCATCATGACCAACAAACCTATTCAAAACCCGGTTAAGATTAACATACCAAACATCAAAACCAGTCAGGCAAAAAAACCAGCCGGCACAGATGCAGTAGCCATGGCACCAGATGAAGTCACCGACCCGGCGGATGAGGCCAGACAGCCGCCAGCCATAGGACTGGCAGAACTAACGAATCCCCCAGAAAAAACGCCACCCAATAAAACCGACCTCGAAAAACAAGCGCCAGAAACTCCGGTGGAAGAGGCAATAGTAGCTGAAAAGATCATACTTCCTGAAACGCGTCAAAATGAAATAACCGCCACCATTTCAGAAAGAAACAGTCCGGCAGCAGCCATACCGGCGAAAACATTGCCCAATGAAACAGCTGCAACCATTCCGGATACAAACACCACCGAAATAATACCGGTGGCAACATCGCCGGATGAAACAGCCAAGGCCGCCCCGGAAAAGAGCACCACCGAAACAACGCCTATAGAGACAGTTTCTACCGAAGTAAGGCCACCTGAAACACAAAAAAATGAAGACACAATCGCCTTAACAGAAGCATTGACTACCGAAGTAACGCCTGCTTCTGAAACAGCACCAGCAAATACCACAATCGCCCCGGAGGCAACGACAGATACCACCGAAACGCTGGCAAATACAAACCCGGCTACTATCGAACCCACCGATGGCAATATACAGATAGCAGAACGTCCAAAAAATGGTTGGATTTATGCAGGCAAATACGAAGACGGCAAGTGGGTCAAACGTGGCCTGGAGCTGCCTATCGACAAGCTGCCGGATGCCGGTAATATCTATAAACTTATCTGGGGAACGAATGTACGCTTAGCCCCTCCCGGAAAACGCAAGGTAAATGGCGAAAACCTCGCCAAAAATATTGATTATCTGGGAGTGAATCAGGAAATTGAAATCACCAGCATCAAAAATTCGGGCAAAACCGGGCATATCTGGCTGGAGATTAAGTACTAACCTAAACCTTATGATCAGGTTATAGTTAACTAACGCCTCGGCCAGAATCTGTTTAGGAACATAGCATGACAACTCAAACACTCATCCTGGGATCAACATCGGTTTATCGCCGTGAATTACTGGAACGGTTACAAATACCCTTTAGCACAGCCGCACCGGATATTGATGAAACCCGCCTGGATAATGAATCAGCAGCAGATATGGTATTACGCCTGTCGCAAGGCAAAGCACTTGCAGTCGCTGCCGAACACCCGGATGCCCTGGTTATTGGCTCGGACCAATGCGCCGTTCTCGGTGATCAAATACTCGGAAAACCCGGGAATCATCAAACAGCGATACAACAACTCTCTGACTGCTCAGGTAAAAGAGTCGAATTCCTAACCGGTCTATGCCTGCACAATGCCAAGACAACTGAATTCCAACTGGAACTAGTGCCGTTTTCTGTAGAGTTTCGTGAACTCAGTGATGCTGAAATCGAAAATTACCTGCACCGCGAGCAGCCTTATAACTGTGCGGGTAGTTTTAAATCAGAAGGACTGGGCATCAGCCTGTTTAAAGCATTACATGGCGAAGACCCTAACGCACTGGTCGGCCTTCCACTGATAAAACTCACGGAAATGCTGCGCCAGGAAGGTTTTGTTATACCTGCACCCCTGTAGGCGCCGACACAGCCAATCAATCACTTTAATTCGCTATTACCTGCCGGAGACCTGTTAACACCGTTAGCGTTTCCGGCCTGATACCGTGCCACACCTTAAAAGCATCAGCAGCCTGCTCCACCAGCATACCCATGCCATCAGACACCAATCCGGCATTATGCCGCTCCCCCCACAACATAAAGGCGGTTGGCTGGGTCGCATACATCATGTCATAACAAGCGCCTTTTTCTGTCAGGCAGCCGGCTGGCAATAGCGGCATTTCACCTTGCAAACTGGCAGCTGTGCCATTGATAATCAGATCAAACTCACCTTCAATGCTATCAAAACCACCACCATTGATAACACCCACACCGGTAAAATCCTCAGCCAAAGCAATAGCCTTAGCGGCCGTTCTATTGGCGATAAACAATGCAGCAGGTTTTTCCGCCAACAAAGGCTCCAGCACACCACGCACCGCCCCACCCGCACCTAACAACAAGATCCGTTTGTTTTCCAGATCAAGTTGCAAATTATGCTTCAGGTCGCGCACCAAACCACTACCGTCCGTATTATCCCCATAAATACTGCCATCATCACGAAACACCAATGTATTAACAGCACCGGCGCGCTTTGCAAATACACTACGCTCATCAGCCATCTGCCATGCCTGCTCTTTAAAGGGCACCGTCACATTACAGCCAGCCCAACCGGCCTCCTGCAACTTATCAATAGTACCCATAAAATCATCAATCGGTGCCTCAACTATTTCGTAAGACAAACGCACATCAGTTAGCCTGGCGAAAACACTGTGAATATGGGGTGATTTACTATGCGCAATCGGGTGACCAATAACGGCAAAGCGCTTAACCTTTTCAGGGGAGGCAATAGACATAGCGAGTTAAATCCTAAACAGACGACATGATAATGCCTTTTACAGCAGCGACATCGCAGATACAAGGCAGCTATCAGTTCAGCATGAAATAATTGACAGGCCGTCGGAATTTATAAAGATTAATGGGCACAATTCATTAAACTTTATAACACGCCCACTCAGATAGATTCAGCAGAACATGCCACCAAGCCCAAGCTTTGTTGTCAAAACACTAACACAACGTCACTCATTTTTTGGCATCCGTGAATTCATCATTGAAGATGAGACGTCATTAATGATTCGGGAGAAATCCCTGACACGTCAAAGCGAAACACTCATTCCACTAAGCACGCTGCAACCCAACCCAACCCACTCATCATCATTTTCAGTAAAATGGCTATTGAATAGCTTGCTGGTCTTCGCTTTAAGCATCCTATTTACCTTTTGGGCACACTATTTTTCCTTGCCTGCCCTCTATCTGCTCAGCGTAATTTGCGTCATCACCACTCTGCTATTTATCTACCGGTTTCTTCTTTACACCACTCGGCTGACCATTTTCCGCCATACTGATACCCATGAAAATTACTTGTTTTTGTGGCGCGACCGCCCTAATGAAAAGCAGTTTGCTCTTTTTATCACATCACTAACACGTTCAATACAGTCGAGCCAGAAAACAAATTAGCCGCTTAACCGGCTAAATCCCCATTGCCTGACGTGCCAGCGTATTTTTAACCAATGGCATACGATTGGCCAGGCTGAGCCCCGAATTCCGGATAAGCTGCATGGGCTGACTACTATTGCCAAACAACAGCCGAAAACCTTCCATCGTTTTTTGGGTCAGATGATTATCCCCCTTCCTCGCTCGCTCATAGCGCCGCAAAGTTTTCATAGCGCCCAGATTTCCTTTAGCCTCAATCAACTGCTTGGCTAATTCATGCGCATCTTTAATCCCCAGATTCACCCCTTGCCCGGCTAAGGGATGTATGGTGTGCGCTGCATCACCAATCAGAGCAACACCCTGCTGAACATAAGATCCCGCATGTGACCCAACTAAGGGGAAAGCACCTCGCACGCCAATGACCTCAACAGCACCCAACCGATTATCCAATGCGGCGGATAAAGCCATTTGAAACTGGATTTCATCTTGCTTGACTAGCACATCGGCCCGGTCGGCCGGCAATGTCCAGACAATAGAACTGCAATGAGGATCACTTAATGGCAGAAAAGCCAGTGGCCCTGACGGCATAAATCGCTGCCAAGCTGTTTCTTGATGCGGCAAGGCCGTACGCACCACGCACACCAGGCCTTTTTGTGCGTAATCCTCCTGGTACCAATCCATATTGGCTAACTCGCGCACAACAGAACGCGCTCCATCAGCACCCACCAATAGCTCAGCCATCAGCACACACCCGTCATCCAATGTCACCGTTACCTGAGAATCATTATGGACAAAATGCTGTATGCTTGACGGGCAAAATAAATCAATGGAAGGTTGCGTTGCCATAGCCTCCAGCAGAGCCAGTTGAATCACTTTATTTTCAACAATATGTCCTAATTCCGGCTCACCCAATTCAGCAGCAGAAAAACAGATTTCACCCGCTCCGGTCGCATCCCAAACCACCATATCGTCATAAGCCACAGCACGCCGGTCAATAACACCGGCCCACGCACCGGCTTGTTCCAGTACCCGTTGAGATAAACGGCTCAGCGCAGAAACCCGTAATTCAAAGCCATCGGATTCATGAAAAACCGGTGGTGGCAATGCTTCCAGTACAGCAACACGTTTACCGGACTTCGCCAGCAAACAAGCCAACGTAGCACCTACCATGCCTGCGCCGGAAATCACTACGTCATAATGCATTCCTGACATTCCGGACACCTCCTGAAACTAAAAAAACGGATCAAGTGGCAAATATAGCAGGAAACTAGCTATACTGAGCCATCTTTGACTACTCCCAACACAATATGTCACATAATGCGCACGATACTGCACGCATCCTGATGGAGGCTCTGCCCTACATCCAGCGTTATTCCGGAAAGACCATCGTTATCAAATACGGTGGCAATGCAATGACTGAAGAAGTACTGAAAAATGGCTTTGCACACGATATTGTCTTGCTGAAGCAAATCGGCATCAACCCGGTGGTGGTACATGGCGGTGGGCCACAGATTGGTAAATTATTAGAAAAAATCGGCAAACAGAGTGAATTCATTGAGGGCATGAGAGTCACTGATGAGGAAACGATGGACATCGTTCAAATGGTGCTGGGCGGACTGGTTAACAAAGAGATTGTCGGCCTGATCAATAAAGCGGGCGGACGAGCTATCGGACTGACGGGTAAAGATGGCGATATGATTCGCGCCCGAAAAATGCAATTGACACGTAAATCTGTGATAGAAAACCAGCCACCGGAAATAATTGACCTCGGGCATGTGGGCGAAGTTGAAAGCATTAATTGCAGAGCAGTCAGGCTATTGGAAAAAGACCATTTTATTCCAGTCATAGCCCCGATTGGCGTTGGAGCCGATGGTACTGCTTACAATATTAATGCCGATCTGGTCGCCGGAAAAATGGCGGAAGTACTGAAAGCTGAAAGGTTGTTACTACTAACCAACACGCCGGGTGTGCTCGATAAAAGTGGCACATTGTTGCCTGATTTAACCCACCATGATATTGAACGTTTGACCGATGACGGAACTATTCAGGGCGGCATGTTGCCGAAACTAGCCTGCGCAACCACGGCGATTAATAACGGCGTACAAAGTGCCAGCATTCTTGATGGTCGGGTTGAACATGCGGTGTTATTGGAATTACTGACTGACCAGGGTGTGGGTACATTAATAAGTCACGGAAACGGGCAATATGTCTGATTTGGGCCAGATTTCACCACAAGCGGCTTATCAATACCTACAAGATAACCCTGAAAGCAGTATATTGGTTGATATTCGTTCATCTATGGAGTATCTATTTGTCGGACACCCGACAGGATCAGTTCATATCGCCTGGATTGATGAACCGGATTGGGATGTGAACCCGGATTTTTGTGAAGAAGTTAAACAAGCACTGGCAAAACGGTGTGGCGAATCTAAAGATCCACTTAGCGATGGAGCTGTAGTATTATGCTGTCGCAGTGGTAAACGAACACTGGATGCGGGTGCTAAATTGCTGGAAGCGGGTTTCCGGCAGGTACTGCATATAGATGAAGGATTTGAAGGTGATAGAGATGATAATCATCACCGGAGTACAGTGGGTGGTTGGCGCTTCCACGGTTTGCCGTGGGAACAATGTTAGAAAATAACGGGCTAAAAATTAAGTATGCCAAAACAACCCTCTATATTTAATCGGGAAGGAGCTTCAGTAGAATGAAATTCAAAACCTTGCTTGTACTATTGCTGGCAGGCTTATGGGGCACAGGTAGCTGGTGGTGGTACACCTGCCAGATAAAAGGCTTTTGTCAGACAGAACTTAGCAACCTGATACAGACAATAACGACTAACCCGACACCTGATGCGAACAAAGTCGCTCAGCTTGCTGAAACAACGCTTGCGGCAAAAAACCCTGATTCTGCGGAGGAGGCAGCAGAAGAAACAACCGCTGCAACCACCAATGCGACGGCGGAAGCAGCTAACACTCAGGAAAAAACTGAGGAAGCTAACGACACGCCTGATGCTGAAGACAAGGTGACAGAAAACACCAGCAACCAAGGTCACAAGGAAGAAGACAACACACAAACAGAAATCAGCTTCGACCCGGTAACTTCCGAGATACAAATAAAACCTGAAGAAGAACCAGCCAAGCCTACACCTGAGCCTGAGCCTGAGCCTCTCGACAATGATGAGGATGGCATTCCTAATGCGATAGAAATCCGCCTTGGACTGGATGCCAATAACAACGACTCTGATGATGATGGTGTAAATGATTTCCTGGAAACCGGAGATGATTTCGACAACCCCATTGATTCAGACGGTGACGGGGTGATTAACGCCTTAGATACTGATGATGACGGCGATGGTGACCCGACCAGCAAAGAATCCCCCGATCCGAATAGGGATGGCGATCCTGATGATGCTCAGGATACAGACAGCAACGGCATTCCTGACTACCTTGATCCCGAAACCAGCGGGATGAGTGAAGATGATGATGGCGACGGCATTAGTAATGGGCGCGAAAAAATACTGGGCACCAATCCTACGCTCACCGATTCTGATGGCGATGGCCTGTCTGATAACATCGAAATAGAAGGCGAGAAAGATTCAGACAATGACGGCACCATTGATGCGCTTGACCCGGACGATGACGATGATGGCATCATGACTGTGATGGAAGATGCTGACCCGGACGGTGACGGCGATCCTAAAGATGCACTGGATAGTAATAACAACGGCAAGCCCGACTACCTGGATACGGATAACACGCCAACAGTGCTACCTGAGACAATAAATGAAGCGCAACAGCCTGAAGCAGTCGTTAAAGACATGAAGAAAGACGAGCAGAATAAACCTGAGAAAGAGAATGTAAAGCAGCAGGACGTTCAGCAGTCTGGTCAGGATTCAGAAACCCAGCAAGACGCTGATGCAACAAAAGATGCTGAAAAATCAGATGAAAAGACCGCGAATACTGATGACAAAAAAGAAGCTGAACAAGACAGCGATGCCGACAGCGGCAAGGTGACGCTTGATACGTCCGGTACGCCAAATGATAAAGGCGGCATTAGCAAAGCACGACTTTATTTCCCGTTTCGCTCATCTGAACCAGAGTTGGCCGATAGTGTTGCTGAGTATTTTGATCTTATTATCAAACAACTGGAAGATAACCCCGATGTAAAAATCAGAGTGACGGGGCACACCGACAGTGTCGGACGCGGAGCACCCAACAGAAAACTGGGGAAACAACGGGCAGAACAGGTTCGTGACATGCTGATTAAGCGGGGCGCACCAAGCGCACAGGTTATTGCTGACTCTAAGGGTGAAGGCGAACCAATTGCTGACAACAAGACCGATGCAGGCCGCAAGAAAAACCGTCGCGTCGAAATTGAACAGGTGCAATGATCATGGAACAACAGAACATGTGGGAAAATAGTTGGGAACAAGCAAAAATGCAGTTCGAGCGCATGGCCACCCGCACTGAAACAGGTGATGCCACGCTTGAGCTGATTGCCATCCTGGCCGTTTCATTCATTCTTGGTTTCTTGTTCTGCTATGTGCAGGGCAAGTCAAAAGATTAAGAGGATCAGGTGTGAACGACTTATTGGGTAATGACTACACTATCACCACTGCCAGCATTGAAATTATAGTGCTGATGCTGGGTGCATTTTTACTGGGGGCGACGCTTTGCTATCTGTTGCGCCTGTTGGGCTTGTGTTGCCGCAGAAAAAAGCCTGCCGCCAATACTAATACCGATACTTCCGGGAATTCGCAATCAGCATTCGATGCGCCTCAAATCAAATCCACCCAAGCTGAAGCGACTGGCGGCCCGGTTATTAAATCAAACACCGTGGCAACGACAAGCCCGGCAGTAGCCCCAGGAGGGTCTATGCTGGATGGCGACCGTACGGTTTATGGAGCAGATATTCACAGCCTGCTTCGTAGCGACAACGACACCACCGCATTTAATATAGAAAGAAACACTACCTCCCCTGATTCTTTTGAAAACCGAGCCAGAGAATCACTGGCTAGCTTGAGTAGTGAAAACAAGACTGCACCCGTTTCCACTGATTACACATCTGATATGCCGATGCCTGATGACAATCAGGTAGATGACCTTAAAAAACTGGAAGGTATCGGGCCGGGTATCGAAAAACTATTGAATGATGCCGGCATAAAAAGCTATGCAAGACTGGCCACTATGGACAGGGATCACCTGAAAATCTTATTGGAGAAAGGTGGGAACGAATTCTCCATGAATGAACCAAAGTCATGGCCTTATCAGGCAGAACTAGCCGCTAAAAATAACTGGACCCGATTAAAAGAATACCAGGAATTTTTGCTGGTTAGCCGTCCATAACCCATCAGACAACCTCTCTTCCCACAGTGAATCATTTTTCTGTGGGAAGACGCGTAATACTTCAATCAATCGTACGTAAAGAAATAAAAGCTCCCCGCAGATACTGCACCATCGACGCAACGGTCAACACAGTCGCCACGATCAAAGCAACCATACCCAACTCACGCATAGGTAGGATGCCAAACAAATCCTGGTTATATAACAGGAACATCAAGGCAATAATTTGCGCAGCAGTCTTCACTTTGCCAATAAAGGCAACAGCCACCGCACTTCTCGCTCCGATTTGCGCCATCCATTCACGGAGCGCAGAAATAATGACCTCCCGACCAATAATGATAATGCCCGCCATCGTAAACCAGAAGTCACTCTCGCGCTCAACGATCAGCAATAAAGCCACAGTGACAATGAGCTTATCAGCCACCGGATCAAGAAAAGCACCAAACCGGGATTCCAGATTAAGTTTACGCGCATAGTAGCCATCGGCCCAGTCAGTCAAACCGGCAAAACCAAATACAGTGGCCGCCGCTAGTGGTGCCCAGGCATAGTCCAGATAGAAAAACATCACCATTAACGGAATAAAAATTATTCTCAGCCAGGTCAGCATAATGGGCAAGTTGAACAACATGATTACTCTCCGTTAAACTTTTCGTGTATTTTTTGCGCAAGGTCATTACCAATACCCGACACTTTAGCCAGCTCTTCCATGCTGGCCCGTTCAATGCCACGCATGCCACCAAACTGTTTTAATAAAATCTGGCGGCGCTTAGCCCCCAAACCATGAATATCTTCCAACGGCGAACTGGTACGGGCTTTTTGTCGACGCGCCCGATGCCCCGTAATCGCAAACCGATGCGCTTCATCACGGATCTGTTGGATCAGGTGCAACGCTTTGGAATGTTCCGGCAAAGATAATTTCCCGGTATTCTGCGCCACAATCAGCGTCTCAAGTCCGGGCTTCCGCCCTTCCCCTTTCGCCACACCAATCACCTCTACCGCACTGATTTCCAGATCATTTAATACATCCAATGCCTGAGAAACCTGACCTTTACCACCATCAATAAACAAAATATCAGGTAACTTACCATCTTGTCCGGTTGCCCGACGAAACCGGCGACTTAAGGCCTGTTTCATAGCGGCATAATCATCACCCGGCGTAATACCTTCAATATTAAACCGGCGGTATTCCGATTTCTGCGGCCCGTTCGGATCAAATACAACACAAGATGCAACCGTTGCCTCACCCATGGTATGACTAATATCAAAACACTCCATCCGCATGGGCGGCGCATCCAAAGACAACACCTTCTGCAACGCAAACATACGTTCCTGCATACCCGCCTTGGACAGCAGACGCATTTTCAGCGCCTCTCTGGCATTTTTTTCAGCTAGTTCCAACCACTTACTACGCTCACCGCGTTTGGGCTGGCGCAATACTACCTTACGTTGTTGTTTCAATGTCAGCATTTCTTCAAGCACTTCCGGCTCATCCGGCAACACCGACACCAGCACCTCACCCGGAATATCATGATTCAGATAATACTGCGCCAGAAAACTGGCCATTACCTCAGTGACGTCAACCTCATCATGTGGCAGGTTCGGAAAAAAGTTACGATTCCCCAGATTATTACCATTACGGATGGTAAACACCTGCACACTAGCCACGCCGGATTCCAGGTTAATCGCCACAATATCCAGATTACTATTGCCGCCACTGACATATTGTTGCTGAGAAATCTGGCGCAGGTTTTCAATCAGATCCCGGTATTCTGCCGCTTTTTCAAAATTAAGTGTCTGGGAGGCCACCTCCATTTTCTTCACCAGGTCATTAATCACATCACCCGTGCGGCCCTGTAAAAACTGAATGGCGTGATTGATGCTATCGCTATAATCTTGTTTACTGACCAGCCCTACGCATGGCCCACTGCACCGTTTAATCTGGTATTCAAGGCAAGGCCGGGACCGATTAGCGAAATAACTGTCTTCACATTGTCTGGCCCGAAATAATTTTTTCATCAGGTGCAAAGTCTGGCGCACCGCCCCCACACTGGGGTAAGGACCAAAATACTGACCGGGTTGTTTGCGTGAACCACGGTAAAATTGAATCCGAGGGTATTCCTGTTTATCCGAAATATAAATATAGGGATAACCCTTACCGTCTTTTAACAGTATGTTATAGCGTGGTTGGTGCTGTTTAATCAGGTTATTTTCCAGCAACAGCGCTTCCGCTTCAGTATTGGTGACCGTGATCTGTACACCGCGTATCTGCTTAACCAGGGCATAAGTACGCGAGTTAGCAATGTTACCGCGAAAATAACTGGAGACCCGGTTACGCAGGTCTTTTGCCTTGCCTACATAAATAATCTGGCCTTTCTCACTGAGCATGCGATAAACACCGGGCTGGTGAGGCACAGTTTTCAGGAAATCTTTGTGATCAAATGGCGGGGTAAGGTCTGACATGTCGCTATTCTGCCACAGGCATCAGCCAGAACAAGTAACAGCTATGAAAAAAACTACAACCTCAAGCATGAAAGTCAGCGATTCAGGACCACCGCGTTTGGTCAAGCCGTCATTTTCAGTAGGTGCAGTTAATCCTTCCGACGTTGCAGACATTTTGACACCTACAGTTTTTAACGGTGACTCTGTTGGAGCTGGTTAATCGAAAAATGGAGCCAATATACAGTCTGGACGCTTACTGTGAGGAAGACTTACACTTCCGGTTTTAAGTCTGTTCTGATACTTCCCTCCTGCTGTGCCTGGAGGGTCAGGTCAACCAAATGGGCTTGCCAGGTTTTCACACCTAGTTAATGGCAATGTCGCACTAAACCACCGTGACGGTGACATTTCCGAGACCACCTTCCGCCGTGCCGATGGCCGCGTGGTTTAACCACAACGGCTCCAACTCTGGGCTTGACCACCACTTTTCCAGGGCCGGGAGGGTTCACCACTGTCGTGCCACAACCGTGTAGCATCATGGCGGCCAGTGGTATGATTAAAATAGCTCCTGATTTTGTTAGTTTCATTATTGAGTCTCCTTAAATTTATGATTTTTTGTAACTGCTCTGGAAAGGGTTAAACCATTCAGTTCTCCTCAACAGAGATCTCAAGCATCCGGGCCATAAAATCAAAGCCCAGCTCCGGTAATGACCGTCCTTTGTAATTCGCACCCCAGTTGCCATGCCCGATACCCTCCAGAGTATACAGTTCATGATACGCGCCGGTTTGCTGATAAATATCAACCAATCTTTCTGCTTCAGAATAAAGCACGGTGGGGTCGTCGGTGCCATGAATAATGCTCAGCGGAGGATCTGTCTCATCCCAACGATTCACGCCATAAGCAGCTTGTAATAAATCCATCGCAGCCAACCCACCCCAATGATCAACAACCGCCTTAATATCGACAGAGGTCGTTAAGTTTGTACCGGACAAGGTGCTATCATCACTCTGACTCAATTCATGGGTAAAATCAGCAGCGTCACTGACCCCCATTGCAATAGCCGTTATGGCACCGGCTGAACCACCGGCAATGGCAATGTAGTTAGTGTCTATGCCATATTGATCGGCATTGGCAACAATCCAACGCAGTGCTGCTTTCGCGTCACGCACAGCCGGGTAAATTGCTTTAGCCTGATCTCTGTCATCCTGACTGAGCTCACTATTAGCATCAAGGGCAGCGTTAATCGTGTCGGGAATGGTGCCATAATCACCGAGCACGCGATAATCAATCGAAAAACCGACGAAACCTCTTTCGGCAAAATATCGGGGATACCCGGCCGGGGCCTGGGAGAGTTTACTACCCCCCCGGAATCCACCGCCATGAATAAACATCAGCGCGGGACGACGGGTCTCATCATTCTCGGGTATATACGCATCAAGCTTCAGATCCATCGGAAAACCATCATTAGTGTTCCAGTGCGAATGAGAGAGTCCCTGTCCGTAGACCAGGTCGAAGTCCACATTGACATTATAGGTTGAGTCACGATAGATTTTTGCCAGTTCGCCACTGCTTGCGGAATCACCTGTGCCGCCGGAGGAGCCACCTGTATTCCCGGAGGAATTGTTATCTGAACCACCGCATCCCACACACAAGAGCAGAGTGACAAGGAAAATGGCAATAGTGTTTTTGTTTAAGTGCATTGCATCCCCTTTATAGTTTTATTTATTGAACATCATTACCCCCCTTTGTAAGAAGTATCTTTGCGCAGAAGAGGGTAAGACAAATTTATTAGCGAACGATAATACGACCAGTCATCTTAAAGTGTCAAGCATCAGACTTGCCTGCAGCGATTCAGGGCCACAGCGTTTGTTCAAGCCGTCATTTTCAGCAGGCGCAGTTAATCCTTCCGACGTTGCAGACATTTTGATACCTACAGCTTTTAACGGTTTGAGTGCGCCACCCCCTTGCATTCTGTCAGGTTAACCCCGGATTTCGGAACGGGGTATCTCCGCTTATTCATGTGACCAGTCGGAACCGGATGGTTAAACGGGGAAACACCTGATGTGAATAAGTGACTTTGCCCTTGCTTTGAGGTTTTATGCAGACATTGCTCACAATGTTGATGATCAAAGCTCACCACACCTCATCAATGGCGCTGAATTGCTGATGAAAGTCTACGACTTCCACAGTAATGCGCATGTAGGGACTACAACCTCAAGCATGAAAGTCTACGACTTCTACAGCTCTGTACACGACATTTTAAATTTCCACCGTTTTTTCGGGCCTGATTTCCCTCAATATATTGAGAGGAAATAGCAGCAAAAAAACCGCTCTCAGCACGCCTCTTGCATCATCAACCCTGTGAAATAATTGATCAGCCAGATGATCCAGACCATACCGGAAAAAACTGTATTGATAGCGCCCATGTTTTTTCAGCTTGATGGGCGTTTGTTCATGCCGCCATTCACCGGTTTTGTGCGCCCAACAAAAGCCAAGTACCAACAACGCAATCATTTTTTTGATTCGAAAGTAGTGTGTGATACGCGTATCCTCCATATTGAAACCACGTCCCTTTAACGCTTGAAACAATGTCTCGATTTCCCAGCGCTTAGCATACTCAGTAAGCGGGTTTTGCTGCTTCTGGTTGGCTGCTAGAATCAATAACTCCCCCGTTTCCAATCTCATGGCACTTAACCAAATAGGCTGTCCACTGATGTAGCGTACCTTTCTCAACACTATGGATTGATCGGCCCTTAGCGAGCGAAATAAATGACTAACCGGACGACTGACACCGTGGTATACAGCGTGTTGATTAGCCTTCATCCGCATTAGGAAAGGGATGTCATGGATTGATAGCCACCTCCACCAGTCCTCACCAATAAACTCACGGTCACCTAAAATAGCTGTAATATGACTACTGCCAAACTGATGAATAAAGCGCTTCAGCAAAGCAATACGTTCCCGTTGATTGGAGTTACCTTGCTTGTTCAATACCAACCAATAAATGGGCACTGCAATGCCTTTATACACAACACCCAACACCAAAATATTAAGATTGTGCTTGCCCCACTTCCAGTTTGTTCGGTCTAACGTCAAGTAGTACTTATCTTGTGTAAAACCAAATGATTGCATCAGTAGACGAGCCAAAGCATCGTAATCAAAACGAACTTCCCGGAAAAACCGCTGCAAACGACGGTGACGGGAGGCTATTTGACTAGCACCATTCATAGCAACCGCTAGGCGGCTTAAGTTCATATGTTGAACACGAATAAGCGCTAACAATAAAGCAACAAAGCATGTAATACGGGGCTTGCCCCAACCGAGGTGTTCTTTTAAGCTATTTTGAAGTTCGTCAGCAAGTTCCATGGCTTTACTCTCGGTTTGGTCACTTTGAGTAAACCAACTTGCTGACAACTTTTCAATCACTTACACGTTTTGTCGTGTACAGAGCTTCTACAGTAATGCGCATGTAGGAACTACAACCTCAAGCATGAAAGTCTACGACTTCCACAGTAATGCGCATGTAGGAACTACAACCTCAAGCATGAAAGTCTAAGACTTCCACAGTAATTTCAGATAGCGTTTGCCTTCTAAGGCCCCTGCATCAATAATGAGGCATAACCAAAGAAGGAGAAGTAAACCCCGTGGCGGACGAACACACGCAACAAATCCGGCAATTCCAGAGCAAACAAGCTATTTATCGCCACGCCATTGATGAAAATTACATGGCGCACCATGAAATTCACACGGCGATCCGACAACACCTCAACACCCTCTATGACAATCCCTTTTCATTACTGGATTTGGGCTGCGAGGATGCAAGCTTCATCAGCAAAACCCTGCAACCCACCTTAATCAAAACCTATACCGGCATAGATCAGTCAACAAAAGCCTTAAAGGCTGCACGGATAAACCTCGAACAGGAAAATATTAAGGCAAAACTCATTCAGGGCGATCACACTGCATTCCGTTCACTGGTGGGCGATACCAAATTCAGAGTCATGATTGTTGGTTTTTCTTTGTACCTGATGCCCAAAGAAGAAAAAATCCGCTTTTTCAAAGATTGCCGGGAACACCTGCGTAAGCGTGGGCGGGTATTAGTGTATGACGTTATCCGCCGCCACGATGAAGAGCGTGATGACTACCTGAAACGCTACTATGAACATGCAACAGAAAACTGGCCGACACTCAACTCAAACGCACTAAGGCAGCTAGCGGAGCATATTAATATGAGTGACCACCCTGAATCACTGGAAAGCCTGACAGACATTGCCCGCCAGGCCGGATTCAAACATGCTGAACTACTATACGTCGATGTTACAGGGTTTCATCAACTCATCGAATTTGTTCAGTAGATTCATCAATACAAAACTGTACGCGGTGTGGCGCTGGTTTCGCTCCGCATCATCATGCTCATTGACGTGCTGATACGATCACTTAAACGCTGCAACAAATCTTTTTCTGTGGTGAAGTTCTGAATATATTCAGCACCAATAATCTCGCGCGCCACATAAGAAGTACTGCCCAGACCATCAACCAAGCCTAACTCAACTGCGGTTTCACCCGTCCAGAATAAACCGCTGAAAATTTCAGAGCCTCCCTTCAGGCGATCACCACGACCATCCTTAACCACTTTAATGAACTGCTTATGCGTTACGTCCAGCATGTCGTCAATGTGTGAAACCTGCTCAGGCACTTCTTCCATAAACGGATCAAGCATCCCTTTATTAGTTCCGGCCGTATAAAGCCTGCGTTCGACGCCTACTTTTTTCATTAATTCAACAAAACCAAAGCTATCCATACGCACACCGATGGAACCGACAATACTGGCCTTGTCTGCATAAATCTCATCAGCTGCCACCGCAATGTAATAACCACCGGAAGCGCACACATCAGACACCACCGCATAAACCGGAATATCTTCGTGTTCGGCCTTCAGACGGCGAATCTCATCATTGATATAACCCGACTGGACAGGACTACCGCCTGGACTATTGATACGAATGATCACACCTTTGGTTTTTTCATGCTCAAAAGCTTTACGCAAACTGCCCACTACCATGTCAGCACTCGCTTCGGAGCCATCCATAATCACACCCTTAATATCCACCAGCGCAGTGATTTCAGTCGCCTCCGGCACACCAGTAGCACTGCCTTTGAACGGACTGAAAACCAAATACAATGTAGCTAACAGGTAAGCCGCAAAAAACAGCTTGAAAAATACCCCCCAACGACGCGTCCGTTTTTGCTCCTTAAGACTCTCAAGCGCAATATCCTTCAGCGCATCGATAGCGCGACCTTCTTCATTCATACCGGATTTTTCCTTATATTTGATTGCTCAATGGGCTGGTTAAGCTGCATTGAGATTTTATTTCACTTTTTTTATCATATTCTGAAGATCATCCGGCAAAGGCGCTTCCAAACGGTACTTTTGCCCATTGACCTCCAACATAAATTCCAGCGTCGCCGCATGTAAAAACAGCCGTTTCAAACCCAATCGTTTATATTCACGGTTAAGCGCAAAATCACCATATCGGTCATCACCAATAATGGGATAACCCAGGTGAGCCAGTTGCACACGAATCTGATGCATACGCCCGGTCAGGATTTGCACGTCCAACAATGAACAATCCGGCGTCACCCACACAGGGGAAAAAATACTCTCCGACGTTTTCCCATCTTCGTCATCGGACACCTGTATCTTCTGGCGCGAACCGCTGCTACGTGTCAGGTCGGTTATAATACGTTGTGAGCCACCTTGCCATTTCCCACCCACCAAAGCACGGTAATGCTTGTTCATGCCCTCCCCCCTCAATAACTCATGCAGGGCATTCAGTACTTTGCGTGACTTAGCTAACAGGATCAGACCACTCGTATCTCTGTCCAGACGGTGCACTAATTCTACAAAGGGAAGATTCGGGCGCAATTGGCGGAAAGATTCGATCAAGCCATGTTTTACACCACTCCCCCCATGCACGGGCAAACCTGTTGGTTTATTAAGAACGATGAGGTAATCATCCTCCAACAGGATAGAAGCCTCTATTTTATCCAGCAATGCTCGTGGCGCTTCCTGTTGCTCCGGCCTCTCTTCAACACGAACCGGCGGGATGCGAATTTCCTCACCAACCACCAGTTTACGATCCGGTTTGGCACGCTTTTTATCAACCCGAACCTCGCCTTTACGTAAAATCCGATAGATGACGCTCTTCGGAACTCTCTTGAAAAATTTGAGCAAAAAGTTGTCAATTCGCTGCCCAGCCTCATGTTCGGTCACAATATGGTAAGAAACTGCCATGATTCCCTTATATATTTAGCGAATTGGTCCAATTTAATTGAATGCGATTAATCAAATTGATATATTCGTTACGGGTTTTGCGGACAGATGATAATATTTTCCTGACCACAGAACCTGAAGGTTGATGCCACCAGACGAACGGAAACCTATTAAGGTTCTTAAGTTTCGTCGAGAGAGAGAATGATAGGGTGCATCATCAAACGATTCAATCGAATTCCGGGTGGAATTTGAAGCGATAAGCGATTTCATAACAAAATCTTTGAAACGCTTGTCTTATGAGCAGTGCTACTCAATCACAATAACCCTGAGTAGCTAAAGTGTTTTTAACGGCACCTGCCATACCCAAAAATGTTTATTTGAAGGAATTAGAATTACGCTATGTAGTTTCAACGAGGAACACTACATGGCCAAATTTTGGAATTTTCCGCATACCTCATAAAATTATGATGAAGATTCGCTGGTATGCAAAACAGCGAACACAATGACGGAACAACCATTTACACTTGAAATCTGGAGTAATAAGACCAAAAGGACTGTAGGGACTGAATGAGAAAAAGTTTAATGAACTATCAACTAAATCTCATATATTATTGATTTTTAACAACTAAATCATATTATAAAGTCATTAACCTGATGGCTGTATTGCTGCACACTTCCTGTAAACAAATTTAGGGATGAGCAGGTGCTACACAGTAAGGTGTAGTACATGAAGCGAATTTTAATTAATGCAACACAGGCAGAAGAAATCCGTGTTGCCATGGTCGACGGCCAACGACTCTATGATTTGGATATTGAACATCCATTTCGTGCACAAAAAAAGGCTAATATCTACAAAGGGACCATCACCCGCATTGAACCCAGCCTCGAAGCTGCGTTCGTCGAATATGGCGCACAACGTCATGGCTTCCTGTCGTTCAGAGAAGTAGCACCAGAGTGTTATCACCCCAATGCTAAAGTCGGCAGTGGTCGCCCTTCTATCAAAGATGTACTTCGCGAAGGACAAGAAATCCTGTTGCAGGTTGATAAGGAAGAGCGTGGCAACAAAGGTGCCGCCTTAACCACTTATATCAGCCTTGCCGGACGTTATTTGGTATTGATGCCGAATAACCCGAAAGCCGGTGGTGTTTCACGCAGAATTGAAGGCGAAGACCGCCAACACATCAAACAAACCCTCGCTGATTTAGACATTCCGGAAGGCATGGGTGCTATCGTCCGCACCGCAGGTGTAGACCGTGAGCTGGAAGAACTTAGCTGGGATCTCGATTACCTGAAAACCCTGTGGGAAGCGATCCAGACAGCGTCAAAACAGCACAAAGCACCGATATTGCTGTATCAGGAAAGCAACGTCATCATCCGTGCGTTACGCGATTATTTCCGCCGGGATATCGGTGAAATTGTTGTTGATGATGCCAAAGTCTATCAACAGGCCCGCGACTTTATGCAGGCGGTCATGCCGCATAATATGCGCAAACTAAAGCACTATCAGGACACGACCCCATTACTCAGTCGTTACCAGGTTGAACACCAGATTGAAACGGCTTTTGAGCGCCAGGTTAACCTGCCATCCGGTGGTGCGATTGTTATCGACCACACCGAAGCCCTGCTGTCTGTCGACGTTAACTCCGCCCGTGCTACCAAGGGTAAAGGCATTGAAGAAACAGCACTCAATACCAACCTTGAAGCGGCTGATGAGGTCGCACGCCAACTTCGCTTACGTGATTTGGGTGGACTGATTGTTATCGATTTTATCGATATGTTGCCCAGTAAACATCAACGCGAAGTTGAACGCCGTCTGAAAGAAGCGCTAAAAATTGACCGCGCCAGAGTACAAGTAGGCCGGATTTCACGTTTTGGCTTATTAGAAATGTCACGCCAACGCCTGCGCCCTTCATTAGGTGAGTCCAGCCAGATTGTCTGTCCTCGCTGTGTCGGTCATGGCAGCATTCGCAACACCGACTCACTGGCCTTATCCATTCTGCGACTGATGGAAGAAGAGTCGATGAAGGAAATGACCGGTAGAGTGACCGCTCAGGTACCGGTTTCTGTTGCCACTTTCCTGTTGAATGAGAAACGTGAGGCACTGACTGATGTTCAGAAGCGTCGTAATATTGAACTAACGATTATCCCGAATCCGCACATGGATACACCTCATTTTGAAATCACGCGCATGCGCATTGATGAGATGACGGACACGGAACTGAGCTACAACCAAATTGCTTCACCACCTGAAGTGGCCGATGAGTCTGCTCCAGAGGGTGATGATCATGCTACTCCGGCACTTGAAACAGCTATTGTTGGCAACGTTGTCCCTAGCCAGCCAGCGCCACAAGTGGAAAAGAAACCAGAGGTAGCACCAGAACCTACTCCAAAGAAAGATGTACTGGATGTAGAAAAGAATCCGGGCTTAATCCGGCGCATTCTTACCGGCCTGTTTGGGGGTAACGCTAAAACTGAAGAACCGGTAGCTGAAGCTAAGAAGGCACACGAAGAACGTCAAAAACAAAACCAGGAGAACAAGCAAAAGCCGCGTGGCCGTAATAACAACCAAAACAAAACAAAACACGATAAAAGCAATGACACCAAGGATAAAGATCAAAAACCGCAAAACAGGCGTACTCGCCAGCCGAAGAAAAATAGCAATACTGACAATAGTAAGCAGACTCAAACGCCTACTACAGCGGAAAATACCGAGAACCAACAGCAAGAGCCTGGCACTGCTAAAAACGGTAACAGACCGCAAAAGCAGCGCAATAACCCGCGAAATAAACAGCCACGTGGCAAGAAGCCGGAAACTGATACTAGCAACAGCAACGCAGCGGAAACCGTAGAAGCCAAAGCTAATCAACAAACGGAAAATGTACAGACTACGAACACCCAAACCACTCATGGTACAGATGACAAAAACAGTAACGGGAATGATAACAACTCCCGCAGACGTGGTCGTGGCAGAGGGCGTGGGCGTACACGTACAGCCAACCGTCCTCAGGACAATACATCCGGTAATAATGCCGGACAATCTGCAAGCAACGGGAATGAACAAACCGGTAATAACAACCAGCACCAACAACCTACTGCGCAATCTGATGGCCATCAAAAACCCGCACAGGAAGTTAATGGCAATCTGAAAACCCAGGAAACCAAAGCTGACAATGGCAATACAGCAGCTCAGGATTCAAATACGGCCAACAAGCCGGTTGAGCAAGAGGCATCTCAATCCACCAGAAAGCCTGCACGCAAACCGGCTAATAGACGCAAGCCAAAAAATGTTGCTGACAACGTGGAGAATCAGGAGCCGTTGGTGATTGACCTGGTGCAGAAAAAACCGCGCTCAGAGAACAAGTCACGCAAACCAAATCGCAACACGGCGAAAAAACCGGAAGCTTCGAACCCGGCACCAAAGCCTGCAACGGATAACCAAACTCCTTCGGCAAAACCAGAAACACGTGCGGAGAAACCTGCTCAGGAGAAAGCGACTAAACCAGCGGAACAACCGGCGCAACCGTCGGCTACACCTAAGCCCGTAGCAACCACTGCTCCGCCAACGGCACCTAAGCCAGCGGCAACAACTGCTCCGCCAGCCAAAACTGCTGCGGACAAGACCAGTACTAGCAAACCGGAAGCCTCAGCACCAAAAGCTACTCCAACTGCTAATGCTCCAGTTGAAACCAAGCCAGCGAAAGCGGCTCCGGTACCGGCAGCAAAAACTGAGACAACCAAACCAGCTTCGACTGTAAAAGCCGAGGCTACTAAGCCAGCTCAGGACAAACCAACGCCGCCAAAAGCAACAAGCAAGGCCGCGACAAAGCCCGAGGCAAAGAAACCCGCTGAAGCTGTAGTAGCAAAAACTGCTGAGACTAAACCTGTTCCGGCAGCAGCAGATGCGAAACCGGCAGACCAGGCCCCGCCTAAAAAACGTCCGGTCTGGATGCACTCAGAATAATTAAATACTGAGTAGTAACATCTGGCTCCGGAATTGCTGAAACAGCAATCCCGGAGCTGGTTATCCAGACCTACGGACAGAACAACTTCATAAAAATTTTCAATACCATTCCCCGCTAAAAATAACTTAGCAAATTTTCCAGATAAATGAACTTTTGTATCGATAAAGTCATCAAACTACCCTATGATAAAAACATAACTTATTAATAAAAGGGCTAATAATGAAAAAAATTATCATCCTGAGTAGCATTTCAGGACTACTCTGTGCCTGTTCAACTATTCCTGTTCCGGTCAATCCAGGCATTGTTGTTCCGAATATGTTACCAAAAAATCCACTGGCCGCTTATGCTGTCCCACGGGCAGATCCATTCGTGACACAGGTCAACGTGCCGCCTCAGCCTAGTGCACCTGTTATTGCTGCTGCACCGATGTCTACTTTAGCTGCTGCTAAGGCTATCCCTGCATCCTATTCACCTGACCCGATTCCAGCTATTGCCCTGGCTAACACGACGAACAATAAGGCAACGAACCTTCCGCAAGCTCTAGTCGCCGCTAATACCATCACTCCGCCACAAAATGGTAAGGTGCAGAATCTGAGTTGGCTGTCCAGCCGCATCCTGAAAAATCAAACAGCAGGCAATCCTGAAAAATTGATTAATTGGAATGACAAGGGTGACTTCGTTACACTAGGAATCGGTCATTTCATCTGGTATCCGGCCAATAAGAAAGGCCAATACAATGAATCATTCCCGGTTTTCCTGAATTACGCAAAAGCAAACGGTGCACCATTCCCAGGCTGGTTAGCCAATCAGTATAAACAAGGTGCGCCTTGGTCGAACAATGCTACATTCGCTAGAGCAAAAAATGACCCGCAACTCAGAGAATTGTATGCTTTCATGAATAAAACTCTGAATTTACAGGCTAATTTCATGGTTGCACGATTGAAGCAGACAGTCCCGGTCATGCTGAAAAACCTGGCACCGAATGAACGGCAACGGGTACAGAACAACTACCTGGCCGTAGAAAGATCACCAGGCGGTATTTACCCCTTGCTTGACTATATCCAGTTTAAAGGCAGTGGTATAAACCCGGCTGAGCGTTATCAAGGCCAGGGTTGGGGACTGTTACAGGTGCTACAGGAAATGCAAAGCGTACAACCAGGCCCGGCGGCAATGGCGGAATTCAGACGTGCTGCCGATGATGTACTGGTTCGCCGTATTGCCAATGCACCAGCAACTTCACGTGAAGCACGCCACCTCTCGCAGTGGATTGAACGCATCAGCACATACAACCTAAACAAACCAGGCTAAGAAAATAGCCTTGGTGTGAAATTTTTTCTGACACGTTACAAGGGTGCAGTCTCCAACTTCACTTTGTAACATCATAAATGGGTTGATCAGGCTTTAGAAACTGATCAACCTATTCAGGACTGCCAGACTTCGCCTCACCCAACAACTCCAGCGGCAGACTCTCCACGTCTAAATCACGAATCGCCGCCAGACTCGGCAACTGATCCAATGACTTCAGGTTAAAATAATCCAGAAACTGGCGGGTCGTACCCAGCATTTCGGGCCGACCGGGAACCTCTTTATGACCCAGTACCCTTATCCACTCACGCTCTAATAACGTTCTGATCACATTCGAATTAATACCAACACCACGAATTTCTTCAATCTCAGCGCGGGTAATCGGTTGTCTCCAGGCAATCAATGACAATGTTTCAAGGAAAGCGCGGGTGTACTTTGGTGGTTTTTCTTCATGGTGTTTAACCACCCATTGCTGAAAACCCTGACGGGTTTGTAAACGATAACCACTGCCGGTTTCCTTTAACTCAAAGCTACGGTTCTCGCATAACTCCGCCAGAGTAACCAGTGCATCCCGCACCATTACCCGGGTAACACCCTCCTCCGGCGAAAAATACTTCTCCAACCGCTCAACTGACAATGGCTTATCGGTTGTCAGCAAAATGGCTTCAAGGATAACAGGCAGTTTATCAATCAACAGGGGACTCCGGTTTGTCTTCTTTAGTAGCAAGCATGTAGCAACTACACTCGCAAGCATGCAAATCTTGGACTTGCACAGTAAGACGCATGTAGTAACTACACTCGCAAGCATGCAAGTCTTGGACTTGCACAGTAATCTATGGTGGAATCATACCTCAGATTAAACCACCACCAACTATGGAAATATTATGAGTTTTCTGGATAACGTGAAATCCCTGTTTACACCAAGCGAAAAACCGGCTGCTGTCTTTCCTACTGCGGAATACAAGGGTTACACCATCACCCCGACACCACAGAATGATGGCGGACAATACCGTGTGTGTGGCGAGATTACCAAAGGGGAACAAACACATAAATTCTTCCGCGCCGACTTATTACCCAGTGCGGATGCGTGTGCAGAAGAAACCATGCGTAAAGCGAAACTAACCATTGACCAACTAGGTGACGGGCTTTTCAGGTAACTGATTGCTCTTCAAACACCCACTCATACTCATCAATCGGCTCCATCGCTTTGCGATAGCCGCAGGTACGCTCATCCCGGCCGATATACTTTAATCCAGATTTCAATAGCACCCGCCCGGATGCAACATTCCGTACCAGATGACAGGCATAAACCCGCTTGACATCAAGTTGCTCACGGGCAAAGCAGATCAGCTCGATACAAGCTTCGGTAGCATACCCATACCCCCAATACTCAGCGCCCATCCAGTAACCAATTTCGTTTTTATCCTGATGCAAATTCATTAGTGAAACAGCACCCATTAACTGACCGTCAGAGCGATGTGAAATAGCGTAAGTAACACGCTCACCCTGCTCCCATTTCGGTTGATGAGTATTAATCCAGCTTTCTGCTACACCATCAGGATAAGGGTGTGGGATATTAGCTGTCACATCGGCAATACGCCGGTCACCGGCCAACCTTTGCACCTCCGGACTGTCGCTGAGCACAAATGGCCGCAGCGACAAACGTTCCGTCAATAAAACCGGCTGGATCAAAGTGCTTCCAGAACCACTTCGGCTTTACTACCTTCAAAAGTCTGAGGCGGCTCAACGTTCAGCATGCTCACAGCCCCATTATCCACTACCATCGCATAACGCTGCGAACGAACTCCGCCAAAATCAGCCGTGTCCATTTCAAGGCCCATTGCTTTAGTAAGAGCGCCACCGCCATCAGCCAGCATAGTGATGTTTTCAGCATTCTGAGACGCGCCCCACGCTGACATAACAAACGCATCATTCACCGACAAGCAAATCACTGAATCTACGCCTTTTTCTTTGAACTGATCCGCTGCCACCACGTAGCCTGGCAGATGTGCCTCCGAACAAGTCGGGGTAAAAGCACCCGGCAACGCAAACATAACTACTTTCTTACCAGCAAATAACGACTGTGCATTAACATTTTCATGCCCGTCTGCGCCTGCAACTGTAACAGCAACGTCCGGAATCTGATCTCCAACCTGAATCATGTGTATCTCCTGCTATAAGGGGGGTAAAGTAAGTAATTTACTCGACTGACAGCATTCAATACAAGCTTTGTGTCTGTTTCAGGAAATCGAATGGAAAATTTCACCCCAAAGCGTGAAAGCTTATAACTTTCAGCCCGAGCATAGATGCCTTCGTCTTTTACAGTCACCTGCAACTATTACACCTTTAATTCGGCTAGCAATGTTAAAATGATGCCCGTCTTTAGCAAAAACCACGCCCATGAAAAATCAATTATTACACTCCGGTTGGCAAACCGCACTTAGCGCGGAATTCAGTAAACCTTATATGCAAGAATTACAGGCATTTCTGGAACAGGAGGACACAGCGGGCAAACACATTCTGCCCACCGCAGAACAGCGTTTTAATGCTTTGCGAAGCACAGCGCCGAATGAGGTAAAGGTCGTGATTCTCGGACAAGATCCTTACCCGACACCGGGACATGCGCATGGTTTATCTTTTTCTGTACAACCGGACGTAAAACCATTACCGCGCTCATTGGGCAATATTAATAAAGAATTACTCAGTGATTTGGGCATCGACAATAGCCACACCGGTTACCTGCAACCTTGGGCAGAACAAGGTGTGTTATTGCTGAATACAGTGCTGAGTGTTGAGGCGGGCAATGCGGGAAGCCACCAAAAACGTGGCTGGGAAGTGTTTACTGACCTTGTGATTCGCACGATTAGTGAACAAGCTCAACCTTGTGTTTTTATCCTGTGGGGTAAGCAGGCACAGAATAAAATTAAACTGATTGATGCTGAGCGGCATGAAATTATCGCCACAGCACACCCCTCACCTTTATCAGCACGGCGGGGTTTTTTTGAGAGCAAACCGTTTTCCAGAACGAATGCTTTTTTGGCGGCGCAGGGTCGTGGGGTTGTGGATTGGGCATTACCACGATAATAAAGGCATCAAATAATCTTAATCGTTAAGGATGAGCGGGAATCAGGAATGAACAGACGGATTTTGACTGCTAACGCTGAATTAAAGAAGTATGACCTTAGTTTTGAGGCAATGCTTAATGACTTGTAAATTGTTCAGATTGCGATTTCAGCTTAATCAAAGACTCACTTAAGTGACAACAGCCCCCACAAACACTAGAATGGCGACGTTTACCCCGGTCGGGCCTGATGAGATCTTCATATGAATGCTAAGGAATTTGATCGCCAGCACTTATGGCACCCTTACGGCACACCGCCACACGCTAGTTCAGTCAGCGCAAATGAAAAGCAGCTACACCATGTGGTCGGCGCAGAAGGTGTTTACTTAACACTGGATGATGGCAGCCGCTTAATCGATGCCATGTCATCCTGGTGGAGTGTGATTCATGGCTATAATCACCCTGGCATCAATCAGGCCTTAAAAAATCAAATCGATAAAATGTCACATGTGATGTTTGGTGGTTTGACACATGAGCCAGCCGTGGAATTGGGCAAAGCCTTATTAGCAATCACACCACCGTCATTAGTTAATATTTTTTATTCCGATTCTGGTTCTGTCGCGGTTGATGTGGCGATGAAAATGGCCGTCCAGTACCAATACGCCATTGGCAAACCACAGAAAAAATCGTTTCTGACGATTCGTTCCGGCTACCATGGTGATACCTGGCAAGCGATGAGCGTTTGCGACCCGGACACAGGCATGCACCATTTATTCAAAGGCGCATTACAAGTACAGTATTTTGTTGAACAACCGCCTATCACGTTTGGTGAAGCTTGGAACAACAATGAACAGCAAAACGGCCTACAAGCATTAGCCCAAAAACTAGCGCAGCATGCTGACAGTATTGCCGCTGTGATCCTGGAGCCTATTATTCAGGGTGCTGGCGGGATGTATTTTTATCACCCTGAATACTTAAATCAATGCAAATTACTCTGCGAGCAGCATGGCGTTCTATTGATTTTTGATGAGATAGCGACCGGTTTTGGCCGCAGTGGAAAACTGTTTGCCACCGACCATTGTAATATCGAACCCGATATTATGTGCCTCGGAAAAGCGTTAACCGGCGGTTATCTGTCTTTTGCTGCCACCTTGAACTCAAAAAAAATTGCGGATGCGATTCGTCACTATGAACCTGGCGCTTTTATGCATGGCCCAACGTTCATGGCGAACCCGCTAGCTTGTGCCGCAGCAATCGCCAGCCTGAACCTGCTCAACACCGGCAATTGGCAAACTCAGGTCAAACAAATAGAGCAACAATTCAGCCACGAACTCCAAGCCGCCCTCGCACTCCCGAAGGTTGCGCGTGTCCGTGCTATCGGTGCGATTGGCGTGATTGAAATGAAACAGGCGGTCGATACTGAACAAGCGCATCAACTCACTAAAGAACTGGGAGTTTGGCTACGTCCATTTGGCAAAAATATTTATAGCATGCCACCTTATGTTATTTCCAAACAGGAATTGACCCAAGTCACCCAAGCAATGATCCGCTTGGCTGAGGAATTGTAGCGTTTACAGCATGTATAAGAAGCTTGAAACTAAACTACAACAGTTACGAGAAAGCGGGGGCAATCGTGTATCCCGCCCACTCACCGCAAATGGCTTTCATGTCAGTGAGCACGCCCCGGTAAACGCTGGCTCCCACCAACAAACAAACCAGCAATCGCCAGCACTGATTAACTTTTCCAGCAATGATTACCTTGGCTTAGCCAGCGACCGTGAATTACAACAAGCGTTCTTCAAGCAAGCGGGTGTCAATAAAAGCAATTGGATGTCCTCGTCTTCAGCACGCCCACTTACCGGTACCTCGCTAGTCCATGCTGAACTGGAAAACTGTATAGCCCATAGCTACCACAAGACTGGCGCGCTGGTCTTTAACAGTGGTTACCATGCGAATATTGGCATTCTACCGGCCTTAACGGATAAGAATGATCTTATTTTGGCCGACAAATTAGTGCATGCCAGTTTGATCGACGGCCTGGCGTTGGGCCAGGCAAGTTGTAAGCGGTTTGCTCATAATAATATGACGCATTTAGAACAACTGCTGACTAAATTTCACCACGAATTCGACACGATTTGGATTGTGACTGAATCCGTTTTCAGCATGGATGGCGACATTGCACCACTGGCGGATCTGGTGCGCCTGAAAAAACAGTTTAATGCCTTACTCTACGTCGATGAGGCCCATGCAGTAGGCAGTATGGGCCACCAAGGCTTAGGGCTTGCCGTTGAGCAACACCTTGAACATGAGGTGGACTTAATCGTCGGAACCTTTGGTAAGTCATTGGCGGGTTATGGCGGCTTTGTTACCGGAGAGCAGGTACTCATTGATGCGATGATCAACTTTTCACGCTCTTGGCTATTCTCGACTGCTTTGCCACCGATCAATATGGACTGGAATTTGTTTGTCTGGCAACAAATCCCCCATTTTTCTGCACAACGCCAACAGTTACAGCAACTAACAACGCTATTCAAACAGCAGCTCAATGATGCACAACACGCTTATTTGGGCGAAACCTATATCGTGCCGCTGCTAAAATCAGGTAACCATACAGTCGTTGCCCTTGCGAAAGCTTTGGCTGATCAAGGCGTTTTAGCACTTCCGATTCGCTCACCGACCGTTACCAAAGGCGCTGAACGCATTCGTTTTTCATTAACTGCTAATATGCCTGAAAGCGCTATTCATCAATGCATTCAAGCTTTAGGACACGCTGAAACATGAAACACCAATGGCTGCGTCACGACAATAAAGCGACGAAACTCATTGTCTTTTTTAGTGGTTGGGGGTTTGATGCCGCAATCGCGCAGCATTTATCCATAGATACTGACACCAATGTACTGTTTATTGATGATTACCGATCATTGCAGTATGAACTCCCCAAACTTGAACACTACCAACACCGCAGCTTGATCGCCTGGTCGTTTGGCATAGCCTCCTATCAGGTTTGGCAATCCGCGCACAACATTAGTTTTGAGCGTAGCGTCGCTATTAATGGCAGCATGACACCAATAGACCGTAAGGCAGGCATTCCCCCCGTCGTCATGCAAAAAACGATTGATAACCTATCAAGCGCAAGTTTCCAGGTATTTGCTAAGAAGTGCTTCCATCCCTTAGCGGTGACCAGCCCTGGATTATTCCCCATTGACGTGGAAGCACGCAAAGAAGAATTAATAGCGATTCAACGACGCCACTATCCTGACCACGAGATGCATTGGGATAAGGTGTGGATCAGCCGCAATGACAGCATTTTCCCGGTACGTAACCTACAACGCGCTTGGCACGACCACCTGGATCGCGTTGAACTAATCGATGCCCCCCATGCGCCCTTTGATTATTGGCAAAATTGGCACGATTTACTTGGCTAATTACCCTTGCGTATTTGACGGCAGGCTAAGACAATACGCGGCATGCATTCTCTGGGTAAAATACAACAGTCGTTTCAACGCGCACTAACCAGCTATAACGACAACGCCAGCTTCCAACAAAGCATTGCGCATCGATTGGTTGACTTAGCATTGGCTGCGGGTTTGCCCAATACGGCGGCACGCGCATTGGAAATCGGCTGTGGCACCGGCTTTCTAACGCAACAACTTAACCGCCATGTCACCAGCCAACAACTATTTATCAATGACCTGGTGCCGGGCTGTGAAAGTCATATTCATGACTTGATTCCAGCGGCAACAGCCTGGCAATTTCTGGCGGGGAATATTGAAGCTATCCGCATTCCAGACAAACTCGACATCGTTAGCTCTGCGTCGACCGTGCAATGGGTTACTGATCTACCTGCCTTGTTAAACCAACTGTCTCAACAGTTGAATGTAGGTGGCTATTTGCTCATCAGCTCATTTGCAGATAAACACTTCACAGAACTTCGCTCATTACGAACGCAGGACACCAAACAACACCAGGAAAATCCCCATTACCCGATGAATTATTGGAATGAAGCACAATGGCGTGCTGCCTTAGGCGATAATTATGAGGTGCTGGTGATTGAAACAGACATGCAAACCGCTTACTTCGATTCAGTGAAAGCGCTATTAATGCACCTACGTTTAACGGGGGTGAATGGGAATACCCGACAGCGCTGGAGTCAGCAAAAACTCAGGCACTTTGAACAAAGCTATGCAGAACAATTTCAAGAAAATGGCAAATTCAAACTTAGCTACCACCCTATTTATGTCATTGCCAGAAAACGGCAACAAGTTGGTAATACATGAGCACATTATTTGTTACTGGTATTGATACCGATATTGGAAAATCCATCGCTTGCGGCGCATTGGCCAAAGCTTTGATTGAGTCTGGTCAGTCTGTTTTCACACAAAAGTTAGTAGAAACCGGCTGTGAAAATGCACAATCTGCGGACTTAGCCACCCATGCTCGCATCGTTGGTCGCCCTTTCAATACGGGAAAATCTGAACACCATTGCCCTTATACTTTCGCCTATCCAGCCTCCCCACATTTAGCCGCTGAGCTAGAGGGCAAAGAAATTGACTGCGAGCATCTGGTCACATCAATCCAAGCATTGGAACAACAAACCGACCACCTATTAATCGAGGGAGCAGGTGGGCTTTATGTGCCCTTAAATAAGCAGACCCAAATCATCGATTTTATGGCAGCTAATCACTTAGCCATTGTTTTAGTGACATCTGCCAGACTCGGTTCAATCAATCACACCTTGTTATCATTGGCGGCCTGCCAACAACGGAACATAGAGGTTCGTGCCATTATTTATAATCATTATGGCCAGGATGAAGACGCCATATTGAATGATACGCGTAATGTGTTAAAAGCCTCGATCCAAACGCTGCAAACGCCCCCTATTTGGTTGGAGCTAGCGAAAAATAGCTATGATCTTGTATTGTCACGGGGTGAAATAAATCGTTTGTTACGCCTGTAATTCCATCCGCAATCAGTAGGCCAACCCACAAAAAACCGGTATGATTCCCGCATTTTCAGATACTTTGATGTCTTCAACGGGTCGACTGAAAAGGCCAAGGATACCTACATGATCGATAGCAACAGCACAAAACACCTCGAAAGATACATGCACAGCCAGTCACTGGCGGAAGAAATGATTCCGGCGGTGGGCAACCTCTACCGCCAACGCAATGTCATCATCACCGTCTTTGGGCGCAAACTGATGAATTGCAGCACGATTGAAATCATCAAGGCGCATAAACTGGGCCGATACATGGCGGGGCGTGAGTTACCGGTTGAAGAAAGCCACCAGTTGCTGGCCGCCATGAAAGACATGAACCTTGGCGTTTCACGCATTGATATTGGCAAGCTGGCGAGTCAATATGCTGAACTGTGTAAATCTGACGACTCCCTGGCCCTGAATGACTTTCTGGCAAGTGAGTTAGCCAGTGTCAATCATGGCAAGATCAGTCTGGTCGACAAGCCACAGGATGTTGTGTTGTATGGTTTTGGGCGTATCGGGCGTATTCTGGCGAGGATGTTGATTGAACGTACCACGCTGAACAACAAACTGCGTTTGCGGGCGATTGTCGTACGTGGCGGACGTGATGGCGATCTGGAAAAACGTGCCAGTCTGTTACGTCGTGATTCGGTGCACGGGCCTTTTAACGGCTCCATTACGGTTGATGAAGAAAATACTTCGATTATCGCCAATGGCACGTGCATTAAGGTGATCTACGCCAATAAACCTGAAGACATCGATTACCGTGAATACGGCATTGAAGATGCTTTAATCGTTGATAATACCGGCATGTTTAAGGATCGCGAAGGTCTGTCCAGGCACTTAGCACCGGGTGCCAAAAAGGTGTTACTCACCGCGCCGGCCAAAGGTGATGTCGAGAATATCGTTTATGGTGTTAATGAAGACATGATCCGCGACGATGAAAATATAGTCTGTGCCGCCTCCTGCACCACCAATGCGATCACCCCTATTCTGAAGGTGATGAATGACGAATATGGCATTGTGAATGGCCATGTTGAAACCATCCATTCTTATACCAATGACCAGAACCTGATCGATAATTATCACTCTGCACCGCGTCGTGGCCGTAGTGCGCCACTGAATATGGTACTAACGTCTACCGGTGCGGCGAAAGCAGTTTCGAGAGCTTTGCCTGAACTGGAAGGCAAACTGACGGGGAACGCCATTCGTGTGCCAACACCGAATGTATCCATGGCCGTCATTAACCTGAATCTGGCGAAAGCAACCACTCGCGAAGCATTGAATGAGCATGTGCGTAAAATAGCGCTGGACTCCGGACTCCGTGAGCAAATCAGCTTTTCCACCTCCACCGAAGCGGTCTCCACAGATATGGTCGGTACACCTGAGCCGGGTGTTTTTGATTCCGAAGCGACCATTGTTCAGGACAATTCTTGTGTGCTGTACGTCTGGTATGACAATGAATACGGCTATTCAAGTCAGGTACTGAAGGTAATGCGCCACATGACGGGATTGAATATTCCGGCGATACCTGCTTAACGCTTAAGGATGGGGGGAGTAATCCAAACGCTCTCCCCGTTCGATTAACCCGTCAAAATAGCTCACCACCGCCTGCGCCTGTCCTGCGGTACTGTCTTGTGCATACATTGCCTGCCGGAAGGCATTGCTATTATGTAAGCCATTGGTATACCAGGCAATATGCTTGCGTGCGATGCGACACCCCGAGTATTCGCCGTAGAACCGGTACAGCTCATCCAGATGCCCTATTAATACTTCACGAACCTCCGTGACCTCTGGCGGTGGTAGCGATTCACCGGTTTGTAGATAATGCATGGTTTCACGGAATATCCACGGCCTGCCCTGTGCTGCCCGCCCGATCATTACCGCATCGGCACCGGTCAGTTCCAGCACTTCCCGTGCCTTCTGCGGACTATCAATATCACCATTGGCAATCACCGGCATAGCCACCTGACGCTTCACCTCACGAATCAACTCATAACGAGCCACACCTGTATACATTTGGTTACGTGTGCGGCCATGAATCGCCAACGCTGCGATTCCCGCCTGCTCAGCCATTTCCGCCACGCGCAGAATATTTTCCTCACCATCCGCAAAGCCCAAACGGGTTTTCAACGTCACCGGCACGTCCACCGCTGCGACCGTTGCATCCAGAATTCTCCTGACCAGATCTTCATCTTTCAGCAACGCAGAACCCGCCAGTTTCCGGCACACCTTCTTCGCCGGACAGCCCATATTAATGTCAACAATTTGTGCGCCATTCTTCACTTGGTAACGCGCGGCTTCAGCCATCGATTCCGGTTCAGAACCCGCTATTTGTGCTGAAATGGGCGCTAACTCCCCGTCGAAATTAGCGCGGTACAGGGATTTTTTCTGTGCGTATAGCGTAGCATCCGCCGTCATCATTTCGCTGACCGCATGCCCCGCACCAAAGTGTTTACACAAGGTACGGAAAGGCCGATCCGTTACCCCCGCCATCGGGGCAACAATCAGTGGGTTGTCTAATTTGTACGGGCCAATTTGCATGCTATTTCGGTGCTGTAAAGATGTGGGCGATAGTAACGCATTTTATAGATTACAGCGAAGCTGAAATCTTTGGTAACCTACCCACTTTCTGACAACACTCTGGAATTCACCGTGAGACGCAACCTACTTCGTGCCGACAGTACGTTATTAAACTACCCCATCCGGGAAGTCGTAAAAATTGGTAAAGAAATCGAAAAGCTAAATAACCACAAGATGATTTGGGAAAATATCGGTGACCCCGTTGCCGCTGGTGAACCGGTGCCGGACTGGCTGAAGGCGATTGTCTGTGAACATGCCGCCTCGAATGCAGCTTTCGCCTACACAGACACCAGAGGTTACCGCCCCACCCGTGAATTTGTTTTGAATCGTTTCTCAAATCCGGAGATTTGCAGTGTTGACGACATCTTGTTTTTTAATGGGCTGGGCGAAGCCATTAATAAGGTGATTAATAACCTGCCGCGTGAAGCACGGATGTTGGTGCCCTCCCCGACCTACCCCTCCCACGCCACTGCTGAGGCTATGCATGCGGGTTGCGCCTTTATTTCTTATGACCTCGATCCCGCTAATAACTGGGAGCCGGATCTTCAGGAAGTCGAAAACCGGGTTAAATACAACGATAATGTTGTCGCCATTCTGGTCATCAATCCAAACAACCCGACCGGGCGGGTGTTCCGGCGTGAAACACTGGAAGGTATCGTCGACATTGCCCGCCGTCATGACTGTTTTCTGGTGTTTGATGAGATTTATCACACGATGGTATTTGATGATATTCCGAATACCCTGTTGCATGAAATAATCGGCGACGTGCCAGGCATCAGCATGAAGGGCATCAGTAAAGATATCCCCTGGCCGGGATCACGCTGTGGCTGGATTGAGGTGTATAACGCTGAGAAAGATAAAAATTTCCGCGATTTCATCAATATGATCCTGCTCGCCAAAATGCTGGAGGTGTGTTCGACCACCCTGCCACAAATGATCCTGCCACACATTTATCAGGCACCTGAATTTGAAGGGCACATTAAAGCCCGTCTGGATAAATACCAGCGCAGAGCCAAAGAGGCAGTCGCCTTCTTTGAGAAAATACCGCATGTGCGGGTGACTATGCCCAATGGTGTGTTTTACCTGGTGGTGGAGTTGCTGGATTTACCCCACCATAAATTGACAGCGAAAACCAAGGCTGCACGTTTGTATATCGATGGATTATTAGCACAAAACGAAGTGGCTGCTGATTTTCAATTTGTTTATGAAATGATGGCGGCTGAGGGTGTTTGTGCTGTGCCGTTGAGTGGTTTTGGCTCGGATTTGCATGGCTTTCGCATGACTTTATTGCAGAATGATGATGCGGTGTTTACGGATACGCTGGAGCGGATCGGACGGGCTATTGTTGGGTATTATGGCGATTGAGTATTTCACTCCAAGAAAGATTTAACACACAGTGCGTGTTGAATCTCCGTCAGGTGCGAATTGGCTAACTGACACAGAAAGGCCACGCAGTGCGTGGCTTTTTCCAGGCAAGTCGGGGTAAAGCAGAAAAAAACAAGCGCATATATTTTCAATGATGAGACTGAAAACCCCCAACCTAGCGTTAGCTATTTAAGACCCTCAGCGGCTTTCTCTTGAATGCCAAACCCGAATGATCACCACCTGCTCTTTTACCAACTTATACCGCAGCACATAAGCACCTGCGCCAAACGCCAAAAACAACTCTCGTCTTTGCAGCTCATCACCCATCGGTTTACCGATTTCAGGAAGTGTTAATAGTTGATCCGCCCCCTGTAATAAAACATCCACCATCCGACTGGCAGCATCAGCATTTTTCTCATATAGAAAACGATGTAATCGGGCAATATCCTGCTTCGCCTCCGGCAACCAGAGCAATTCAACCATCAGGATTTTCCGAGCGTATTAAGCCAAGCCTTCATATCATCATGCGCAAGTGCTTCACCGGTGAGCATGTAGTTATCCCACCGGTCACGATCTTCCCGAAGCTCAGCTTCATAACGCTCTTCTTTTTCAAGATACTCTACGATTGCACGTTTCATTAGCCAGTGAGTAGAACGGTCTTTTATCTGGCCTAGAGTATGGATGCGCTCCCGAATATCATCTTCGAGTTTTACTGCTACAGAAGTGGTTGACATGATCCTCTACCAGGTATAAATAAGTAATACCTATCATTTTACAGAGGCCACGAAATAAAACAAACCATGAATGGCTTTCTCGGATGGTTTTGTTGCAAAATGATGATGCGGCGTTTACGGATACACTGGAGCGGATTGGACGGGCTATTGCTGGGTATTATGGCGATTGAGGCTTCTTCCATTTATAGGAGGTATACATGAAAGATAAGCAGTTCTCCAAGCTGGAAAAGCAGGTAGCAGGGGGTAAATGGAATTTCATACTGAAAATAGGTGTCCTGGGATGGGGAATTCCAATGGGAATCTTCACAACACTCAGCGCATACTATTTTAGAGGACTGGATCAAGAAATACCCACCATTATCAGCAATGTTTTCTTTTGGACCATCATGGGCTTTCCATTTGGCTACATCATGTGGCAAATGACGAGCCGCCGTTATTTCACAGAAAAAAACAGGCGCAGGCTAAAAGAAAACACAATTGCCGAAGAAGAATGACTTTTATACACGTAGCTCCATTTGCACCACACCACCAACATCACTCGTTTCCACAAAGCCCAGCCGCTCATATAATTTCCGGGCTGGGTTTTCTGCAAAAACTCTCAAGCCCAAGACCTTGAAACCACCCTTTTCAGCCAAACCTTTAGCAAACCCAATGCACTGCCCACCAATGCCCTTGTTCTGAAAATCAGTTTCAATTTGAAGATCACGGATCAGGAACAGGTGCCGGAAGCTGGAGAGACGCAAAACGCCAACAGCCTTACCACCGTAATTAATCTGGTAGTTTTCGTATTCATCCCAGCGCTGGATAAATGCATCATTATCCCAGTTGATGTTTCGGGTGGCGTAATAACTGGTCATGTTTTTTCTGGTGAGGTTTGCGGCGAAATCAACATCCTCAGACTTTTGGAATTCAATCTTCATAAAGCTCACCGAATGCATTCAACATGCCATCGCATAATTATCCATCCTCATCCGCCCGCTTAGCCACTTTATGCGCTTCCTCCGTATCCCCTCTTTTCCAGTAGCTGGAAATATACAGATACGGTTTTTCAACACCCCGCTCCACTTTCAAATAATGGCGGATTTTTTTCATTGTTTTAAACTCACACGCCACCCAGACAGACAACACGCCATCCTGCCAATCGGCTTGTTTAATAACGTGAAACAAAGGCGATGCATCAGAACCCGGATCATCATTCACCACCCAGACCACCTCCACATTCTCCGGCTTGGGTAACTCCTGCTTATCCGCCTCGCTAAGGATTTCAATAAACACCTTGCCCCGGGCATTATCCGCTAACAACTGAAGATTAGCCGTTAACGCAGGCAATGCGGTCATATCCCCCGCTAACAAAAAGCATTCAGCATCAACATTGATAAACTTAGCAGGCCCCGGCCCGAACAATGAAATAACATCACCCGGTTGCACATTGAGCGACCAGGGCGCGGCTATACCATGAGCCGTTCCCTTGTGGCTACTGTGCAACATAAAATCGACATCAACCTCGTTTAACGCAGGCCGTTGCGCTGCCACGGTGTAGGTTCTCATCGCCGGTTTAGCCATTCCGGTCTGTTCAAATAACAGCTTGAGATATGCCCCCTCGACATCAGGCGGAAAGCTATCCGATGCATCGCCTTTTAACGTAACACGACGCATATTCGGCGTTAGGTTAGTCGCTGATTTCACCACGAACGTCCTGGGAATACGCCGGTCTCTGACGCTTTTTATTTTATCGATAATGCCCATAATACTCCTAAGTCAGATGCCATCTTAGTCAACACATCGCTTCCCCAACATCAGCAAACGACTTTTAAATTCAGTTCGGTCAACATAACAACCGCGTAAATGACGCCTTCCTGTTGGTTCATAAGCTTCCCGACCATGCAGCACACGCCGGTTATCAAACACCGCCATCATACCCTCCTCCAGCTTCAACTGAATACGGTATTGCGGTAATTGCAAACGCCGCATCAGATCACGGTAGGCAAGGTAATAATCGTGCATAACCGCTTCAGGCAAGTCGAAGACACTGGCCAAATGCGCATTGTATTTCAGCTCAATAATATTGCCTTGATGATCAAGATTAATCACCGGATGATGGTGGCGAATATCATGCTCATCATCATGAAAACGGAATGGAATCGCATGTTTTGCTAACAAGTCAAAATACGCAGGCGCTTCAACCCGTAAATCTTCGAGCACCCGCAAACCGTCCGCGAACACTGACTCCCCTCCTCCACTTTCATTCGCCAGACAATGCAAAAACTGATAACCCGGTGGTACTTCCTGATTAGCAAGATCGGTATGTAATGGCAAAGCCAGTGCCGTATAGGCCAGGTTGATCGGCTTTGGTTCGGCCTGAACCTCAAACGTAATGCCAAAATTGGTTTGGCGCTGATAGTCGATACGACAAGCTACTTCTGTCACAGCAGCTTGAGTAGACGGCATGCCGGTAACAAGAATCAATCCGTCCTGATCCAGCTGCTTCATCCATTGATACAATACCTGATCATCCGTCATCAAATCGGCATAATCAGTACGCACTAATTGATCCAGAAAATGCTGATCCCAGCTTTTAGTGCTGAGGTGCTGATCAGGCTTCAGATCACCGGAATAGGCCTGTGCACGTAACCAGGGCCCGGCAAACTCACTGCGGTGATCCTGCTCAGACCAGTCAATCACTAACGTGTCATCCACCACAGACAATGCCAGCGGGTGAATATCAGCGCTGACCGTCAGTTGATTAAATACCCGCTCCTGCGTATCAGGGTGCAAAGTGGTCGGGCAATTGTCCCGCAACCATAAATAGTGGAACCGTGACACTTTACCGTCGTTCCAACTCAGCTCAAGAGAGTGGTTTTTTTGTACCGCTGTTTCCAAGTGGCATGCGTTAGGCGTCGTTATTGTCATCTTGTCTACACCATCGGTTAAATCGTGCGAATATACGCCTGTTAATGGTCGGGATTCAAGTAGGATGACACGACCTATTCACCGGTCTTACTGAAAAGGCGAATGATTATTCGCAAACGCCGGACACTGCCTAGAACAAGTTCGTGACTGGTTTACCGGTTTAAATCCGGATGCCTGCGTTGTATAATAAATCTCTTAGGAGGTATTTATGCATATCAATAACCCCGTGAAACACTTCCCTGAATTGATTGGAATACCAAAGGGCACCCAACAAGAGATTATCGACCAAGCCCGTTATGAAACCTTTACTGCTGGCGTTACAGGCAGCAATGGAAAATCAGCCTGGTATTATTTTGGTCTTTTGTTTTTAGTTGTCATTATAGGCGCAACCCTTACTCACTTTTTAGCACTAAACAACGTGATACTGTCTAGCATGGTTACCGTTTCGATTTATGCCGTAGCTTTTTACTGGTACTACAAAAACTGGATTAAACAAGTTCACCCAAAGGTGAAAGAAATTGTAAAACGCCAGAGTTCCCCTTAGAAATAACTCAGCTGAGGAAAAAGTATGTTCAGACCCCTTATAAACCCCGAAAAATATTTCCCCGAACTGGCCGGAATACCAAGAAATACCCAGGAAGAAATTGCTGAGCAAGCGCGTTATCAAACGTACATGAAAAATGGTGGCAGAAAAAAGTTTGTACGCCCCTATATAGCCGTTGGCTTGTTAGGCCTTGTTGTAACAGTGATAGCTTCTACGCTACTTATTCAATTTTTTGCAATAAACACTGTCGTTGTCATTTGGATAGGCACAACTCTTACCGTTATTTACTCGATGCACCTACAACAAGAAAATTTGATTAAACACATGCGCCCGAAGGTTCAGAAGCTTGTAAAGCGCTATCGCTTGTCAGAGAACTAATTCATGATGTCGGCACGTATCCAACGCGTGCACCAGGAAACATTATGAACACTTTTGATCCCCACCAGAAAGAACAGCAACTACGCCAGGAATCTGTCAGTTGGGATACCTCCAACCCTTTACCCGCTGAAACAGGTGACATTCCGGTACTCAATCTGGAAGCCTATTTTACGACGGGGGATGAGGAGGCACTCAACACACTGGCGAAAGAACTACGAATAGCCTGTGAAGAGGTAGGTTTCTTTACCATCGTCGGGCATCAGTTACCAATCGGACAAATGGAACAAACCTTTGCGATGGTTCGTCGCTTCCATGCCCTGTCGCTGGATGTTAAACGTGAGATTTTAATGGATAAACCAGACTGGCCAGTGGGTGGTGTCGGTTATCTACCGGATTCTCACCCATAGGAAATGACGGCCAGTGTAACGGGCGATCCACTATGCCAATACTGGCATCAGCACCGTAACCCATGCCGTAACCACCCCCCGGCAAGCCAATCTGCCCCAACATAGCCGCCAGTGTCACTGTCATCCACAACGGCTGTTCGCCATATTCTGCACGCTGTAACCCCACCGCCGTACAGACCAGCGTGCGCCCGGCTGCCATTTGCCTGGCTAGCTGCCTGATACGTTGTGCATCAATACCGGATTGCTGCTCAGCCCAGTCAGCATTTTTAACCACGCCATCATCTTCGCCCAACAGGTAAGCTTTAACACGCTCAAAGCCTACGGTATAACGCGCCAGAAAAGACGGGTCATACAAATCCTCCACCAGCAAGGTATGCGCAAGGCCCATCATTATCGCTGTATCTGAACCAGGCCTGGGTGGCAGCCACTCCGCGTTTAATTCAACAGCAGCATCGCTTTTTAACGGACTGAAATTAACAAATTGCACACTCGCTTCAGCGCAGCCAATCAACTCATCACGCAAGCAATGGCGAGCAATTCCACCACCGGCAACCTGTGCATTGCGCAGCGGAATACCGCCAAACATCACCACCAGATCCGTATGCTTCCGCACCGTTGTCCAGCGTGTCGCCTGTTTCACATACTCACGGAAATTGCCCACAATGTGTGGCGATGGTTGTGTGTTTACGAGTTGGGTTCTTCATAAGAATAACAAGGCTCCTCCTTAATTCGCCGCCAATATTTTCTGGTCACTTCCCAATAGCCTGAGAAATAGTACTGATCATTTTCTCTCAGTATTCGCTTCTTATCATTATGCCAAACCTCAGGCAACTGATACCAGGCTAACAGGGGGTGCTCATGGTGAACCGCATGCAGATTATTATTCAGAAATGCCAAGCTTAACACCGGACAAGCCTCCACAATCACTGTGCGATGTTTTGGGTCATCGGCCACCCGATGCTCCAGAAACGATCGAACCAGTGATATGGCCAACCCCGGATAAACAAAAAATAATACATACTCCCACAAGGGGATTTCGCACACAGCCATCACCCAATACAGCACGAGGGTGCAAGCAATACCATGTACAAACCAGCGTTTGACTACAACAACATCACCTCGAATTAACAGACGTGCTTCCTTGTAAAACAGCATCAGAACAACGTGTACCGGCCCCCAGAAAAAACGCCCGCTCAAGGTGTTGTAAAAGCGGAAATAGTGTTTTAGCCAGTTAGGAAATTTAACCCAATAGTCGGGACTGATGTAGAAACTCTCCGGATCACGCTCAGGATCAGTTAAATCATCGTTATTGTGATGAATCAGGTGGGTTTCTTTGTACAAGGAAAAGGGAATCCACAGTGTTATCGCCGGGAAAATCATGGCTTCATTTAACCACTGCCAGCGCGTTGGATGACGATGCAGCACTTCATGTTGCAAGGAGCTAAACAAGGCGAGTGTGTAAGCACCCGGCGGAACGATTAGCCAGAACGGAAGCTGGTGGTAATAGCGGGTCAATAGCGTAAAACTGAGCCAGGTAATCGCAATGATAAAAACGGTGGGCCATTCAACCGGTTTACGCGAATGCTGCCTGCGGAGTGAATTTCTAACCTGTGTTTTCAAGTAGATAGCCTCCATATTTCAATGGTGAGAGACCACCTTATCAGCCACTCAATTCACAGAGGAACTATCAAATAATGATTTACTAAATCAGAAAAGCTGATGACTAAACGACGACATCCAACAAACGCTGGTCATAACTAAAATTATCCGCAATTTTCTGGTAATCATTGCTACGGCCAAAGATTCCCTTTTTCAAAAAAATAGCGTCGCGGGCGCTATCCAATGAACGGTCATTAAAGGCGGCACTGAGTGCGTCTTGCAGACGGTGCTGAGTGCCTTCAGAAGCGTTGCTTCGCGTGACATACGGGTGCGCAGGTGCATCAGCAGTTTGTCCTATAATACGAATACCGGAAATCGCCGAAGGTCGGCAGGCTTTAAGCACAGCGTAGGTCACACAATCTATAGCCGCTACGTCTGCTGTCCTTTGCTGAATAGCAATCAGGCTATTCTCATGTGCGCCACTGACATGGATGCGCTTAAAGAACACACCCCCTTTACTGTGTGGCTGCACGAGTGAGAGTAAGCTATTCATACCAGAGTGAGACTCCCTGTCATTAATCACAGCCACCCCCTTAAACAGGTCAGCAATACCCTGATGCGGGCTGTCTTCATGCACCACAATCCAGCTACTGTAATGGCCATCAGAGCAACCTTCAGTGGCCCAATCGGTAATCATCAGCACATCGAGAGAATCTTTAAAGCCGTATACCACATCAAAGCCGCAACATTGACTCAACAGAAGATCATCATGCTGCCAGAGCGACTTTACCGGAACGTCATGTTGCAGTTGTGCCGGAACATCTTTCACGCCTGCGAGCTTCATATGCCTGGCAACACCCGACCACCAGGCATCAGTTGCTGCGCGCACTTCCGGAAAATCATACATCGGTAAACTAGCCTGCTTAATCACTCTTATAAATCCTCATGGTATATTGCGGCGATGATACGTTATTCTTTAAAACAGCTCAGGTACTTTGTAGCCGCCGCAGAACTCAGGTCAACCAGTGCTGCTGCGAGGTTTTTACATGTATCGCAGCCTTCGGTCTCCGGTGCTATCAAACAATTAGAAGCGACCTTTGGCCAGATCCTGCTCATCCGGCATAAAGGCCAGGGGGTAACACCTACGCCGTACGGGCGTGAGTTGATGGTGCGTTCTAAGCAGTTATTGAACATGGCCAGCAATCTCGATGCTGATTGCACCACAGAAACAGCCGGGTCATTATTATTGGGGAGTTTTACGGATATAAGCCCCTATTACCTACCCGAAATTTTATGGAAAATGCAGCAGCACTATCCGGATATTGAAACGCGGATTATCAATGCTGACCTGAACAAAATTCCTGCGGCGCTGAAACGAGGTGACCTGGACATAGCCATCACTTATGGTGTGTTACAGGAAGAAGGGCTTATTTATGAATGCTTAAAAACGGTCAGCCCTCATGCTATGTTAGCGGCGGATCACCCTTTAGCAGCAATGGAACGTGTGCCTTTAACAAGCTTAATGAAAGAGCCGTTTGTATTGTCTGACGGGCCGTATGCCAGTGATTTTTTAATGATAGCATTAAGTGGTTTAGGTTTAGCACCCAAAGTAGCTCATAATGCGCAAACTTTTGAATTACAACGCGGCATGGTGGCTAATCGCTTAGGTGTATCGTTAGTTTATACCCAGCCGTTATGCTCAAAAAGCTATGATGGTAAGGAGTTAGTGTACCGCCCTTTGGTGGAAACATTACCGACTCAGGATATTGTGTTGGTGCGCAATAAATACCTGGAATTAACACCCGTCACCGCAGCAGTGTGGCAGTTGGTACGGGAAATGTTTTCTAAGACAACATGATCAAATTAACTAAGGAGCAGCAATGAACAACAGGATTGACCATATAGCCATTGGGCAGCTTCCTTAGAACAGGGTATCGACTGGCTAAAGCAACAACTCGGTGTTGATCTGGCACGTGGCGGCAAACACCGGCGATGAGCACACACAACTGCGTGGCACAAACCGGTAACAGCAGCTTTCTGGAATTAATTGCTATTGATCCGGATGCGCCGGAACCGGGGCGGGTACGCTGGTTTACACTGGATGATCCTGACACACAACGTCGCATAGCGGAACAACCACGGGCATTATGCTGGGTGGTGAATACCGATGACCTGGATGCTGTGATTGCGGCCAGTCCGGTTGATCTGGGCGAAGTATTGGAACTGAGCCGGGGTGATTTGTCATGGCGGCTGACTGTGCCAAAAGATGGCTCTCTGGCTGAAGGTGGTTTGATACCGGCGTTTATTGAATGGTCAGTAGATACTCATCCTAGTGTGAATATGCAGGATGTGGGTGTTCACCTGAATACGGTTCGTCTGACACACCCTGAGCCGGAAAAACTTAATGCGATGTTATCTGCACTGAGTATTGAGCATCTGGTGGATGTGGTAGCCGGAGCGGAGCCAGGCTTGAGTTTTATGCTGAAAACAGCGGAGGGTGATCAGGTCGGAATTTTGTAATAGGTTGCTTTCAGACAGCCGATTTCACTGTGTTTAAGCCCCCTTAGGTCATGTCAATAATTGCACAGTCCGCACACTCGCCTCCAGCGCTCCCTCTAACAGGCCATTAGCGCCCTCACGGTGATGTGCGGTTTCCGTTCCCGACCAGATTAAACGCTCAGCAAAAGCGGCTTCGGTATAGCGTGAAATAGAAGCCGTTGCATGCCCGCCATTCGCAACCTGATCAACGGGAGTAGCCGTAAATTCCTCCTGCGCCCAATCCTGTAAAACCACCTCAACCGGATTCGCCATTTCCTCACCAAACAAACGAACTAGCTGAGCCACTGCCGCCTGACAAAGCGCATCTTCATTCCCCTTCCGGTAACTACCCGGCACACCGACAAAACCAAATAAGGCATAACCTTTTTTATCATCAGCGCTGACCGGGTTCGACGAAGCATCATGAATTTCCCGCAACGGGCCAAGCTGACTGACCGCATCGCCGGATAAACCTTGCTCCAACCAGAAAGGTCTTTCATACACCACCACAATTTTGGCATGCCCCGCCATCCAGGTGGCATAGCTATTTAATTCGGTCACCCTTGATGCTGGCAGACAAGGCTTAAATTCGATGGCTGACATTGCAATACGGGGTGGCAATGCGATCACCACTTGCTGGCTATTGATTTGATAGCACTCATCATTGCTTTCTGCCTTTGCGACAGTGGTGGTGACGGTGCTGTTGTCATTGAACTCAACACAGCTAACCCGTGTATTTTTTAATAACTTTTCCGGGCTAATGTGCTGCGCAAGGCGGTTTATGATCTGGCGTATCCCGCCTTCAATACGGAAAGCGCCCTCCATAGAAATACCGTAAAAACCTTTTTGTACATGGCCCTGCTGATCTTCGTATAAAGACTCACCAACAGCCTGCTGAGGGAATACCGCCCCGCCGAGATCAAGCTCACGTAACAACAACGCCATATTGCGCTGCCCCGGCCAGAACCAGGAGGGGCCAAGATCATAAGCCGGTTCATGCGCCGCATAGTGCCCATGAGTCGCTGCACTTTGGGTGCCGTAATTATTCGACAATATACGCCCCCCAAGCCGCTCCCTTGCTTCCACTAAGACAAAGTCTGCACCCTGTTTTTCCAGCTGATAAGCTGTATGCAGGCCGCTGATACCACCACCGACAATTAAAATATCTGTATTGATCAAAGTGCTTAACTCGCCCAAACTGTCCAGGAAATAGAGAAAGGCGCGATTCTACCTGACCAGACTGAGGTACAACAGCACCCTTCATTCCTTAATAGAATTAGCGACGGGAGACCGACCAGTGGATGTGAATGGTGATTTTTCAAAACGTGTCATGCTACATAGCGATGAAATCGAATGGGAAGCTTCGCCCATGCAAGGTGTTGTGCGCCGACGCTTAGACCGGGTCGATAACGAGGCAGACCGTGTAACAACTATCGTCCGCTACGCCCCCGACAGCAGCTTTTCGCCACATGTACACACAGGCGGCGAAGAGTTCATCGTTTTGGACGGTATTTTTGAGGATGATTACGGTGACTGGCCAACGGGTTCTTATATCCGCAACCCACCTACTTCCAAACATCAACCCGGCTCCAAAGGTGGCTGTACCATTTTTGTAAAACTAGCCCAGTTTCAGCCAGACGACAGAACCTTTATTCACGCCAATATCAATAAACTTGGCTCAGTAGCTGATGCCAACCGGTCCGGTGTTAAGGTGTCACCGTTGTATAAAGATGCGCACGAGGATGTACGTTTGGAATACTGGGAAGCCAATACTGCCATCGAGGTGGATGCTGCCGGTGGTGCTGAGTTCCTGGTGCTGGCGGGCGGTTTTACTGAACGGGGTGATGAATTGCGTGAAGGGTCATGGCTACGAATTCCGGTGGGGTCAACAGTATCCGCCACTACGGGTGCCGAGGGTGCAACAGTGTGGATAAAATCAGGGCATTTGCTAACACCTGTGAATGGATAACACAGGCATTATAGGTGATCTTTCGGCTCACCTGAATCGCATTTAATACAGTTAAGCTCGCGCCCTAATTTATCCGTTCGCCCTACTTCCGATTCCACCCAAGGACGGTTCATCCAGGGTGGGTTGTGGCGAACGTGCTGGAAGTGACCGCAACCCAATTCTGCCACCCAGTCACCTTCTGCGTCTTTGTGGTAACCGGCGATGGGTTGGTGCATGGTTAAAGCCCGCTCTTAGGCCAGGTATCCGTCAATCGATAACCGGCAGGCCACGGATCATCCGGATCAAGCATCAACTGATGCGTACCGGTCACCCACGCCCGACCACGAATCGTCGGTACAATAGCCGTCACATCGCCCACCTGAGTAGTCGCCGCAATCGAGCAATCAAACCGTGAATCAATAATCGAGCGCCCGATAAACTGATCACCGACCTGCATTTCACCCCTTGCATGTAACACCGCCATCCGCGCCGAACAACCGGTACCGGTGGGTGAGCGATCCAGCTTGCCCGGATCAATCGCCACCGTATTCCGCCCCATCAATACACCGTTTTCACGTTCCAGCGGCATCATGAATTCACAGAATGAAATTTTATCCCAGTCCGGATTGGTCGGGTGGGTGAAGCCAAGTTGCTCATTAGCCGCAGCAGTGATTTTAACACCAGTAACCGCTAAGTCTTTGGCCTCATCCGGCACAACTTCAAAGCCTAAAGCGGGTGCATCGACCAGCACAAAGCTATCGCCGCCATAAGCCGTATCCACGGTTAATGTGCCCAGCCCTTCCACTTCCAGTTTTACACCCAGCTTGTCTGCGAACGACGGTACATTCTGCACCTGAATGCTCTGTGCCTTGCCTTGTTCACAATAAGCGATGACCTTCACCAAACCACCCGGTGCTTCGATGTTGAAATGGGTTTCCGGCTCCTGCATTTCAATCAGGCCGGTGTCTAATAAAACCGTGGAGACACAAATGGAGTTGGAGCCGGACATCGGGGGCGTGTGTTCCGGTTCCATGACAATGAAGCCGAAGTCGGCGTCTTTGTGTTTGGCGGGAACCAAAAGATTGATGTGTTTGAATACGCCGCCGCGTGGTTCATTCAGCACGAACTGGCGTAGTGATTGGTCTTCGGCAATCCAACGACGTTGTTCCCATAGCGTATCGCCGGGCGGTGGCGCTACACCGCCTACAATGACGTTACCCACTTCGCCTTCGGCGTGACAGGAGACTATGTGGATTAGTTTTTTGGATCGCATGGTTTTATTACACCTTTCTCACGAACTCTGACTTCAGTTTCATAGCGCCAATACCCACAATTTTACAATCGATGTCATGGTCACCCTCCACCAGCCGGATATTCTTAACTTTAGTGCCTACTTTGACACTGGAAGACGTGCCTTTAATTTTCAAATCCTTAATCACCGTCACCGTGTCGCCATCTGTCAAAACAGTACCATTAGCATCACAAATAACAGCTTCGTCTTCCGCTTCCGGCCCACCAACAATAGCCCATTCATGCGCACACTCAGGGCAAACGTACATGGCACCATCCTCATACGTATACTCTGATACGCAGGCAGGACAGTTTGGCAATTCACTCATCCGCTTTCCTTACTTATTCAGCCAGGTTTTTATTCTTCGCCAAATGCTCTTCCGGGGTTAACAGATCAGCCGACTGACCCGCTTCCATGTGATAGCGTTTTAACAGTTCCTTATGCTCGCGATCCGCAATTTCGCGATCTACCACCACCTGGTAACCCGCCTCATTTTCAAGGATCACAAACGGTGTATTAGCGCGTTGCACCAACTCATAAAACTCGCTGAAGTCAGTGTAATTTTCACCATTAACGGTCTCAACACGCATCACTAAATCATGAAACCCGACATTGCTACTGGAGGCCAATACTTTGGTGATCAATACATTTTCGCGTTTATCTTTATTATCTTCTTTGTCGTAATCTTTACGGCTCTGGCAATAATCCGGAATCCGGGCAGGTGTGAATACAAAACCACCGTAAACAAAATAACGTGGCTTCTGGTCATAGCTATAATAACTTTTTGCTGCCTTATCCAATTGCACCTTAACCGACTTCGCCTCACCTTCACGGATAATCTGCAAGTCCAGTTCATCACCTAACTGATACTGATCCACCATATATTCAAAATCAATGTACTTGCCTGCCTGGAAAACAATAGTCCCGTTATTCTCGATTTTTTGCCCGTCGATATGCGTGATGATGTCACCCTTATCCAACACCTGCTCCAGGGAAGTGTTAGCACAAACGCGTGTCACCATGACACCCGTCTGCTTCTTGCTCAGCTTGAGTTTTTTGCGCAGCGCCGGGTTGATCAACTTCGCCGTAATCGCAGAGAATTCAGGGAAACCATCATAAGATTCGTCTTCCACATCATCCAGAAAATGCTTGATCACCGAAGGCGGAATCATATAACCGATATTTTCTTCACCATTCGCCGCCACCTGCATAGCCACACCGACCGCTTTACCGTCAGCCAACGCAGGCCCGCCACTGTTACCCGGGTTAATCGCCGCATCAATCTGGATAGACTGGAATGACAAAGAACTGTGCGCATATTCCAAATATTCAATACGGGAAATAATACCCTTAGTGACACTCAACGAATCGCCACCGGTAGGAAAACCATAAACGTTAATTTCCTGATGTATCTTCGGCAGATCACCCAAAGGAATATAAGTGCCGCTATCAAAAAAGCTTTCATCTTTTACAGCCAGCACGGCCAGATCCGCTTCATGAGAAACCGCCACCAAACGCGCTTCATAACGATCCGGCTTGCCATCACGCTGTAATTCGATGAAGGTGTGATCCGCGACCACATGCGCATTAGTCAGGATACGATCGCCCTTAATAACAAAACCCGTACCAATGCGGGATTCGGTATTTGAGTTCCACGGGGTATAATTACTGTATGTTTCAGCGGTTGCATATATTTTAACCACCGACTTTGCAATCGGATCTGTCGCCTCTTCAGTTTCCGCCTCGTCTTCTTCTTCGATGACATCTTCTTCGGGGGCAACACTTTCTAATGCATCTGTTACCGTATTATCCGATGCGTCATTATTCGCCATCTTGACTGAACCAGCAAATACAGCCGGCCCGGAAAAGAAAAATGGCAATGAGATCATCATCACCGCTAGTATAATTTTTTTTAACATTCAGCTCTGCCCCTGTGGTAATTATCAGTCCTTTCGCGCAATTATGCCTCAAAAAGAAGCTTGACTGTACCGACATATCACTACTCACTCATTTTTTTGGCGGGTTTCTTATGCCGGAGCCAAAGACTTCCATAGCTTGAGAAGGAAATTTTTTCATGTCATCAGGAGAATTCCGGTTATGATACCCCCTGTTTTAACTATGTGATTTGGAGATAGACCGGTAATGGCCACATATAACACCAGTGAATTTCGCGGCGGATTGAAAATAATGATCGATGGTGATCCTTACAATATCGTAGAAAATGAATTTGTAAAGCCCGGCAAAGGCCAGGCATTCAACCGCACCCGAGTCCGTAACCTGAAAACAGGCCGTACTATCGAAAAGACCTGGAAAGGCGGCGATTCGGTTGAAGCTGCCGATGTAATGGAACGCGATATGGAGTATCTGTACAGCGATGGCGAGTTCTGGCATTTCATGGTCACAGACGGCTCATATGAACAGTTCGCGGCACCGGAGTCCGCAATGGTTGATGCGATCAAATGGCTGAAAGGCAATGAAATCTGCATGGTGACCTTGTGGAATGACTCGCCATTAACCATTACACCGCCTAATTTTGTCGAGCTTCAGGTAACACAAACTGATCCGGGCGTGAAAGGCGATACCGCCAGCGGCGGCACTAAGCCAGCCACACTGGAAACCGGCACAGTCATTAAAGTACCGTTGTATATGGAAGAAAATGAAATCTTGCGTATAGATACGCGTAACGGCGAATACGTTTCCCGCGTAAAAGCTTGAATAAGGTGAATCATGTCAGATTGGCAGCCTGATTCTGGCAACACCGGACAGCCATCAGGCTGCTCAATGACCGCCTTAAAGGCACGTGCCACATTAAATCAACAGGTACGTGCTTTTTTCAGGGAACGTGGTGTACTGGAAGTGGAAACACCGGCCTTGTCACAAGGTGGAAATACTGATCCCTACATCGATAGCTTCACGGTGGAAACTTCATCCGGCCTGCGCTATTTGCATACTTCGCCGGAATACCCGATGAAGCGTTTGTTGGTGGCGGGTAGCGGCGATATTTACCAAATAGCTAAGGTCTGGCGACAGGATGAATCCGGTGCGCGACACAACCCTGAATTTACGTTACTGGAATATTATCGCGTCGGGTTTAGTTGCCAAAATTTAATGCAGGAAGTCGCTTTGCTACTGCATACTGTGATTCCGCGATTGGAAAAACAGCCACAATTTATTACTTATCAGGACTGCTTCCTTGAAAGACTGGGTCTTAACCCACACATTGCTTCAGAGGCGCAACTAAAAAACTGTGCCTCCGGACAGGGTTTAAATGTTAGTGGCAACATCAATCGTCAGGAATGGTTGGATTTATTATTTACCCATGTCATCGAAGCGGGTTTTGCACAAGACCATCTGACTTTTGTCTATCATTATCCGGCAGCACAGTCTGCGCTGGCTTGTGTCACAGAACATAAAGGACACCAGGTCGCGGAACGCTTTGAAATTTATCTCGGCGCTATGGAACTGGGTAATGGTTATCAGGAACTGATTGATGGCGCAGCGAATGCCGGCAAACTGGAACAGGATGCCCGGTTACGCACTGAATCCGGATTAAAGCCGGTGGCTATTGACCAACGTTTTATCCAAGCCATGCAACAGGGAATGCCACGTGCTTCCGGTGTTGCCATAGGGCTGGATCGGGTTTTATTGTGCAGTCAGCACCAAAAAACCCTGAATCGGATTATCAGTTTTTCATGGGAACTGGCATAATACCGCCCAATTTCCGCATGATGTTTAACAAATTTATTTATTTTTAAGGAGTTACCAATGAGTTTTTTCATTTCTGATGCACATGCTGAAGGAGCCGCAGGTCCGGCAGGTGGCGGTTTAGAGATGATCCTGATGATGGGTGTATTTTTTGCCATCATGTATTTCATGATCATCCGCCCACAACAAAAACGTGCTAAAGAACACAAAAACATGCTGGCAGCACTAAGCAAGGGTGATGAAGTTGTCACAGGTGGCGGCTTGTTGGGCAAAATCAGCAGCATTGGTGATAACTTCATCGAAGTTGAAATCGCTGACAATACCAAAGTAAAAGTACAGCTGCAGGCCATAGCAACTGTTATGCCAAAAGGCACCTTAAAAAGCGCGTAACTCTTTTACACGGCAATACACCCACTATGCATATGGAAGGTATGTGATCTGGCAGAATTTATGTCAGGCACGCCTTTTAAACAGGTGGGTTTTTATCTTTACGGAATATAATAATGAATCGTTATCCACTCTGGAAATACGTGCTGGTAGTGGCTGTACTACTGCTGGGCCTGGTCTATGCACTACCCAATCTCTATCCTTCTGATCCTTCGATACAGGTAAGTACAGCAAGGGGGGCTGATCCCGTCAGCCAGACTTTAATTGAGTCGATGGAAAAGACCCTGGCTGATAAGGGCGTTACACCAAAATCTGCTGAGTTGGATGAAGTTCAGAACAAGGTACTGCTGCGGTTTGATAATACCGAAGTACAGTTGGAAGCTCAGGACATTCTTAAAGAGTCACTGGGTCGCCAATACCTGACCGCGCTGAACCTTGCTCCGGCCACACCCGGCTGGCTACAAGCATTAAATGCTAAGCCCATGTATCTTGGTCTGGATTTGCGGGGTGGTGTGCACTTCCTGATGGAAGTTGACATGGTCACCGCGAAGAACAAAGCACTGGATCGTTATCAGGATGAATTCCGTGATTTCCTGCGCGAGGGTGATATCGATTACCTTGGCGTATCACGCGAAGGCGATACCCTGATTACCAAGTTTAAAACACCGGAATCACGCGCTGAGGGCCGCAAAATACTGGCGGGGCAATACCTGACAGAAATCCTGATGGGCGAGAAGGATGGCGATGCGACTTCTAACCTGCTTGCTAATATTTCACCGGATAATCTGAAAGCTATTGAGAAATTTGCCCTGAAGCAGAACATCACCACACTGCGCAAGCGTGTGAATGAGTTAGGTGTGGCTGAACCCATTATCCAGCAACAAGGCACGGATCGGATCGTTGTTCAGCTGCCCGGTGTGCAGGACACTACAACGGCGAAGAAGCTGCTGGGTGCTACCGCAACACTGGAATTCCGTTTAGTAGATGATGGCGGCAATGATCCGCAAAGTGCGGCACAAAGTGGCCGTGCTCCGTTGGGCACCAAGCTCTATTATGAGCGCAATGGTCAACCCATTTTGCTACAACGCAAGGTGATGTTAACGGGTGAGTACATTACGGATGCCCGTTCCGGCTTTGATTCACAAAGTAACCGCCCCAACGTCAGTATTAATCTGGATGGCAAAGGCGCTACTCGTTTCTCGAAAGTCACGGGCGCGAATATCCAGAAGCCGATGGCTACCGTGTTTATTGAGACGCAGTTTGAAGAGTTTGAAGTTAACGGCGAAAAGAAATACAAACCGGTAAAAACTGAAGAAGTTATTAATGTTGCAACGATTCAGGATCAACTGAGTCGTAGCTTCCAAATCACCGGTCTTGATTCACCGGATGAAGCCCGTGAGCTGGCGTTATTGTTACGTGCTGGTGCACTGGCCGCGCCGGTTTACATTGTTGAAGAACGCACAGTCGGCCCGAATCTGGGGCAGGAAAATATCGACAGTGGTTTTATGTCTATCCTGATCGGTTTCAGTTTAGTGCTGATCTTCATGCTGGCTTATTACCGTGTGTTTGGCTTGGTCGCCAATCTGGCGCTGGCGATGAACGTGGTGGTTATTTTCGCGGTAATGTCGATGCTGCAATTCACGCTGACCTTACCAGGTATGGCAGGTATCGTACTGACGATTGGTATGGCAGTTGACGCTAACGTACTGATATTTGAGCGAATTAAAGAAGAGCTAAAGCGCGGCATACCTGCTCAGACGGCGATCAAACAAGGTTATGATCAGGCTTTCTCCACCATCGCTGATGCAAACATCACTACATTGATTGCGGCGATCGTGTTGTTTGGTTTCGGTACCGGCCCGATTAAGGGTTTCGCCATTACGTTGGCCATTGGTATCGCATCATCCATGTTCACGGCAATCATTGGTAGCCGCGCATTGGTCAACTTGATTTACGGCGGTCGTCGTATCAAAAAGCTCAGCATCTAGGAATTATCACCATGTTAAACAATAAAATTATCGACTTCATGGGATTGCGCAAGATCGCATTGGTAATCTCTCTGGTTCTGATTTTGGTTTCTGTCGGCTCGTTGTTTGCCCGAGGTCTGAATTTGGGCGTTGATTTCACCGGTGGTACGGTGATGGAAATCGGCTACCCCGAATCAAAGAATCCGGACATTGTTCGTAACCTGCTGGCCGACAACGGTTATGACGGTATTGTTCAGCACTTTGGCAGCTCCAAAGAGATCTTGATCCGTCTGGCACCACTGGAAGGTGAAGGCAACGACACCGCAGAAGCTAAGGCTGAACTGAGCAATAAAGTATTAGCTATACTGAAAACAGAAACAGCGGACGCAGATATGCGTCGGGTTGAATTTGTTGGCCCACAGATCGGTGAAGAACTGCGTGAACAAGGTGGTCTGGCCATGTTGATGGCACTGGGTGGCATTCTGATTTATGTTGCACTGCGCTTTGAGTACCGCTTCTCGATTGGCGCGGTGGCTGCTTTGGTTCATGATGTCATTATTGTAGTCGGGTTCTTTGCACTCACGCAGATCGAATTTGACCTTACGGTACTGGCCGCGATACTCGCCGTCATAGGTTACTCACTCAACGATACCATCGTGGTGTTTGACCGCCAGCGGGAGAACTTCCGAATCCTGCGCAAAGAGACACCACCGGAAGTGTTGAATATCTCACTGAATCAAACGTTATCCCGGACATTGATCACCTCGTTAACCACATTGATTGTGGTGCTGGCGTTGTACTTCCTGGGCAGTGAAGTCATCGCTGCTTTCGCTATCGCGCTAACAGTAGGCATTGTGATTGGTACTTATTCTTCGATTTATGTGGCCAGTAATCTGCTATTGATACTGGGCATCACGAAAGAAGCACTAATGCCGCCGGAGAAGGATGAGGATGAGGAACTGGATGCAATTCCCTGATCAGGTGCTTATAGACACATCTGTATGATAAAACCCCGCCATTGAGCGGGGTTTTGTTTTTAATACATTGATTCATCTTAGCTAACAAAGTCCTGCTAAAATGACGTGACCCAGTTATTAAAACCAATGTTATGAACCAACGCAAAAAGCTACCGATCGGCATCCAGACATTTAGCGAGATACGCCAGGATGACCACTATTATGTGGACAAAACTTCGTTAGCAATAAACTTAATTAACAATGGAAAACACTACTTCCTTTCCCGACCGAGACGTTTTGGCAAAAGCCTATTTCTGGACACACTTAAAGAATTATTCGAAGGCAATGAGCCTTTATTTCGGGGATTGGATGCACATAAGCAGTGGGACTGGTCAGTCAAATATCCAGTGCTGCGTTTTAGCTTTGGCCGCAAAAATTACAATCGTAAACAAAGTATCGAAGAATCCTTGAATCAACAGCTCACACGCTTCGAGCAAACCTTCAGGATCAAACGCCAATTCGATGACGCGGGAAGCCGTTTTGCAGACTTGATTGATAACGTGGCAGCCAATGCCCAACTTCCTGTCGTCATTCTTATCGACGAGTACGACAAACCCATTCTTGATGCGCTCCAGAAACCTGAGGTCGCTAAGGCTAATCGCGACTTCCTGTGGGGGTTTTACAGTATCATCAAAGACTATGACGCTAACATTAAATTTAGTTTTTTAACCGGCGTCAGTAAGTTCTCAAAAGTCAGCTTATTTCCAGGTTTGAATAACCTGCAAGACCTCACGCTGGATCGACGCTATTCAACACTTTGCGGATACACCGATAACGACATTGATACTATTTTTGCAGCTGAACTGGACGGCTTAGACCGGGATGAAATTCGTAGCTGGTATAACGGTTATAATTGGCTAGGCGAAGGCGTTTATAATCCATTCGATATTCTCCAGCTTTTTGATCAACGTGAATTTAAAAATTTCTGGTTTGAAACCGGCACACCTACTTTTCTGGTTGATTTACTCTTCACACGTCAGGTGCCTACGCTGAACCTGGACAACCTACTCAGCAGCAGCGCCATGCTGTCCAGCTTTGAGGTTGAACGCATTGATACAGAAGCCTTATTATTTCAAACCGGCTACCTGACCATTAAAAACAGCCAACGTGTTGGCGGACAAACATACTACACGCTGGGCTACCCGAATCAGGAGGTTTTTCAAAGCCTGAATGAGAGTCTGCTATCAGTGATGGTCGAAGATAAAAGCAGCCAAAGTCATAACAGCGTTGCGCTATACCAGTTGCTATTGGCCAATGATTTTGATGGCCTTAAAAACTTATTCCAAAGCTTCTTTGCCAACATTCCTTACCACTGGTATACCAATAACGACATTCAGAGTTTTGAAGGCTATTACGCCAGTGTTTTCTATTCGTACTTTGCATCGCTGGGCTTAAATGTCACCGTAGAAGATGCAACCAATCTTGGGCGCATTGATATGACGTTGTTGTTCAATGATCAGGTTTATATCTTTGAATTTAAGGTAGTGGAGTTGGTACCTGAGGGCAAAGCGCTGGAACAAATCAAAGCCAAGGACTACGCGGGTAAATTTAAGTCGCTGAATCAGGCGATACATCTGGTTGGGGTGGAGTTTAGCAAGGACAGCAGGAATGTAGTCGGGTTTGAGGTTGAGCATGTTTTATGAGGATGCAAGGTTTGAGAAAAGCCGTTAGGCATGCACCATCAACACCACAACCACCTTCTCAATACTGCTATCCGTAGCAGGTAGTGAAAAATACCCCTGATTAGGATTCATCAATTCCTTGCGTGCCTGCGGCCTTTTATCAGCAGGGATGCCCGTAATCCCCATCACCTGCTCCAGATGCGCCCCCTGCCCCACACGGGCTTCATCACCCAAGGCTTCATAGTGCTTTGAAACATAAGCTTTTACTTTCCCCCGGCGGGCACCGTAAGTCGCGTTTTCAAAAACACTGCCCACAATAGCGCCCGGCAAACTGATGGGTGATGGCAAATGACTGGCCTCATTACTGCAGGCAGACAGCCCGCAAACAGATACTAAACCAAATGCAAAAACAGCAGGTGTCATTTTCATAATTCATAGGCCTCATTAAATCAATGATGAATGTGGTTGCAGCAAAAATTGTGGATTATAGGGTAAGCCTATAGGCAAACATCAGTCAAAATTCAGTGCTTTTTGTCAATATGTCATTGGTAGATTTTACCTTAATACCATATACTCCACTGTCAAATGAGAATTAACGATTTTTTCGCAAGTTTACTGGCCGTACAGCGGCCTCGAACTGGAGGATAATGTGGCTTCCACACACGACGATACATTCGGTAAATACAAATTATATTCAGGTGTCGCCATCGGTGGCGTACTACTGGCAGCCATGCTGGATTCATGCAGCGGTGGCCCCGACGATGAGCAGTTGGCTGAAGCTAATAAACAAACTGCGCCGGTAACTCAGACTGTAGCTGCAGCGGATGTTGAGAGCGATGCTATAGCACAAAACCTGGCACCCATCGAGAAGCTGGCTGTCGTAGATAAGAATGCCCCCGTAGCTCCGGCCCGTAATGGTGAAGCAGTCTATCAAGCTGCTTGCCTGGCTTGTCATGCTGCGGGTGTACTCGAAGCACCAAAGCTTGAACCAGGTGCCTGGGATAGCCGGATTGCAAAGGGTCTTGACGGCCTGACACTATCGGCTATCAATGGCTTAAACGCTATGCCTGCACGGGGTGGTAATCCAGCCATTACCGATGAAGAAATGAGTAATGCTGTCAGCTATATGCTGAAAACAGCCGGTTATGATATGGTGGGCGAAGCTGCTCCGACACAACAAGCTGCTGCTGAAGACACAACGAAAGCTGCAACAGCAACTACTGCTGTGGTTGCCGCCGCAGCAGGCGCAGTAGCTGTCGCACAAGCTGTTACTACTGAGGCAGCACCTGCCACAGACGCTACAACGGCAGAAAGCTCAGCAGCAGCACCAGCACCAGCAGCTTCGCAAGCTCCTGAACAGAGTGCTAATGACAAAGTAGCCAGCCAGAAGTACATTACTGAAGGCACCATCGGTAAACAGGTTTATCACAATACTTGTTTCGCCTGTCATGATGTAGGCATCGCTAATGCACCTGTTATTGGTGATACTGCTGTATGGCAGCAATTGATGACAGCAGGTGTTGATTCCTTATATGACAGCGCACTGAATGGCAAAGGCGTGAAACCACCCAAAGGTGGCCACTCTTCATTGTCCATTGAACAGGTCACAGCAGCTGTCGACTACATGCTGGAAACTGCAGGTGTAAGTGCAGCTGAAGCCGCTCCGGCTGAAGCAACACAAGCAGCGACTGAAGAAGCTGCTCCGGCTGAAGCGACTCAGGAAGCGGTCACTGAAGAAGCGACCACAACTGAAGCAACACAAGCACCAGCTACTTCTGAAGAAGCCGCTCCGGCTGCTAAGGAAGCAGTTGAAGCTGCGCCCGTTGCCGCAGTTCAGGCTGGCCTTGATGGTGAGAAGATCTACCGTGGACTTTGTTTTTCCTGTCATGACGCTGGTATTGCTAACTCACCTAAGTTAGGTGACAAAGCAGTATGGGCACCTCGCATTGCAGCCGGTGCTGAAGCCATGTATGCCAATTCAATCAATGGTATAGGCATTATGCCACCCAAAGGTGGCAACCCGGCTTTGTCTGATGATGAGATTAAAGCAGCAGTCGACTGGATGGCTGAGCAGTCTCAGTAAACCTGATAAACAGAGCAATCTGCTACACAAAAAAGGCGCTATCTATAGCGCCTTTTTTGTGTGTATCGCAACATTCACGTTCTTTGCACATTACCTGAGTAAACTATTACTGTGAAAGTTTGTGTTAGCAACTTTCATGCTTGGGGAGAAATCCTTTCATGTGAGTTACTATATGACAGCCGTCTAAATCAGGTGACAGGCAGCAGCCCCTCAGAACAAAGCACTACTAATGGAATGATTTCATGCTACGAGCTTTCATCTTTTTATTAAAAACTATCATCCCACTGGCTATTATTTTCGGGGGGTATCTAGTTGCGAAACATCTGCTGGCGACCGGCCCTGAGCCACAAAAACGGCCACCGGCTGATCGTACACCCGTCGTTGAAGTGCTGAATATGAAAGCACAGGACTATACCGTCACCCTGAATGCTTCCGGTATCGTGAAAGCCCGCACCCAGAGCAGCCTGGTCAGTGAAGTGGCCGGACGGATTGTCGAAATATCGCCTAAATTCCGGCCTGGTGCTTATCTTGAAAAGGGTGAATTATTGTTAAAGCTTGATGACACTAATTACATGGATGCTATTCGTATTGCCCAAAGCAATATTGCAGCCAATGAAGCGGCACTCGCTCAGCTAAATCAGGAAGAACGCAATACGCTCACCAGTCTGAAGTTATCCAGAGCAAACCTGGAAACCGTAAAGAAAAACCTCAATCTGGCTCAGCGTAATACCAACAATGTCAGGCGCAAAGAACAACCACTGCGCAAAAATACTGACCTGATCCAACAGAATATACAGCTGGCAAAACAACAGATGTCACTGACGCAGAAAAACCTGAATCTGGGCAAACGCAATCTGCTGTTGGCACAAAAAGAAATGAACCGCCTGCAACAATTGATCAAACGCCGTCTAATTCCACTCAATCAGGCGGAAGCACAGGAACAAAAGGTCTTGCAGCAGCGACAGCAAATTTTGCAACTCGAACAAACCTTTGTCCAGCAACGCCAATCCATCGTGCAACAGCAACAACAATTGACGCAACAGGATCAATCGCTGGCCCAACAGGATCAAAACGTAGTATCACAACAGCAGCAGGTGTTGCAGCAACAACAGGCCGTCAACCAACAGCAGCAAACCGTCGCTAATCTTCAAGGGCAGATGGCTACTTTTGAGAGCCGCCGCAATTCGCTGAAAGCCAATAATGACCTGACCCGCACTCAGTTATTACAGCAACAACGTAACCTGAAACGCACCAGGATCTATGCGCCATACGCCGGACGCGTGCTGGAACAGCGCGTTGATATTAGTCAATATGTATCCCCGAATGCGGTGCTGGGTGTGGTTTATTCCACTGATTATGTCGAAGTAGAGATTCCGTTACCCCTGTCACAGTTTGCCTTGCTGAACATGCCGGATGCCTTCGCAGGTGAGGAAATCGACGCTACTAACTATCCGAAAGCCACCTTCAATGCCCCTTTTGCCGGTAAAGATCAAAGCTGGCAGGGTTATATCACCGGCACCCGCGCCACACTCAATGAACAGAGCCGCCAGATTACGGTGGTTGCCAGAATTGACAAACCGTTTGAGCGCACTGAAGGGCGCAGCAGCGTATTAAAAATTGGCCAGTACCTGAATGCTACGCTGGAAGCACGCACCTTTAAAAATGTGTTTGTCGTGCCGCCTGGCGCAGTAAGACAGAACAAAGATGTATTACAAATGCGTGATAATCAGATACACATCGCACCCATTGAAGTGCTATGGACAACTGAAGAGGCCATCGTACTGACCAGTTCAGATGACCTGTCGGGTGCGCCACTTATTACGACAGCAATGGGCCAGGCCACCGAAGGCATGAAAGTTGCTCTGCCTGGTCAGAAGAAAAAACGTGGCGGCCCGCCGCGTGATGGCCAAAAGCCTGACGGTAAAGGTAAGCGCGGTGATGGTAAGCGACCAGAAGGTGATAGCAAGCGCAGCGAAAAGCCAGAGACTGCTGCCGGCACCAATAAGGAGAAATAGTCATGCACAGTGCCATAGCGTGGTTTGTAAGAAACCCGGTTGCTGCCAATATCCTGATGATCAGCATTGTACTTTTTGGCCTGAACTCCTTGTGGAAAAAAATTCCATTAGAGGTCTTTCCGGCGTTTGACCGGGATGTCGTTAATATTTTGGTGCCCTACCCGGGTGCAACACCCACAGAAGTTGAACAAGGCATCGTATTACGCATTGAAGATGCCATTAGCGATCTGGCCGGTATTGATAAGCTTTATTCTGATGCGGCTGAAGGCTCCGCACAAATCCGGGCAGAAGTCCGCGATGGCTATGATGTCACCAAAGTACTGAATGAAATCAAAGGCCGGATTGATGCGGTCGGTGGCTTACCGGAAGATGCCGAACGTCCGGTGGTTGAACAACAAACACGCTTGCGTGACGTAATTACCGTGGTCGTAGCCGTGGAAGGCGACGATGAGACGCAATTACGCAATACCACAGAAATGATTCGTGATGAAATCCGTAATTTACCGGATGTAACTCAGATCGGTATGGGGGGCGTCCGCCCCTGGGAAATTAATATTCTTATCCCCAAAGCGGTACTCGAGCAATACGGCTTAAGCCTGGATTCTGTGGCAGCGGCAATCCGTAGTTCTTCACGCGATATTCCCGGCGGTAGCATCAAGACAGCGGGTGGCGAAATTCTGGTACGTGCATTAGGCCAAGCCTACCGCAAAGATCAGTTTGCCAATATCAGCATTCTAAGCAGTAACAATGGCACCCGGCTCAAGTTAGGTGATATTGCAGAAATTATTGATGGGTTCAGTGAAGATCCGTTATACAGCCGTTTTGATGGTCGTCCTGCTGCTTTTATTAATGTCTACCGGGTCGGCGAACAAAATGCGATTACGCTGGCCACCACGGTTAAAGACTACTTGAAGGAACGCACAGAAACACTCCCGACCGGGATTGAGCTTAGCTATTGGCGTGATGGCTCGAAAGTCGTCAAAGCGCGTCTGAACACACTGGTCAATAGTGCGACCCAAGGTATGGCGCTGGTGTTACTGCTGCTCGCTCTATTCCTGCGGCCCAGTCTGGCTTTCTGGGTGAGCCTGGGTATTCCGATCAGCTTCATGGGTGCGTTTATTATGATGCCGTACTTAGGTGTCACCATGAATATTATCAGTATGTTTGCCTTCATTCTGGTGCTGGGGATAGTGGTGGATGATGCCATCGTTACCGGAGAAAATGTCTATACGCACATGCAAAGGCACAATGACCCGGTAAAAGCGGCCATTGAAGGTACTCAGGAAATTTCAGTGCCGGTCACCTTCGGCATATTGACTACTGTGGCAGCCTTCATGCCACTCTTATTGCTGGAAGGCAACAGAGCGCCGATTTTCATGCAAATCCCGATGGTGGTTATTCCGGTTTTATTATTCTCACTAATTGAATCCAAATTGATTCTGCCGGCGCATTTACGCCATATGAAAAAGCGCAAGCGTGAGAGTATGGGCCTGTTTGGCATGATTCAACAGTCGGTATCCCAAGGCTTAGAAAAGTACGTTGAGCATGTACACCGACCGATTCTGGAAGTAGCGCTAAATTGGCGTTATGCCACCTTGTCCGCATTTGTCGTATTATTAGTACTCAGTATCGTGATGGTCACCAGTGGTCGTTATAAATATGTCTTCTTCCCGCGCATAGAAAGCGAGTACGTGTCGGCCAGCTTACAAATGCCGGAAGGCACACCCATCGAAGTCACTGCACGCCACATCGGCCGGATGACTAATATAGCCGAACAACTACAGGACAAATACCGGGAGCCTGATGGCAATCCGGTTATCCAACATATTCTGGTCACTGTCGGCAGCAATAACACCCGCCCGCGTGGCAATAATGGCGGCCAGCCCCACGTCGCCAACGTATCATTTGAGTTGATTCCGCCGGAGCTGCGGCAAGCAGACATTCGCACCCGGCAATTGGTACGTGAATGGCAGCGACTCATCGGTGATATCCCTGGCGTTAAAGAACTCAGTTTCCGCGCAGAAATCGGGCGTGGCGGCGAACCTATCAATTTCCAACTAACAGGCAGTAACTTTGCGGTATTAAACGAAGCGGGTAATAAAATCAAAGAACGCCTGGGTGAGTTTGAGGGTTTATTTGATATAAAGAATAGCTTTGAAGACGGCAAAACCGAAGTGCAACTCCGTGTCAGGCCGGATGCAGAGCAACTTGGACTGGATATTCAGCGCCTGGGAACACAGGTACGTAATGCTATTTTTGGCGCTCAGGCACAACGTATTCAACGTGATCAATCTGAAGTCAAAGTCATGGTACGTTACCCTCAGGAAGAACGGTATTCACTCTCTGACCTCCAAAATCTGAACATACGCACACCGAGCGGCGTTGAAATACCCTTGTCAGAAGTCGCCGAGGTCGATATAGGTAAAGGCACGTCTAAAATTTCACGGGTTGATCGCAAACGAATTCTTAATGTCACTGCGGATCTGGATAAAGACAAAGCAGATGCAACGGCCATTAATGGCGAGATGAATGAATGGGTCGCTGAAATGCTCAAAGACTACCCTGGTGTCAGGTTTGACCCGGAAGGCGAGCAACGTGAACAGCGTGAATTTGGCCAAAGTTTGCAAAAAGGCTTTGGTATCGCCCTATTGATGATTTATGTGCTACTGGCCATCCCGTTACAATCTTATACACAACCGATAATGGTGATGATTGTGATTCCATTCAGTATCATTGGTGCACTGGGTGGTCATATGCTGATGGGTATCAGCCTTAGCATCAGTAGTATCATGGGCCTGCTGGCACTGGTAGGGGTTGTCGTGAATGACTCGTTAGTATTGGTCGACTTCACCAATAAACGTGTCAAAGAAGGTATGCCGTTGGTTAAAGCCGTGCGCTACGCCGGTGGGGCACGTTTCCGCCCTATTCTGCTCACTTCATTGACCACATTTGCCGGGCTGACCCCTTTGATTCTGGAAAAAAGTACGCAAGCACAATTCCTGATTCCGATGGCGGTGTCATTAGGCTTTGGGATTTTGTTTGCTACCTTCCTGACACTGTTTTTGATTCCTAGTTTGTACCTGATACTGGAAGATATAAAAGGTATTTTCAGGAAGATAATAGCGGTGTTTGTCAGAATGACATCTGCTTTTAGTTAGCGGTACTTCCGTGAACACGCATGTAGTGCTCCGGGAACAAAACCGGCCATTCAATCACGAATAGCCGGGTAACATCCTTGTTAGACTTCCATGCTTGCGAGATGCAGTGCTACATTCAAGCACTGCTAAGTCTGATTAATGGCGGTTGTTACGATGACCCCGATTGTTACGGTGTCCATTGTGACGGTGCAGGTTGCGACGAACGTTATTAGACTTCAATTCGCGGATTTTACGGCTGGCCCGATCCAAACGTTTCATCAGCTTATTAAACTCATGGCGGGTTAAACAACGATCATTCCGCATCTGATTTTCTTTGTGTCTGATTCTGCGTTGTTGCTTGTTCAGCTGTGCTTTTTCCCATTTAACTATTTTGCCACTGTTCACGCCCTGACGAATTCTATGGCGCTGTTTTGCCTGACGATTGTCAATCTGCCGACCTGATACACAATGACGTGCAGGCTGGTGGTAATTGTGATTGTGTGCGGGATAAATAACCTGCGCGTCATGACTGCTATGAGCCATTGCCGGGGCGCTGATCATGAATCCCAGACTCATGATGCCTGCTACTAATGTATGCTTTAACATGGTAATACTCTCCGTATTTTTCCGATTCGTAAATTGCTTATTTCCGTATACCAACATGATATTGCTGATGGAATCACTATGGGAGAGAACCCGCTTGTTATGCTATAACAACGAGGGCATTACTTGGTGATAAACCAAAAATTTCATTTGTTACTCAATAACAAGACGCTGTCACGTAATAATCAGCGCCATTTGTAACCATCTGAATGCCAAGCTGTTGGTGGCTTGGTAGAATTCACCAAAAGGATTTATGGAGATACGATCATGGAAATGAAATTACGCGGATTGACGGTTGCTTTGTTACTGTTATTCAGTTCAGCAGCTTACGCCATAGAATGTGACGTCGAGTTCAGAGCTAAAAAAAGCTCAAAAGACAGTAACTGGTATGGCAGCGTCGAAAAGCCAACATTTAAAACAGGTGTGGTATCTGGCAAAGGCAGAACCAGAACAGCCTGTGCCAACAACGCCCTCCGCCCTCTTAAGCAAGATGGCTGGCAGATTAATTATTCAAAAATCAAAAACGTTTCAGCAGATTAATTATAAAAATTTCACCTAATCCACATTTCCGGAACATCAGGTTCCGGAACATCACCCACAAAAAACACCTCAGTCATCCTGATTACGGATTCTTATATTTTCCGGCTCAATTTCAGCCCAGTACCCCTTGCCTCTGCGACTTTTAATCAGGCTCTGTTCGATCAATCGGCCCCCCATTTCTTCACGCAACCGCTTGATCATCTGTGTGCCGTTATCACCCGGTAATTCACTGGGGTGCAAAGTTTCACCTTCCAGACGCTTGTTGATCAGTTCTCTCAAAGTGCTGAACTGCGCCCGGTTCAATTCAATTTCCAGACCATTAATCTTTAACCGGTTACCAGAGAGAAATTCCAGGCGCTCAACAACCAGGCCACTATTTTGCCAATCGGCCAGCTTCTTGCGGTCTTTACTCCACAAAAACATCTGGATACCCAATAGGATAATGGTTAGCAGTAAAGCAGCAATCAGGATGCCCGTCACGGTGGTCAGAAATTGCAAGGCACGATTAACCAACCACACATAATGCTCAAAACTTTCCTCAGCGACAATAGGGCTGGCATCAGGCGTTTCCGGAATCGCAGAGAAAGTCACAATGCCGAAAACGGCTATGCCAATGAGCAACACGATCGACAAGAAAATAGTGATCGCAATCCCAAATGACAGATTAGGAATATCCGGGAATTTTATAGATTTGAATTTTATCATTCTTTACCAGGGGTCTTGGCTTACTAGTTAGACCTCACAAGCATAGCACTGTTCAGTGCCAAACCGGAATTCAGTCAAAACCCTAAGGACACTACTGCTGTCAGTCATTGAGTTGCTAGAATGCTGCGCCACAAGCTTTTCACATGACCCCAAATTCCTATCGACCAATGAGCTAGCAACTAAGACGATGATGACAAACTTTTTATCAGAGCAATTTCAGGCTGTACGCCAACGTACCGAACAGCTATGTGCACCTTTGGGCATCGAAGATTATATTCCCCAAGCCGTTGAGTTTGCCAGCCCGCCACGCTGGCACTTAGCTCACGTTACCTGGTTCTTTGAAACCATGATCCTGCAAAAATACCAGCCAGGATACGAGGCATTTCATCCGCAATTCAACTTCCTGTTTAATAGTTATTACCAAACTGCCGGTGAAAGAGCCATACGCGCTCAACGCGGCATCATGACCCGTCCGACCGTAGCGGAGGTTTATGAGTATCGACAATATGTAGATCAGCACATGCAGCAGCTGTTATCACAAGTCATGACACCGGAAATCACCGAACTGGTTACGTTGGGACTGAACCACGAGCAGCAACATCAGGAACTATTGCTGATGGATCTGAAGTACGTATTTGCGTTGAATCCTCTATTCCCAGTCTATCACCCCGACAAGAATCTGGTGGCCGATCACAATACAGAAGCAGGCTGGCTGGCCATCGATGAAGGCATTTATACCATTGGTTATCGCGGTGATGGCTTCTGTTTTGATAATGAGTTGTCACCACACAAGGTCTATCTGCAAGATGCTGAGATTTCTAAATCACTGGTCACTAACGGTGAATACCTGGAGTTTATACAGGACGGTGGTTATAAGCACTTTAATTACTGGCTGGATGAGGGTTGGTCTTGGGTGAAAAACAATCAAGCGGACAGCCCGTTATACTGGCATCAAATCGAAGGCGAGTGGTTTTATTACACATTAGCCGGACTGCAAAAAGTGGATCCTGCCGCCATGCTCTGCCACGTGTCTTATTATGAAGCTAATGCCTTCGCCTATTGGAAAGGTTGCCGGCTGCCTACTGAGTTTGAATGGGAGGCCGCCTCAGCGTCACTGGATTGGGGCAAACGTTGGGAATGGACTAGTTCGGCTTACCAGCCGTATCCCGGCTTTGCTATCACAGAGGGCGCAGTGGGTGAATACAACGGAAAATTCATGGTGAATCAAATGGTATTGCGTGGCGGTGCCAGTGTTACTGCGGCGGGCCATAGCCGACCCACTTACCGTAACTTCTTCCCACCCCCGTTGCAGTGGCAATTTTCAGGCATAAGGCTTGCTAAATAGCAGCAAGCCTCCAAGCCTTAGATAATCTTACTTCTCAAATACCGCAATCGACTCTACGTGCGCGGTATGCGGGAACATGTCCATCACACCAGCGCCGACCAGACGATAACCATGCGTATGTACCAATATTTCAGCATCACGCGCTAATGTGCCGGGATGACAAGACACATAAACAATCCGCTTCGCACCCAACTTGCCAAAATGCTCAATCACTTCTTTAGCACCTGCACGTGGCGGATCTAACAAGATCTTGTCAAAGGTCTGTTTTAACCAAGGCTCGCCCTGCATCTCGCCCATCAGATCACAGGCAAAATAATCGGTATTTTCCACGCCATTCGCTAAAGCAGTCTGTCGTGCACGATGCACCATGACATTATCGCCTTCCACACCCGTGACATGACCTGCTTTTCTCGCAAGGGGCAGCGTGAAATTGCCCAAGCCACAAAACAAATCTAACACTTTATCTTCAGGCTGCGGATCCAGCAGTTCCACCGCACGCAACACCATTTTCTGATTCAGCGCCTGGTTGACCTGAAAGAAATCCTGCGGCCCGAAATCAACCCGCGTTTCAAACTCCGAGTGTTCATAATACAACACCGGATTTTCCGGCCAGATGCAATGTACGGTATCCGGCCCCTTAGGTTGCAGGTAAATCTGGTAATCCTTATTTTCGCCAAATTGACGCAAGGCTTCCTGATCGGATGCAGACAACGGTTCCATGTGACGGAAAATCAGCGCCGTGCCATTATCGCCCACCGCTGTTTCAATTTGCGGGATGGTAGCGCGGGCATCCAAGCTATAAATCAACTCCTGAAACTCCACCAAATGATCACCTAAAGTCGGATGCAAAATCTCACAACGCTGCATATCCGCCAGAAAACGTCCGTCACGCTCACGGAACCCAACCAGCACACGTTCTTTCTTGCGCACATGACGCACACCCAAACGCGCTTTACGGCGGTATGACCAAGGCTCAGCCGTCAGCGGCTCAAACACCGTTTCCGGTTCGGCTTTGCCGACACGCTGAATATTGTCCAACATAGCCTGTTGCTTGTAGTTAATCTGTGCTTCCGAATTAATATGCTGCCAGCTACAAGCGCCGCACACCCCATAATGCGCACACTTTGGTTCCACTCGTTCATCAGAAGCTTCCAGCACCTCAACCACCTGTCCCTCATCAAACTTGGACTTGCGCTGGGTGTAACTGAACATCACTTTTTCGCCGGGAATACCACCACTAATGAACACGGTTTTGCCATCGATATGTGCAACACCCTTACCTTCCAGCGTCATCGACTCAATCACTGCTTCCACAGGTGGTAAATTTTTAGCTTTGCTATTACGACGGCTCATGCGCCTGTCTCCCATGCCTGCTCAAATGCTTGTAAATGTGTTTTATCGGAATCTTTCAGCACCTTACGTACCACCTCACATTCCCGCTCATATTGCTCTTGATCCAAATGGCCCCGCATCAACTGAAAACGCAGATAAACCAGCCAGGTATTCAACACATCCGTTTCACAGTAATTCCGGATTTCCGCTAACTCACCGGCCTGAAACGCATCCCAGACCTTGGCACCACTCATGCCCATCTTGCCAGGGAAGCCATACAGCGTGGCTAACTGATCCAGTGGCGCATTGGCACGTCCGGTATACATCGCCAATAAATCCATCAAATCAGTGTGACGGGCATGATAACGACTGATGTAATTATTCCACTTAAAACTATTATCATCGCCCCCCATATCCCAATAACGCGGCGCAGCAATTTTATGGCGCATCGCCCGATAGTGCAGCACCGGCAAATCAAAACCACCACCGTTCCATGACACAATGGTGGGTGTATAACGGTCGATACCATCATAAAAACGCTGGATCAACTCCGCCTCACCGGCGTCTTCATCACCCAACGACCAGACTTTGAAATCATCGCCACGTCCACGAAAAGTCACCGAAATAGCGGCGACACGGTGTAGGTGATGCGGTAAAAATTCAGTGCCGGATTTCTGGAAGCGTAAGTGATACATCGCTTTCGCAACACCGTCGTCATCCAGATCATCGCCCAAATCATAAATTTTACGGCCACCCTCAATATCCGGGATGGTTTCAATGTCAAAAACCAGTGTATTCATGCATTATCCAATGTTTAAATCTGCCGCTCATCGTAGCGGTATCGGGGTGGCAGGGCAATGTCCACGACCTGGTTAATAGGTTGCCCCCCCTCAAATCTTCCCGGCTGAAATAATAAAATCATCCATATACAAAATCATATCCTGCTTAGGTGCCCACTTCGGGCCAGTGCCCCCAAAAAACACTGAGAACAGAAAACGTTTGATCTTCAGCTCCTGAATATTCCTGAAACGCAGATCAGTACGGTGCAACACCTGCTTATTGTTCAACCAGGTGCGAATCTGCCCATTACGCTGCCCCGGTGTGTTGAGACGGACGAAGGTTTTGATGTGATACCACTTGCCCTTCTCAATCGGTGCAGTATCCCACTCCAGAAAATCACCAAAATGCTTAGGTTGGTCGATGTGATAAACATACTGCCCCAGCTTGCCGTGACCTTCCCACATAGCCCGCACACTCCAACCATCTATACCGGTTGGTTTGCCACCACCTGTGCCGCCTGTATCACTCCCCACACCAGGTAATTTTCCGCCCAGCACAAAGTCAAAATTCTTCGGGAACTTGACCCAATAAGAATAGTAAACACTGTCCAGCCCAACGCCCAGATCAGGCTTCCAGTTATAACAACCCAAATCATTTCCGCAACCCGAACGGTATTTCGGCAGATTCAGGCGCAGGCTTTGTTTACCATCACGTGACTCTTTACCACTCACAATGCGGCTTTTTTTCAGCCCCATCTCCCAATCAGGGCAATTCCAGTCACGCAGGTAATCCTTCTCAGTATAAACCCCCAAACGGTTGTCATTAAAATGAACATAAAAAGGCTTACCGGAACGGATGGGCGTTTGCCCCGAGCAAAAAGCCTTGGCACGGAATGCTTTATAACCAATATTTTCACCCTTTTTGACTGCCTGACGCCCCGGCTCCTTCAGACCATGTAAATAAGCCCAGACCGGATGGTTGGCGGGTGGTTCAGCCGCACCGTTGTACAACACCAGAATTTTGTCCCAGCGATTAAGGTTATGCCGTGGATTCCATTGTAATTTTGCTGCAAAATTAAAGGGTTGCTTAGGGTTGTTGGTGCGCATAATACGCACATCCCGCAAGTGCGCAGGTACATTCTGTGGTGCCACGGCTATCACTGATTTAGTCGGTGCTTTTTCTGCATGGGCAGCACACGACAAACCAGCCAACAGCAAAATCGCTATTAGTGATTTTTTCATGAAAATTATATTCTTATATGTCCCTGTATTTATTAACAGGAGAGGCCTAACCAGGTGACTATCATTTACCTCTCCCAGCCCGATGGAGTAATGTATACAGATTGTGTAGGGGTATCAATGCCACCTCAATCAATAATAAACATGCCCACCCATTAAATTTACCTATTGATGTGAGTAATATGCAGACAACCCGAATCATAAATAATTCCCATGACGACAGGCTGATGCAGCTGGTCAAACACCAACAAACGTTAAAACAGTGTCGGCAATGTCCGGAAATGATTCCACCGGTGATAACCGGAAACCCCGTATTATCGCCTGTCATGCTCATCGGACAAGCACCGGGCATCCACGAAGCCAAAGTACAGAAACCGTTTGGCTGGACAGCCGGAAAGACCCTGTTTCAATGGTTTGGAGAGATTGGCGTAGACGAAGAAACGTTTCGGGAACAGGTATTTATGGTATCCGTTTGCCGGTGTTTTCCGGGGAAACAAGTCAATAAACAAGGCAAAGTCGGTGGTGATCGTGTGCCTTCTAAAACAGAGATCAGTCAATGCTCACCGTGGTTACAACGCGAAGTTGAGCTACTAAAGCCCGGTCTGGTTCTTTTGATTGGCAAACTATCAATCAGCCAATTCATCCCGGTGAAAAAACTCACCGATGTCATCGGCACAGTGCACCGGACTGAACTGTTCGGCCACACCACCGACCTGATTCCCCTGCCCCATCCTTCTGGTGCTTCGACCTGGCACAGAATGGAACCGGGTAAAACCTTGTTGTCTGATGCTTTACAATTGGTCGCGGCTCACCCTGCTTGGGTCTCCGGTTTAAAACAGGATAGCCCGGCGTAGACGGCCTATCCCTTAGGCCCGGCTTTAGATTTCTTTGGCGGCGTCTTTGTTCAAAAGGTTCTCAACGGCACCTTCCTGCCGATCTTGCGCCAGCTGTTCGTCGAGGTCATGCTCCACACTCAGATCCTGAGTTTCTGACGAGACATCTTTTGCCTTATTCCCGCCATGCAACATGCCTTGCACTTGTCGGATCGCTTCACTCCGGACTCTGTAGTAACTGTGTTGTTGCTGATCAACCCAGCCATACACATCCACGACCACAACATCACCACTCAGCTCACGTAATACGGTTTTAGCCGGTGGGTCACTCAGAATGCCCTCAATAGCGTTCAGTTTATTGAAAATGGCCGTCTGGGTTTCCAACAGGTTTTTTTGAGTATCAATATTCACCGAAAAACTTAACCGTCGCTTCGGATTACGGGTGTAATTGGTGATAATGCCTTTAAACACCGTCGAGTTCGGGATACGCACATGATTGCCGTCCGCCGTCATCAATACCGTGGCACGTGAGGTCAGGCGAATCACACTGCCCTCATAACCCTCAATCCGTATCTGGTCATTTGGCTCAAACGGGTTACGTAGGCTGAGCAGAATACTAGCGATATAATTTTCAACCGTATCGCGAATAGCGAAACCAATGGCCAAACCGACGATACCCGCAGCACCCAGGACTGTCCCGATCAGCGAAGTAGCATCCAGCAGCGTCAGCGCCAGAATAATACCCATCACCACAATAACGATCCGCACCAACTGACTAACCAGCGTGGCGATAAACGCATTCGGGGTGAAACGCTGATAAAAAGCCTTACGCCTCCCGACCCAGCGTCCGAATAACCAGAAAACGACAATGATCAGCGCCGCCAATAGGAATAAGGGCAGACTGTTGAGCAGATGAACACCTGTTTTATCCAGCCGTTCCAGCGCAGTATTCAACCGACGCTCAATATTACGGGTAATGGTCAGTTGATTTTCAACCTCAACCACCCCCTCAACCTGTCGCGCATATTGCACAGCGCGCTTGCCAAGATCGACCGTGTCAATCTCACCAGTAAGCGTTACCACACCTTTGCTCACCGCAACGTTTACAGACTTCAGATTATCCAGTTCAATGAAAATTTCCCGGATTCTGTCACGGATTTTTTTATCATCCTGTGGCGTATTGTCTTTTGAAATAACCTTATCGGAAATTTCTTCTTTGGGTGCACCCGTGAGTAATTCAGTCAGTTCATTCGCAGCCACCGGGCCGTTAGCAAACAACAGCAATACACACAGCCACCCACCCAATAATTCACGCATATTTAGCGACGCTCAACCGTAAAACCAGCCGCCAAAATAGCTTTTAACACCTCACGTGCGGTATTCCGGTCATATTCTTTTTCTTCTTCGGGTAATTCGTCATAAGGCACCAGACAAGGGTGAATGCGCTGTGGGTCATTACGCTCATCACCATATACCCAACCATCTTTGATGCGTTGTGCTGCCCATACCTCATGTGTGTTTTTTGCCAGATGCTCCAGTAAATCTTCAAGCTGTTCCGGCAGTTGAATAACGCCGGTATCCAGCGGTTTTGGCTGATACATTCCGGGTGCTCCATTGGTTTATTCTGATCTGACTGATAGTAGCAGACTTATGAGCGATGGGCTTAATTCGTCCTATTCTGCTGCTGATGAACAACCCGGTAAATTCTTAACGGTTATATTCAGGGAGGGAACCAGCGCCATCATTTAAACTAACATAAATGAAAAAATTTCCTCCCAGACATGAAAATCTGTGATTTACACAATAACAAACCAAAGGAATTACTAATTACTCCACTAATAATAAAAGTCAGGGTTTGGTTTATGCGGCAACAGCGTTCATATTTCCGGAACCAATTGTTCCTGTTTTCACTGACTTTTGCACTGATAACAGGGGGATTACCCGCAGCCTATGCCGCAGACTCCAACTTGCTGGTCGTTAAACAAGTCAGCACCACCACACCTGCTGCCGGTGAAACCTTCACCTATACCATTCGCTATCGCTGCACTGGCATCACTGAGCCTTATTGCTCCTCCCCTGAAATCACCGACACCTTACCTGCCCCCCTGAAAATCGTCAGTTATACCGGCATGGGCGGACAGGTAACGTCAGCCACCCGAACGGATAACACACTGAATTGGACATTGGCGAGCAGCACTAATCATTTACCGGAAGACGCCCCAGCGGGCAGCCTGACAACAGGCTCCACCGGCATGCTAAAAGTGCATGTCAGATTTCCGGCCTGTGGTGTGGTCACTCCACCCATAAATGTGACCAATCTGGTAAGCGCCGATACCGATGGTGATACCAGCAGCTCCACCGCCCCGACCGTTCTTGTGCCCACAGCGACAGGCGAAGCATGCCCTGTCTTACCGCCCCCACCCGATCCGGGTTTCAGTAAATATGGCAGCGCACACTTTATACAACCCGGCGGCATTGAACGCTGGAAAATCACACTACCGGATAGCAGCACACCTTACACAGTCACTGAGACCGTACCCGCCGGGATGCAGGCTTATCTCGCAGAATCCACAAAAGCGACCAGCGTCATGACACACCCAACCATCGACTGTAGCAACGATGGTATTGATAATTTCTACGTTATCGACCAGCCATTGGATGATTGGGCTGAAGATGAACGTCTTGCCGGACGGGCTGCGGACATGCACGATACCAATGGCAATCCCACAGGCTGTGTTGCAAGCCTGCTACCTTCGGGCATCACTGTGAGCAGTGTCCTGCGTTTGCGCTGGGAGGTGGCGGCAAACATCGGCAAGCAAACTATTAACCTGCGCTTCGTGGTCAATGATGACTATGTGGGTGATGGGATTTATAACTGTGCACAATCGACAGAACACGGTGCCGATTGCGCTGATTTCCTGCCGGTTGTGGGAACAGGTTCACCGATTCTGCGTATTAGTAAGATAAACCCTTCAGGCGGTGTTGTTACACCGGACGGCTCGTTAATAGTCTATACGGTCGTTGGCTGGAAGCCGGTTATTGCTCCTGCGACGCTGAGCAATGACCGCGTCTACCGGGTATCAATGGCCGTCGATGAACTATCCGGCACGGGCACACAACACCCGATACTGGAAGATATATTGCCCGCTGAACTGGATTATATTAATGGCGCAGGTGGTAACTGGTGGCGGGTATCTGTGCCAACCAATAAATACACCACTGACCAAACGGCCTGTAGCACACCACAGTTCACACGCACCACGCTCAATGATGGCCGGATTAAATTACGCTGGGAATTTGTTGGCTGTCATCTTCCGGTGGGTTTATCTGACCCGGCACTTGCTGTTTATATGAGCACCCGCATCCGGCCTGGCATCCCGGCGGGCACCCGCATCACTAATGTTGCCGCCTTCAGCACCGGTGATTATCCACGTGTTATGTGCATTAATGGAGCTGACGCCGGAGAAACCGATGTTGCCGCCTGTCATTCATTGAACGTCAATTACACCGTGCCGGAACTGACCAATCTCGAAAGCCTTAAACGGGTGCAAGGTGAATTAGACACTGCTTACACTCGCACACCGAATACCGGAAACACTCACTTATCCGGCACAGGCACTTATCTGTTAGACATATACAATAGTGGCAATGTCACCGACACCTCCCTTGATGTTGTCGATATATTACCCAAAATCGGTGATAGCGCACTTCTGAGCACTGCCGCACGCTCATCAGCATGGAGCGCTGAACTCAGTGGTGAAATATACCTTGAACACATAGCGGCTGACGGTAGTTCAACAGCGATTCCTGCTAACGAATTACCCTTCGGCATCCAATATAGCAACGCCACTAACCCATGCATCATGGACAACAGCGACCAGATTACTGCCGACACCGGCGCTGCCCTACTTCCAGCGGGGTGTACACAAAGCTGGAATAACACCGCAGACAATGCTCGCGCCTTCGGGTTTCGCTGGACGCCCGTTACGGGCTTATTGCCGGGTGAGACATTGCGTATTGCTGTGCCGGTTCGGCAACTAGCCAATGAAACACCCGTCGCAGATACAGTGGCCTGGAACAGCTTTGCTTATACAGCCAGCTATTTAGACCAGGCCACTAATAATACACAGATGTTATTGAGTAGTGAGCCACCCAAAGTAGGACTGACCCTGGTGGATAACACCCGCTCTGCCGGGCTGGGTGATTACGTTTGGTTTGACAGTAATGGTGATGGCTTGCAAGGGGTGGATGAACCGCCTCTGGAAGGTGTCATCGTTAGTCTGTATGACGGCGGAACACTGGTTGCGGAAACACTGACTGATGCTTCCGGTCAGTACGTATTTCTCGGGTTATTACCAGATTATACTTACACCGTCAGCCTCGATAAGCCCGACAATACAATACCGGGTAGCGTACTCAGCGGCCTGAGTCCAACCACTGTTTCTGTTGAACCCAATGCCACCACCGGCGCTGCGGGGACTTTCACCGATACTTATGACTTTGGTTTTACACGACTTGCTGCGCTAGGGAATTACGTATGGTTTGATGACAATGGTGACGGTGCTCAGGATGAAAATGAATCGGGCGTGCCAATGGTGACAGTTCAGCTGAAAGATGCAACAGGCACTATTTTACAAACCACGCAAACCGACTCAACGGGTTTGTATGTATTTGAAGACCTGAAACCCGGTGCTTATTCACTGGCCTTCTCCGACCTACCTGCTGATTATGTTTTCACCCGCCCGGCTGCAACCGGTAACCCGCAAACCGACAGCGATGTGGACAATAGTGGCGCAACGGCACTGATCACACTCGCCGCCGGAACACGTGATTTAAGTTGGGATGCGGGCATCAAACCCGAAGCACCTGTGCCAGCGGAAAGCGCCACATTAGGTGGCCGGGTGTGGCATGACCGCGACCGGAATAACCAACAAACCGGCGAAGCTTCCGAAGGGGTTGGTGGTGTGCGCGTGGTGTTATTGGATGCTGATGGCTTTCCACTTGAATCCGTGTTAACCGATGCACAGGGGGATTATCAGTTTACCCACTTAACGCCCGCCACCTATGCGGTGAAATTTGATATGGCGACTTTGCCCACTGCGTATAGCGCCACCTCGCAAGGAGCCAACGGGAGTAAAGATAACGGCGATAGCGATGCGAATACCCTTAGCGGCGAGACAGAGATGATTACTTTGTTAGCTGATGAAATTGACCTGAGTTGGGATCTGGGCATTCTTGAACCATTGGTTGACCTGAGCCTGACTAAAGCCATCGACAAAACCAGTGCGTTACGCGGTGATACGGTGGTTTATACTTTAACGTTAAGTAATGCTGGTGATGCGACTGCTACCGGGGTGAAAGCGAGCGATGTATTGCCAGACGGTTTACTGTTTTTAAGCGCCAGTCCGGCGGGGGTTTATGATCCGGATACGGGTGTCTGGGAAGTTGGTTCGGTCGCACCAAATACGGATGTGATATTGGAAATCAGAGTGCGGGTGCGTTAAGCATAGCGACTGATTCCACCCGTGCTACAATCTGCGATGTGAGTTATTGACCGGGAAAATTGCGTGAACAAACTGCCTAAATTACCAGTGGGTATCCAGAGTTTTGAAGAAATCAGAACCGGTGACTACTTGTATGTGGACAAAACTCAACAGATCGGCAATTTGCTGAATCTAGGCAAGCACTTTTTCCTGTCACGCCCGCGTCGCTTTGGTAAATCACTGACTCTGTCGACTATTAAAGCCATTTACGAAGGCAAACAAGCATTATTTGAAGGCCTGTGGCTTGAGAATGAATGGGACTGGACACAAACCCGTCCGGTGATCCACTTTTCGTTTAGCAAAATGGATTATCAGGACAGTGGTTTAACAGAAGCCATCAAACAAACTCTGTATTTTCAGGCTGAGTTGCATCAAGTCACACTGGAAAGCACCACAATCAAAAACCTTTTCAGCGAATTGTTATATAAACTCGCACAGCAACAAGGCAAGGTTGTGCTGCTCATCGATGAATATGACAAACCCCTGATCGATTACCTGGATGACCTGCCTACTGCGCTGGCCAACCAACAAACCTTAAAAACGTTTTATTCCGTTTTGAAAGACAGTGACCCTTACCTGGAATTTGTCCTGCTCACCGGCATTTCAAAGTTCACCAAAGTCTCTGTGTTTTCCGACCTGAACAACCTGTTTGACCTGACTTTTGCGCCGCAAGCTGCCACCCTCACCGGTTACACACAATCTGAGCTGGAGCATTACTTTGCGCCCTACTTACCCGCTGCTATGGCGGCGCTGGAATTATCCGAAGCGGCCTTATTAGAGAAACTGCAGGAGTGGTACAACGGTTATAGCTGGGACACCCGCCACCACGTTTATAATCCTTTTGCGGTGCTGAATTTTTTCAGTTTCAACGACTTCCGTAATTTCTGGTTTGAATCCGGCACGCCGACCTTTCTGCCGCAATTGATGAAGGAACAACAGGTTTTTGAAATCGATGACTTAGAACTGGATGAACTGGCCTTCTCCAGCTATTCGATCGAGAAACTACAGGTGATCCCGATACTGTTTCAAACCGGTTACCTGACATTAAAAAGCCGTGAGGAATATGGGTTTTACCGGTTGGGTTATCCAAACCGCGAAGTCCGCGCATCGATGATGGCTTACCTCATCGGTGAAATGCGCCACGCCGAACCGGCACTCAGCAAACCGACGGTGGTTTATCTGCATAAAGCCTTTCTCGCTAATGATATCGAACGTGTTATCGAACTGATTAAAACCATCTTCAAAAATATCCCTTCGCAGATTTTTATCAAAGAAGCTGAAAGCTACTACCACAGCCTGATTTATCTGGTGTTTTTCTACCTCGGCCAATACAGCGAAAGTGAAGTCAATACCAATAACGGACGGCTGGACTGTGTGGTGAAAACACCGGAGCGTATTTACGTGATTGAATTCAAACTCAATAAAACGGCTGAGGCGGCTCTGCAACAAATCAAGGATAAGGGTTATGCTGAAAAATACCGGACTGATCCACGTGAAAAGGTGATGTTGGGGATTAATTTCAGTAGTGAGACCAAGAGTGTTGAGGGTTGGGAACTTGAGGTGTTGGGGTGACGCCCACTCAGACAGGCAGCTGTCCGGGAACAGTTCAGCACCCGTGCTACAATCTGCGATGTGAGTTATTGACCGGGAAAATTGCGTGAACAAACTGCCTAAATTACCAGTGGGTATCCAGAGTTTTGAAGAAATCAGAACCGGTGACTACTTGTATGTGGACAAAACTCAACAGATCGGCAATTTGCTGAATATGGGGAAGTACTTCTTTCTGTCACGCCCACGCCGCTTTGGTAAATCATTGACTCTGTCGACTATTAAAGCCATTTACGAAGGCAAACAAGCATTATTTGAAGGCCTATGGCTTGAGAATGAATGGGACTGGACACAAACCTTCCCGGTGATTCATTTCTCTTTTAGCAACATTGGCTACCGTAATCTCGGTCTGGAAGACGCCATTGAAGCTGAGCTTGTTGAGTTAAGCCACAACTACCAGATCACCCTTAAACAGACAGGGATTGCCCGCCGGTTCCGCGAATTAATCGAAGTACTGTCCACTCATGGCAAAGTGGTCATACTCATCGATGAATATGACAAACCCCTGATCGATTACCTGGATGACCTGCCTACTGCGCTGGCCAACCAACAAACCTTAAAAACGTTTTATTCCGTTTTGAAAGACAGCGATCCTTACCTGGAATTTGTCCTGCTCACCGGCATTTCAAAGTTCACCAAAGTCTCTGTGTTTTCCGACCTGAACAACCTGTTTGACCTGACTTTTGCGCCGCAAGCTGCCACCCTCACCGGTTACACACAATCTGAGTTGGAACATTATTTTGCGCCCTACTTACCCGCTGCTATGGCGGCGCTGGAATTATCCGAAGCGGCCTTATTAGAGAAACTGCAGGAGTGGTACAACGGTTATAGCTGGGACACCCGCCACCACGTTTATAATCCTTTTGCGGTGCTGAATTTTTTCAGTTTCAACGACTTCCGTAATTTCTGGTTTGAATCCGGCACGCCGACCTTTCTGCCGCAATTGATGAAGGAACAACAGGTTTTTGAAATCGATGACTTAGAACTGGATGAACTGGCCTTCTCCAGCTATTCGATAGAGAAACTACAGGTGATCCCGATACTGTTTCAAACCGGTTACCTGACATTAAAAAGCCGCGAAGAGTATGGGTTTTACCGGTTGGGTTATCCAAACCGCGAAGTCCGCGCATCGATGATGGCTTACCTCATCGGTGAAATGCGCCACGCCGAACCGGCACTCAGCACACCGACGGTGGTTTATCTGCATAAAGCCTTTCTCGCTAATGATATCGAACGTGTTATCGAACTGATTAAAACCATCTTCAAAAATATCCCTTCGCAGATTTTTATCAAGGAAGCTGAGAGTTATTACCACAGCCTGATTTATCTGGTATTTTTCTACCTCGGCCAATACAGCGAAAGTGAAGTCAATACCAATAACGGACGGCTGGACTGTGTAGTAAAAACACCGGAGCGGATTTACGTGATTGAATTCAAACTCAATAAAACGGCTGAGGCGGCTCTGCAACAAATCAAGGATAAGGGTTATGCTGAAAAATACCGGACTGATCCACGTGAAAAGGTGATGTTGGGGATTAATTTCAGCAGTGAGACCAAGAGCGTTGAGGGTTGGGAGCTTGAGGTTTTGGGGTGACGCCCACTCAGACAGGCAGCTGTCCGGGAACTGTGCACCACCCGTGCTACAATCTGCGATGTGAGTTATTGACCGGGAAAATTGTGTGAACAAACTGCCTAAATTACCAGTGGGTATCCAGAGTTTTGAAGAAATCAGAACCGGTGACTACTTGTATGTGGACAAAACTCAACAGATCGGCAATTTGCTGAATATGGGGAAGTACTTCTTTCTGTCACGCCCGCGCCGCTTCGGTAAATCACTAACATTGTCCACTATTAAAGCCATTTACCAGGGACGAAAAGAACTATTCAAAGGTTTGTGGCTTGAAGACCAATGGGACTGGACACACAGTCGTCCAGTGATACATTTTTCTTTTAGCAAAATGGATTATCAGGATAGTGGTTTGACAGAAGCCATCAAACAAACTCTGCATTCTCAGGCTGAACTGCACCAGATCACACTGGAAAGCACCACGGTAAAAAACCTGTTTAGTGAATTACTGGATAAGCTGGCGCAGCAAAAAGGCAAAATCGTACTGCTCATCGACGAATACGACAAACCATTGATCGATTATCTGGATGATATGCCCACGGCGCTGGCTAACCAAAAAACCCTGAAAACCTTTTATTCTGTGCTCAAAGACAGTGATCCTTACCTGGAATTTACGTTTCTCACCGGCGTATCGAAATTCAGCAAGGTCTCGGTATTTTCTGACCTGAACAATCTTAAAGACCTCACCTTCAGCCGTCACTCCAACACATTGGTCGGTTACACACAGGAAGAGTTAGAACATTACTTCACACCGTGGATGCCTGAAATAGAAAGCCACCTGGGCTTAACCAGAGAAGCTTTACTGGCGGCAGTGAAGGACTGGTATAACGGTTATAGCTGGGACGCAAACATTCGGGTATACAACCCGTTTTCCATCCTGAATTTCTTCAGTGAGGGGGATTTTCATAACTTCTGGTTTGAAACCGGCACGCCGACCTTCCTACCGAAGTTGATGAAAGCACAAAATGTATTGGATGTGGATGGCATAGAATTGGATGAGCTGGGGTTTTCGAGTTATGACCTTGAACACCTGCAAGTGCTACCCATTCTGTTACAGACCGGCTACCTGACCCTTAAAGCCCGTGTCCATGAATCCAGCCCTGATTTCAGAATCTACCGGTTAGGTTATCCGAACCGCGAAGTGCGCTCGGCGATGCTCGCCTACCTCATCGCTGAAATGCGCCATGCTGATCCGTCTTACAGCACCCCTGTCGTCTTACAATTGCATCGGGCCTTCCAAGCAGGTGAGACCGAAAAACTCATTGAGCTGATTAAAACCATCTTCAAAAATATCCCTTCGCAGATTTTTATCAAGGAAGCTGAGAGTTACTACCACAGTCTGATTTATCTGGTGTTTTTCTACCTCGGCCAATACAGCGAAAGTGAAGTGAATACCAATAACGGACGGCTGGACTGTGTAGTAAAAACACCGGAGCGGATTTACGTGATTGAATTCAAACTCAATAAAACGGCTGAGGCGGCTCTGCAACAAATCAAGGATAAGGGTTATGCTGAAAAATACCGGACTGATCCACGTGAAAAGGTGATGTTGGGGATTAATTTCAGTAGTGAGACCAAGAGTGTTGAGGGTTGGGAACTTGAGGTGTTGGGGTGACGCCCACTCAGACAGGCAGCTGTCCGGGAACAGTTCAGCACCCGTGCTACAATCTGCGATGTGAGTTATTGACCGGGAAAATTGCGTGAACAAACTGCCTAAATTACCAGTGGGTATCCAGAGTTTTGAAGAAATCAGAACCGGTGACTACTTGTATGTGGACAAAACTCAACAGATCGGCAATTTGCTGAATATGGGGAAGTACTTTTTCCTATCCCGCCCACGCCGCTTTGGTAAATCACTGACGCTATCCACTATTAAAGCTATCTACGAAGGCAAACAAGCATTATTTAAAGGCCTATGGCTTGAGAATGAATGGGACTGGACACAAACCTTCCCGGTGATTCATTTCTCTTTTAGCAACATTGGCTACCACAATCTCGGGTTGGAAGAAGCGATTGAAGCAGAACTCACCACGTTAAGTCGCAATCATCAGGTGACGCTTAAACAAACAGGTATCGCCCGCCGGTTTCGTGAGTTAATCGAAGCGTTATCTGTTCATGGCAAAGTGGTTGTACTCATCGATGAATATGACAAGCCATTGATTGATTATCTCGACAACATGCCCACTGCGCGAGCTAACCAAAAAACCCTGAAAACCTTTTATTCTGTGCTCAAAGACAGTGATCCTTACCTGGAGTTTACGTTTCTCACCGGCGTATCGAAATTCAGCAAGGTCTCGGTATTTTCTGACCTGAACAATCTTAAAGACCTCACCTTCAGCCGTCACTCCAACACATTGGTCGGTTACACACAGGAGGAGTTAGAGCATTACTTCACACCGTGGATGCCTGAAATAGAAAGCCACCTGGGCTTAACCAGAGAAGCTTTACTGGCGGCAGTGAAGGACTGGTATAACGGTTATAGCTGGGACGCAAACGCTCGGGTATACAACCCGTTTTCCATCCTTAATTTCTTCAGCGAGGGGGATTTCCATAACTTTTGGTTTGAAACCGGCACACCGACTTTCTTACCGAAGTTGATGAAAGCACAAAATGTATTGGATGTGGATGGCATAGAATTGGATGAACTGGGGTTTTCGAGTTATGACCTTGAACACCTGCAAGTGCTGCCCATTCTGCTACAGACCGGCTACCTGACCCTTAAAGCGCGTGTCCATGAATCCAGCCCTGATTTCAGAATCTATCGGTTAGGTTATCCGAACCGCGAAGTGCGCTCGGCGATGCTCGCCTACCTCATCGCTGAAATGCGCCATGCTGATCCGTCTTACAGCACCCCTGTCGTCTTACAATTGCATCGGGCCTTCCAAGCAGGTGAGACCGAAAAACTCATTGAGCTGATTAAAACCATCTTCAAAAATATCCCTTCGCAGATTTTTATCAAGGAAGCTGAGAGTTATTACCACAGCCTGATTTATCTGGTGTTTTTCTACCTCGGCCAATACAGCGAAAGTGAAGTCAATACCAATAACGGACGGCTGGACTGTGTGGTGAAAACACCGGAGCGTATTTACGTGATTGAATTCAAACTCAATAAAACAGCTGAGGCGGCTCTGCAACAAATCAAGGATAAAGGTTATGCGGAGAAATACCGGACTGATCCACGGGAAAAGGTGATGTTGGGGGTTAATTTCAGCAGTGAGACTAAGAGTGTTGAGGGTTGGGAGCTTGAGGTGTTGGGGTGAGAAACGCCCCCCACACAGCCATTTTCTTCCCCCCGAACAACCAATGTCCCGGCTTCCGACACGACCAACGACTACCCGCCGCATCATAAACCGTTACCTCACAACGGCCCGCACGTTGCTCAGTCAACAACTCACCCAGAAAACCCTCGATACCACTCAAAGCCGCCTGCCAATGTTCCGGACGATCATTCCGCGCCGGAAGCCGTAACTGATCCAGAATCACCAAGGTATCGCCGAATTCCGGCATAGCACCCAAAGCCGCTTTATCCAACCAGCGGGCCTTCACCCATTTAGCCACCACCTGACCACAGACACCGCCGCCATAAACAGCTGCCACCGACTTCAACCCGGTATTATCCACGATGCCCTCACCCCACAACCACACCCCATTAATCGGTGGCAATCCGGCTTGTTCACGTCGCTGATTAACCGGTTGAGTGTGTAATAACATCTGAAGTTCATTAAACAACTGCGCCCAATATTTATCATCCGACTGCGGCAAATAAGGGAATACATTACCCGATCCCGCCTCACTCAACGGCGTGGTTCGTGGTAAATCATGCGAGAAGGAATCATCCAAACGGTGCAAATACCAATGCTGTGAGTTGAAAGCTTTCAGCACCAAACCATCCTGCGCCAAATGTATATTCAGACCCGCCAACAACGCCTCAGCCTCGTCATGGGTTAATGGGGGTGGCTGCGTATCCAGGATCACAGAATCAGAGCCACTGCGCATAAACACCGGATCAGCACACATCAACGGTGGCTCATACATTCCGCCGGATTCAAATTGATGGCGCAATACCGCCCAGGGAAATTGCGCCCGCACATCCATCCCCAGCCAGTGCAAAAGACTGCGCTCTAACCCCGACACCGGAACAGATCGCCGGTGATGTTTCGCCAATAAAGCCATTAAGGCCGGAGAATCAGCCTCAAAACCAAAATCCTGTCGCCACAAAGCCAGCGGCGCGAACACCTCGGGCATAAAAACATGAAAATGCGGCGAGTCAGTCATACCGGCTAATTACAGGTAATAGATGTGTTTTGCACTTCCATCACATGGCCGTTCATATCAACGTCCATGCTGTCCAGTACCGGCACAGTGCATTTATCGATCATCACAGGGTCCAACACAATCCGGTCGGCTCCGGAATAAGCCAGCAACGCACTGCCATCCGGATCAGCCAGCTTCAACCGCCACACCTTACCCGCCAATGGCATCGGTTTTTTCAAATCAACTTGCATGCCCAGCAGGATACTACCCTCTTCTGCTATCTCAATCGTGAACTGCTCCACCTTATTAATCGGCACCGGCTGGTCATTCGCCGTGAATTGAATGTAATAACCCAGTCCATACAAATCGGCCATAATGTCTTCGCCCATCCGGCGTAGCTCACCATTACCCAGATCACGCCCGTCAACAATGAGAGAAGACACCTCCGGATCATAGACCCAGTTCATGCGAAAACCTTTCAGATTAGCTGCCTCATCTGTCATAAAACGGGTGCTGGTGCTCACTTGATAATGTATCCCGGCAGCAGATGCAGCCGACGCGGACAACAATATAGACAGCCCCAAAACAAGCGGGCGGATAGACATTTTTATCATAAAGTTTCTCATAAGAATATTCTGTTATAAGGTTGTATTAGTTAGTTTTAGGGTCAGCACCAACAAAGCACCCGCCGTGATCCAGGCACCTAACACCCGCACCGGAATACCTTCCAGCACATTTCGCAAACCCAGCCCAACCAAACTACTGACTATGACCACCCCACTCGCTGAAAGTGCAGTACCCGCCAGCAAAGCTTGTACCTTCATACCCCGTAAACCCGGAATACGAGGTGCGGCAGAATCCAATCCGACCAACAAAGCCGCCACCACCGCCAACACCCATAACAACCAAACCGGCAACCCCAACCGCAGCACAATTAACGTGCCGCACACCAGCGCCATCATCAATAACCAGAGATCAAACTCCACACGCAATGTCAGCAACAGCGTCAGCCCGACACCGCAAAACGCCGCCATTACAAATAAAGGCACCACGGTTTTAACACGTTCCCAACCCTGTTGACCGGCCAACAAACCCAGCGCAATCAACAGCATTAGATGCGCAGGCATCGCCAAAGGATGCACCAAACCCTGCCAGAAAAAATCAAACATTACTCAGTCCTGTGTCATTCAATCCTGACGTCGGGTAAAGACCGGCTCATCCGGCTTCACCGTCAGTTCCGCATTAAACGCATAACCAGCCTCAGCAAATTCGGCCAACTGCGCCGGATCATCCACTCGATTTTCCAACAAATAGCGTGTCATCATCCCGCGCGCTTTCTTGGCATAAAAGCTAATCATCTTGTACTGACCATTTTTCCAATCTTTAAAAGCAGGCGTGATCAAACGACCCTGCAAGGTCTTTTTATCCACTGATTTGAAATACTCATTGGAGGCCAGATTCACAATGAACTCATTACCGGACTTTGATAAATCAGTATTCAACTGCCCGGCAACAATACCTTTCCAAAAAGCATACAAATCCTTGCCACGCTCATTCTTCAACGAAGTACCCATCTCCAAACGATAAGCCTGCATCAGATCCAATGGCCTTAGCACACCGTATAAACCGGACAAAATCCGCAGGTGATCCTGGGCATAATCCAGAGTGGCCTGATCCATCGTTCCGGCGGCCATGCCTTCATACACATCACCCTTAAACGCCAATAAAGCCGGACGTGCATTATCCGTAGTGAATGGCTGCTGCCACTCCTGATAACGCTCAAAGTTCAATAAGGCCAATTTTTCACTCAGGTGCATCAGGCTCGCAATGTCATGCGGCGCATAGCTTTTCAGCTGGTCTACCAACTGTTGTGAGTGGTCAAGGAATTGTGGCTGGGTGTGAGTGTTCGTGCTGAGTGGCGACTCATAATCCAGTTTTTTTGCGGGTGAAATCAGTATCAACATAACTAAGGGGTCTGTTCGTTTTCAGGATTCAGCGCAGTATAACAAAGGCTTGAACACTTGGGTTAATCCCATTAAAGCTATCTGAAATTTCTGCCAAACGGTAATGAGAATAGCTTGCATTCCCATTAAAAATGACGATAATGACATTCATTCTCATTTACTTAATGGACACAACATTATGCTAAAGCAACTCACCCTCGCTGCTGTCATCGCTGGCACATTGCTCCCCGTGGTCGCTTCAGCCGCAGAAGAAATCAACCTCTACTCTGCGCGTAAGGAAGCTTTGATCAAACCTTTACTGGATAAATTCACCGAACAAAGTGGCATCAAAGTCAAATTGATCACCGGTAAAGCGGCTGCCTTACAAAAACGTCTGGAACTGGAAGGTGAAAATTCTCCGGCGGATCTACTGGCCACTGTGGACGCGGGTAACTTGCACCGCGCCAGTGATGCCGGGTTATTACAAGCCGTCGAATCCGAAACATTGGAAAAAGCCATTCCGGAAAATCTGCGTGATACAGATAACGAATGGTTTGGCCTGACCTACCGCGCCCGCCCAATTTTCTATGTGAAAGACAAGGTTAAACCGGAAGAACTATCGACTTATGAAGCGCTGACTGATGCACAATGGAAAGGCCGTATCTGTATTCGTTCTTCTAATAATATCTACAACCAGTCACTCACCGCCTCTATGCTGGCTGCCTCCGGTGCTGAAAAAACTCAAAGCTGGGCCGACGGATTGGTAAAAAACCTCGCACGTCCACCCAAAGGCGGCGACCGTGACCAGATCAAAGCCGCAGCAGCAGGCCAGTGTGACATCGCTATCGCCAACAGCTACTACTACGCAGGCATGTTGAGCGGTAAAGACGAAGGACAGAAAGCTGCCGCCAACAAAATGGCGATCTTCTGGCCGAATCAGGACGACCGTGGTGCTCATATTAATATCAGCGGCATCGCCGTGACCAAATCAGCCAAGAACAAAGACAACGCCGTTAAACTGATGGAGTTTATGGTCGGTGAAGAAGCTCAGCAATGGTATGCCGAGGCTAATGGTGAGTACCCGGCGGTAGCCGATGTAGAATCCGGTGAGTTACTGAAAAGTTGGGGGGAGTTTAAGGCTGACTCGCTGAATTTGTCGGTGTTGGGTGAGAATAATGCTGAGGCGGTTCGGATTATGGATCGGGCTGGTTGGAAGTGATGCACTCTGTTTTGGCGCCGCTACCCCCCATCCCAGCCTTCCCCCGCAAGGAGGGAAGGAGCAAATGGACTCCGTAGAATATCCACAGTGATAATGAAAGACTGAAACTAAGCTCCCTCCCCCCCTTGCGGGGGTAAGGGTTGGGGACGGGGGGGCTTCACGCTCCACAACCCCCCAACATTAATCGCCTTCCACCCCCAACGCAGCCAACCCAGCACAGCCACCGCCAGCCACAAGGCCCACAGCAACATCAACGCGCGATAAAGCCACAATGGCACACTAACAAACAAGGGTTGTGGCAGCACTTCGGCACTACGATCCTGGTACCAGTTCAGCATATAAGACGAAGAGCCATTCCCGGCAATCTGCATCTCTGGCATACCCAATAAACCTTTACCCACCGCCACCACCAGCACAATCAACGCGATAAACGTCAATCCTGCGACAGCTACCTGCATCAGGTTAAACTGCCAATACTTCAGCGTCCGATCAAACTGCTCACGCAATGCCAACGCCACCAGCCAACCCACCACCAGAATCATTAACGTGGTTTCCGTCTGGCTCAAACCGATGCCCAACAGGAACCATTGCCAGCTTTTCAGCCGCGTTAACTTCGATGCGCCCAACGCAAGCGCCACTATAAACAGCGCCAGCAACACACCCCAAAACAATACCGCAGGCCCCGGCGTCGGGCCTTTTATCCATAACACCCAGCGATCATGTGGCAGGTTTATTCTGAAATTAGCATTCGCCACCGGCAAACCAAGATTAACCTCAGGGAACTGGTAAACAGTCCCCAGCGGCTCAGCCTCACGCCATTGCAAGTTGACTTGTTGAGCACCCGGCTTCAAGGTCAGATTAAGCGCACGCCCGCTGTCCTGAATGCGTTGTGTCACACCATTGATACTCAGCTCCTGAACCTCCGCATTTTCCGGCAACTGCAAGGTATGCTGCACACCCCGGCTACTGCGAATGTTCAGCGCCAACCGCACATCGTTAGCGCGTTTACCCGTGTTGATGGTCATATCGCTATTCTGGATGGTCACCGTTTGCCCCGGAACACCTTCCGGACGGGTAATATTCAACGTCAGTTCTTCACCCGGCCACGGCAACCAAACCGGAGCAATCTGTGCATCTTCACGATCAAAACGATTGACCGGCAAACCTTCCGCTTCCAGATGCCAGACCGGACTCGCCGCCACGTACCAACTTTCCAGGTAATTATTGCTACCCGCATTATCCGCCGCCTTCAGCACAACTTGCTCACCCGGATTCAAGCGTGATGACCAGCTGGCCTGCATCTGCTGCGCCCCCAGATTCACCCGCACCTTATTCTGGCGGATGCTGAGTTGCTCGCTCATCGGCTGCTCATTGGGCAATAACGGAATATCCAGGCTCAGCGGCGTATCCAACGGAGTCAGACGCTTCACCGTGGTTTCCACGTGCCAATCCAGCCCAAGATGCAAACGCCGTTCCACCTTGACAAAAGTCGGCAGAATATTCTGCTCCAGCTCCTGTTTGGCCTGCTCAGTTTTGCTCAGCACACGGTTTAATTGTAACTGTGACTCCGGCGTACCATTGTCACGAATACCGGTAATTGTCCAATCCTTATCCAGCGGACTGCGCAAACTGACATAATGTGGCCGCATCGCTAATGGCAGCGGCACACTGTTCCGCGCCGGTAACACACCGCGTAATTGCACCTCGTGCCGACCGGCGGGCAGCGCCAGCCAAAGCTGCTGAGCCGCATCACGCCGCACTGCCTTCGCCTGCTGCTGATTTAGCAGAATATCGCTGGCCAGCCAGGTATCCTGACTGCCCGGTAATGGCATCGCTGTTTCAACGGAGGCATGCACCGATAAACGTGCCGACAACACACCCCCCTCAATCGCCAGCTCCATGTGCTCAATCTGCGCACAATTCGGCAAACAATCCGGCGCTTTAATTAACCGTTGCTTGAGAGTTTGCAAAGTCTGTTGATCCGGTATCACGTCAGCTTGCGCAGGCTCATTGCCCAGTAACAGCGCCGGAAGTAATAACAGCGGCAACATGTTTACGGCATTCTGCTTAAGATTACGCTTAAACCACTGGCCCATATTTTTACTAATCAGGCCGCCTTTTTCCAGCCCCAGCATGCGCCATGACAATACTAATAACAGCGCGATACCCAGCAATTTAATCAACAGGTTCGCCTTCGGCCCGACCAATATCAAACGACTACTTTCATCCGCCTTCACCGGCCCCGACCAATTCAGATAAACACTACGATGCCCCTTCCAGTTAGGTAAACCCGGCCCGGTCTGAATCATGCTGTTCGGGTCGATGGCTTTCATATCGTATTTGCTCTTAGCAACTTTCTTCATCGGACGCGGAGCCGGACGCGACTGAACCATTCCACTAGCCATTTCTTTAGTCATGCGACGTGGAGCAGATTGCTGCACTGCCGAATTCATTTGATCCATATCTACATTCGATGCTTCCATGACGACTTCACCCGACATTGCCTCAACTTCTGTACGCGTATAGTTATTCAATCCGGACGTTTGATAATGATGCTCCAACTGCGGATACAGCCCGACACGAATAGTCGTAATCAGGTACGGCAACACAATAATCGCCAGCGCCAGCAAACTCAGCCAACGGTAATAACCCAACCACTGCTTAAACCAACCGTCGGGCAACACGCGCAACAAAGCCACCACCGCCAATAAATTCAGCCAGATAAACTGTGGCGAACCATTCTGATGCCAGATAAAGACCAATGTCAGCAGCGAGAAAGCACCCCAGCGCCAGTCATATAAATAACCAACCGCCAGCGCAATAATCAGCACCAGAAACAAATCCAGCAAACTCCAGTCTTCAACCCAGCTATCCGGCAGATTATCCGTACCGCTACTAGCAAACAGAAACCAACCCGGTGGCAGGTGTAATCGGGTTTGAACCTGCTGCAAATCATGTTGCCAGCCATTGACCGGTGGCTGCGAGCGTGAACCGGTAAAACGACTTTCTGCCTTCAGATTAACCCGCTCACTGCGTATCTCGACACCGTGTGCACCCTCAGCCGTTTCACGGGTAATAAACTGTGCCTGATCATTAATACGCACCCGGCCCAACTCCAGCGTGGGCAGGACATTTAACCGCGATTGCTGCACCAATAAACCACTCAGTGTGTCGCTTAAGGTGTAACCCTCACCATCAAAATCCAGCCACATCTCACGATTAAGCTTTAACTGCGACTTTTTAGTCTGCGCCACACCGCGCTGAATAACGCTGAGTTCCATGGTTTCTTCGGGAGCCATCAGGTAAGCAGGCAATGATTTCCACTGCGCAGGCAGGCGGGTCTGATTCGGATCAATGCTATTAACGCCCTGCACTTCCACCTGACGCATATTGTTGTCCGCCTGGAACACCCATACTTCCTGTTGTGGCCACGGTTCTTTGCTGGCCGGAAGGGTGAATGCTGTACGGTCTGACTGGCTGCGACCGGTGATTTCCAGCGTCCATTCACCGGGGCGCAATTGCAGTTGTAACTGCTGCTTGCCGTTGATTCTGGCTGGTAAGTCACTCTTCACACTCAAGGGAATAAAGTCACCCAACAATACCGGCGACAATACGGCATTGCGCTGTTTACCGGAGACTCTTAATTTAATGGCCGTCACCACCTGAATCGGGTGGCCGTCGATGACTTTACGAAAGACCTGAATATCCAGATTATCCTCACTGACGGTTTCGGTTTTACCCTGCGTTAGCCACAATTGATGCTGTGCATTAAAACTCGGGCTTTTAATCGCTTTACCATTCACCTGTAAATCAATCAGGCCGGATTGGGGGGTGATGCGTAGTGCTTTAGGCAGTTTCTGCCAGAGGAATTGACCGTTGATGGTGTGTTGTCCGGCGGCCAATGTGACGTGTGGGAAACCGCCCTTCTCCTCTACCAATAACAACTCACCCTTTTTATCACTGACCTGCTGCGGCCAGTTATCCTGATCACCCGGTAAGCGCACCTGCGTTTTCGCGAACACCTGCCATTGTTGACTGAATGAACCGCCTTTATCATCTAATGCCAGTTGTAAACGTGATGGCCAGCGACAAGCCCGTTGCTGCGCATTATATTGATAAGGACAGCCCAGTTCTTTTTCGCCATATAAAGCCCAATCCACCCATTCATGCAGAGGTTGCGGGATCTGCTCAAACGGTATGTCCGATGCGCCCGAGGTTAATTGCACTTCAGACACCGGGATCATTTGTTGTATCCATTGGGGCTGTGGTGATTCTTTCAGTTCAGCATGAGAGACCACAGCCGTAGTAGTGTTTTGTAACTCAGACTCAGCAAATACTTTATGGGTAAATATACCCAGCATAACAGTGGCGACAAACATCAGATAAAGACGCAGCAGCATAAGAACTACCTTTTGATTCGTTAATTGTTAATATGACTATCCATTATATTATTGCAGCAATGGTGGAAGAACTGTGAAATATTCACGTTTTAAACCGGTTGGACAATGACTAAGCTCATAGAATAGCCACGGTGCTTGCGGGCCATCCTAATTTAATTCAAACCCAGCTCACCCACGACTGATACAGTTAAACACCCACATTTTGGAAAACACCATGACCTACAAAAAATCAGCCCTGATAAAATCCGCTCTATTGTGCACAGCACTGGCTTACAGCATCCCCGTTCTGCATGCTGAGACAAAACAAAGCAACTCACTAAACATTGGCGCGACCGTCACCGTAAAGGAATCACTATTTGATGGTGGCGATACAAGCTTTGGCATCCGTCCTACCCGCCTGAATAAAGATGGTTTCCACCTTCAAGGCGCAATGCTACCCGTACAAAGTGGCCCGATGCACACCTTATATATTGGTGTCGGCCTCGACGAATGGGATTATGAGCGCGGCGATAGCACTGAACTGAAGGACATGGACGAGCTGGATCGCGCCATTAACCTGCGTGCCGGTGGCGCATGGAAACTACCTTCAGCCGTTGTTTCCGCTGATGTAGCCGGAGATGTTGCGGGTGCACACGAAGATTTTCAGGCGAAACTGCGTTATACCCACATGATGTCAGCCGATGCCACTGTCCGGCCTTATGCCGAGCTACAATGGTTTTCAGCGGGTATGACGGACTATTATTTTGGCGTGGATGCCAATCAAGTCATCGCTGGTCGCCCTGCTTATGCAGCCGATTCGGCGATGGGTGCTAAAGCTGGTATTGATCTGAACTTCCCGATCAACTCACGATGGGAAGTAGTGGCGGGTGTTCACCTGACAGGTTATGACAGTGAAATTACTGACAGCCCGATTGTTGATAAGGATGTGGTTTGGGGCGGTGGTATTGGGTTGGTTTATAAATAAAGGCCCACCCAAAATACAGGGGTGAACTCAAGCCTGATTCGTATTATGATTCCTCCCTTCTTTTATTCCCTCGTTTCAGGAGTTTGCAGTGGAATTGACTGGCGCTGAGATATTCGTTGAATGTCTGAAGGCAGAAGGGGTTGATACGGTTTTCGGTTATCCGGGAGGCGCGGTATTATTCATCTATGATGCGCTTTATCAGGCAGCAGATGACATCAACCACATTCTGGTAAGACACGAACAAGGAGCTGTTCACGCAGCGGAAGGTTACGCTAAATCAACGAACAAACCGGGTGTGGCGCTGGTAACGTCAGGGCCGGGCGCGACCAATGCCGTCACTGGTATTGCGGACGCTTACATGGACTCCGTACCGTTGGTAGTATTCACCGGACAGGTGCCACGCGCCATGATCGGCAACGATGCGTTTCAGGAAGTCGACATTGTCGGGATCACCCGCCCTTGTGTAAAACACAACTTCCTGGTCACTGAAATCGAGGATCTCGCGGAAACCATCAAGAAGGCATTTTATATCGCCACTTCCGGTCGTCCCGGCCCTGTGCTGGTTGATATACCGAAAGACATTACCGCGATGCGTACCGAGTTTTCTTATCCGGAAGAAGTTAACATCCGTTCTTATAATCCAACGATTAAAGGCAATAAGCGTCAGGTTCGCCGCGCTATTGACATGATCATGGAAGCTAAGAAGCCGATGATCTATACCGGTGGCGGCGTTATTCTGAGCGGTGGGGCGGAAGAACTCACCACGCTGACCCGTGAACTGGGCTTTCCGATTACTAATACATTGATGGGACTGGGTGGTTATCCGGCGACTGATCAGTTGTTTGTTGGCATGTTGGGCATGCACGGAACCTATGAAGCCAATAACGGCATGCATGATTCCGATCTGATCATCGCGATTGGCTCACGTTTCGATGATCGCGTGACCGGTAATATCGATAAATTCTGCCCCTACGCCAAAGTCATTCATGTTGATATTGACCCGTCTTCTATCTCCAAAAACGTGCATGTGGATGTGCCGATTGTGGGTGATGTGAAATGGGTGCTGAAAGCCATGATCGAAGAGCTGCGCAGCCGCAAAGAAAGACCGGATCCCGTCGCGCTGGCTGATTGGTGGAAACAGATCAATGAGTGGCGCAAAGCGGATTGCCTGCAATATGACCAGGAAGGTGAGAAAGAAATTCTCGCGCAGTACGTGGTCGATAAATTCTGGGAAATCACCAAAGGTGATGCTTACGTGTGTTCCGATGTCGGACAACACCAGATGTGGGCCGCGCAATTCTACAAATTCGACAAACCCTTACGCTGGATCAACTCCGGTGGACTGGGCACGATGGGCTTTGGCCTGCCTGCGGCATTAGGTGTTCAGGTCGCGCATCCGGATGCCACTGTGGGTTGTATTACCGGCGATGGCAGTATCCAGATGTGTATCCAGGAACTGGCGACTTGCCTGCAATACCAGCTACCCGTCAAAATTATCAATCTGAATAACGGTTACCTCGGCATGGTGCGTCAATGGCAGGAGTTCTTTTACCAGAAGCGCTACGCGATGTCCTATATGAATGCCCTGCCTGACTTCGTGAAGCTGGCGGAGGCGTATGGCCATGTGGGCATGCGCATTGAGAAGCCAGGCGATGTGGAAGGTGCCTTGAAGGAAGCGCTCGCGATGAAAAATCGCTTGGTGTTCATGGACTTTATTACTAAATCCGAAAGCAATGTTTATCCGATGGTTCCGGCGAATGCGGGCCACAATGAAATGATTCTGGTGTAATGACGATGAGTGATGTTAAACGACATGTGATTTCCATTTTGATGGAAAACGAATCAGGCGCATTAGCACGGATAGCCAGTCTGTTTTCAGCGCGGGGCTATAATATTGAATCACTAACGGTAGCGCCTACCGAAGATGCCAGTCTGTCGCGTATGACCATAGTGACCTGTTGCGGTGAGGATATTATTGAGCAGGTCATGAAGCAGCTACACAAGCTGATTGATGTGGTCAAGCTGATGGATCTCAGTGAAAACTCGCACATTGAGCGCGAAATGATGCTGGTGAAGGTCGATGTCCAAAAACAAGGTTCCTGTGAACAAGTGAAACGACTGTCTGATATTTTCCGTGCACAGATTATTGATGTATCGGATAAGACTTATACCATTGAGGCGACGGGTAGCAAGCACAAGGTTGATGCATTTATGGCGGCCTTGAGTGAGATGCGGGTGATCGAAGTGGTACGTTCGGGCAGCATGGGCATTGCGCGTGGTTCTTCGGCTTTGCGTGTTTAAATTGAAACTTTAAATCCCCCTCGTTCCCCCTTTTTCAAAGGGGGAAGCTCTCCATGTCAAAGGGAAGTATTCTGCCAGAGGGCACTCCCCTTTGTATTCTCCCGTTTTGAAAAAACGGGATGGGTGAGACCGAGGGGGTTTAGCTTTATTATCCGGAGATTAGCCACCATGAAAACTTTCATAAAAAACCTACCCAAAGCAGAGCTACACCTACACATAGAAGGCACCTTCGAGCCTGAACTAATGTTCTCGATCGCTCAACGCAATAACATCACCTTGCCCTTTGCAGACGTAGAAGCCTTACGTAAAGCCTATGATTTTAGTCGTCTTCAGGATTTTTTAGACATCTATTATCAAGGCATGAATGTATTGCGTGAGGAACAAGATTTTTATGATCTGACCTGGGCATACCTCACTAAAATTCATTCACAAAATGTCCTGCATACCGAGATATTTTTTGACCCACAAGGTCATACCAGCCGTGGCGTGGCTTTTGAAACAGCACTGAATGGTATTTATAGAGCACTGGGAGATGGCCAGTCAAAATTGGGTATTAGTTTCGGTTTGATCATGTGCTTCCTGCGTCATTTAGAGGCGGATGATGCGATGGCGACACTGGAACAGGCGCTGCCGCACAAGGATAAAATCATCGGTGTCGGACTGGACTCTTCGGAATTGGGCCACCCACCAGAAAAGTTTACGGCTGTGTTTGAGCGTGCCAAAAAAGAAGGTTTTCATATCGTGGCGCATGCCGGTGAAGAAGGCCCACCGGAATATGTTTATCAGGCATTAGACCTGCTGAAAGTTGATCGTATTGATCACGGTAATCGTGCTTTGGAAGATGCAGCTTTGACGCAACGTATCGCCGATGAAGGCTTAGCATTAACGGTTTGCCCGTTGTCGAATCTGAAATTATGCGTGGTGGATAAACTGGAAAACCACCCTATCCGTAACATGCTGGAGTCTGGTTTAAAGGCGACGATTAATTCTGATGACCCGGCTTATTTTGGCGGGTATATGAATGAGAACTTCCTGCAACTGGCTGAGGCGGTCAATCTTAGTAAGGAAGAGATTGTTACGCTGGCGCGGAATGGGTTTGAAGCAAGCTTCCTGCCTGCTGCTGAGCAACAGGTGTTGATTGGCAAACTGGACTCATATATTAGTAGTCATGCCTGATGTCAAACAATACCTGAATGGCTATCCGCCAGAGTTAATCGGACAGATTGAACAGCTGGTGGCTGAAGAGCGCTTAGGTAAAATACTGCTGAAGCGCTACCCGGAACCGCATTCACTTGGCTCGAATAAGGCGCTTTACGACTATGTGCTGGATTTAAAAAATGATTATATGAAAAAATCCGGTGCGCTGAGTAAAGTGATTTATGATGAAAAAATTCATGTCATCAATCATGCACTCGGATTACATACACAAATTTCACGGGTACAGGGCGGTAAACTGAAATCTAAAAATGAGATTCGTATTGGTGCGGTGTTTAAGAAAATGCCACTGCCGTTACTGCGCATGATTTGTGTGCATGAGTTGGCGCACCTGAAAGAGAAGGCACACGACAAGGCGTTTTATAAGCTGTGTAATTATATGGAGCCGGACTATCACCAGCTGGAATTTGATACCCGTTTGTATCTGACGCATCAGGCGTTTTTTGGGGATTTGTATATCAAGTAAACCGTTGCGGCGCAAAGTCGCTAATATCGCAAGACGGTGCCCGCCCCTGTGCAAGATCCGTAACCACCCTCCCCGTCACACCGCCCAAAGTCAGGCCGATATGTTGGTGCCCAAACGCAAAAATGACGCGGTTTGAAGTACCCGAATGCCCGATGACAGGCAGGGAATCCGGCATCGTCGGACGGTGCCCCAACCATGTATCATCCGGCGTGCCGAGATCACCAAACATTTCATGCGATTTGCGTTGCAGATAGTCGGTGCATTTAGTGTTGAAAGCAGCGTCGATAGCGTTGATCTCCACCGTACCCGCAATACGCAGTCCATCCGCCATCGGCGTGGCATAAAACCCTGCTTCAGCCCAGCCTACCGGACGTGAAACCCGGGAACCGTGATTATGATAGATAATGTGGTAGCCGCGCTCCGTGCCCAGAGGCAGGTGTTCAGCACCCGTGCCTTTTATCCCACGAGAGCGAGCACCAGCCGTCAGCGCCAGTCGGCCAACGCGAATCTCAGTGCCATCATCAAGGTGTGCAGTCACCCCGTTATGGTCTGGTTGGCAGCTAACAACGCCGTGCGGTAAATAGGTACCACCCAATTCCTCAAACCGTTGCTGCATCCGGCTTACCAGTTCTTGTGGGCTGGTTATATGCCGAGCGCCCTTGAAACGCAGCCCACGGTGAATAGTTTGTTGCAGGTTAGGTTCCAGTTGGCGCACATCATCCGGGCCAAGTTCATCGAATTCCACGCCCTGCGATGCCCGCATCGTATTGCTGTCTCGCGCACTGTCATAACCGGAACGGCTGGACCAGACATAAAGACAATCATTGTGCACGATGAGATCTTGGGCATTGGCTTCTTCAATCAACGGATCAAGCCCCTCATCGGCATGAGTCAAGAATTGGCCCAGTACCTGGCTGATATGTTTAACACGGGATGCGCGGCAATTATTAAGAAAACCGAACATCCAGCGCGGATTTTTCAACCCGTGCCCGATATTGAAACTCAGCGGGCTTTCACGGCTGGTCAATAAGTGTGGCAGTGAGGTGAAGATTGCCGGGCTATTAACCGGGATGCAAGCGTAAGTGGCGATGGTGCAAGCCGAACCATAGGTGGTGCCCGAACCTGGTGGATTCGGATCACATATCAGCGTTTTCAAGCCCTCTTTTTGCGCCCAAAGCGCCGTGGACATGCCAACCATGCCTGCGCCCACGACGATAAGATCGAAGTCATTCTGTGGTGTTTTCATGCCGGACATTATTCTTTCCCGAACGATTAACTTAAATTAACTTAAATTTCTAAGCACCTACCAAATAACTGATTTCAGCCTACAACCAGACCACAGCGTCTACCTCGGCAGCTCCCGTATGACAAATTTACTTACGCCTCCAACACCAAATACTCATCAATCCCTGCGATCTTATCCTCAGCATGATGATTCACATACAACACCGCCGTCTCACTGCCCGCACAGATTTTCTCAATCAGCGCCAGAACCAACTGCCGGTTCATATCATCCAAACCCAACCCAGGCTCATCCAGAATCAACAGGGGCGGATGTTTCACCATCGCCCGTGCAATCAACAATAAACGTTGTTCACCATAAGATAGTTTAGTAAACGACTGATCCGCCCGTTCACTCATGCCCAATAAGGCCAGCCATTCATCTGCGATAGTTTTCTGCACATCCGTCGGCTTAGTGTATAAACCAATGCTGTCATAAAACCCGGAAATAATCACATTGCGCAAACTCGTTCCGACCCGGTATTCCCATTGCAGCGCCGTCGACACATAACCAATAAACTGCTTAATCTGCCAGATACTTTCGCCGCTGCCACGCTGGAAGCCAAATACAAAAATATCATTCACGTAACACTGCGGATGGTCGCCGGTGATCAGTGACAACAAACAGGTTTTACCACTACCGTTCGGGCCACTGAGCTGCCAATGCTGATTAGGCTGAATCGTCCAATTCAAACCCTCGATAATCACCGCATCGCTGTACTTTATTGAAATATCCGTCAGCCGCACCAAAGGCTGATTCGGATCAAGCGCTGGCAACTTCAGCGCCGGATCAGCCGCAGGCACCTGAAGCTCAGTCGTTTTCAAATGCAATAACTGATAAAGCTCCGCGAAAGCCTGCTCATCATCCCGCTGCACCTGGTGCTGTAACCCGCCGTTATCGACATAGGCGATGTGGGTGATGAAGTCAGGCATTTCATCAAAACGATTCAATACCAACACCATCGGTACTTTGCCAACTAACGTCGCAAGGTGCGCCTGCAACATCGGTAAAGTCGCCGCATCCAAACCATCAAATGGCTCGTCCAACACCAGTAAATCAGGGTTACAGGCTAATGCTCGTATTAACATCACCTTACGTGACTCGCCCGTGGATAACGTGCGGAATGCCCGATCTAACAGGTGTGTCAGACCAAATTTTTCCACCAACTCCTCGGCCAACACCTTATCTTCACACACATCAGACAAGATTTCGGCAACCGGCGTACCCTCGGAAATGACATCCATAATGTCAGCATCATCTTTTTTCAGCTCAGCTGCGATTAGCTCGGCTTGTGCTTCGAAGGATACGATACCTACCTTTGTGGGAATGCCCTGGATATCGCCGGATATGATATCTCCGGCGCTGGCTAATACGGCAGCTAATGCGGATTTTCCGGCGCCGTTGGTACCGGTGATCATCCAGTGTTGATTGGGATCGATTTGCCAGTTGATGTTGTTTAGTTGGAAGCGGTCGTCGAAGTTGACGGTTAGGTTTTTTAGGGTGATTTCAAAAGACATTCAAACTGCCCCACCTACAAGAACTGAAAAGCGTTGTTTAGTAGCACTGAAAAATGGATCTAACTGCCAGGATGTTGGCTCCAGATAGATAGCAGCCAAGTCCTCAAGAGAATCACTGTTATCTAGGTGTTCATCAATATACTGATCTAATTCATCTATCCAGCTAGCACGCAGTTCTACCAGATAAGGCGCCCTCAAATTTAAATCCTTAATCGTTTGCTCAGCCTGCTCTTTCTCAAATTTGCTCAAACCCTCAGCAGGATTAACTTGACCTAATGAATCGTAAACAAAGAAGCGAGAGCAATCTTCCCGCAAACAAGAAATAAACAAGCTCTCATCATAGTTATCGGGCCGGGCATGTCCGCCAAATTGGTTTTCTACTCGTACTCGCTGCAAATCGTTGCTGCTCAAAGCACTTAACACAAGATTACTGAAATCAAAGGTTCGCTGAGGACAATCACTTTTTGGCTGAACATGCTCGATATGTATGCCGATATCCAAACTATCAGGAGCAACCTCACTATAAGCGCACAAACCAAATTGCTCTTCACGTAGAAAACCACTCACCTGACGCTTACCTTCACTACTGAAACTGCCCCAACGGCTGGTGGCTTCTTCAGAAGTTTGCGGAGGATTTTCATCAGCCCTACTCAACGCATGCCCACCAAATTCACGCTTCTCTACAAACCTCATTGAGCAAGTGCCTTTTGCCGACAAATACTACGCTCCAGCTTTTGAAGTTGTGGATGTTTATCACTAAGATGTTTTTTTAATTTAGTGAATAACGCTACCGCTTCATCATCATCATAAAGCCCTTGGTCAACCAGCGAGGTCAGCCGCTGTAACAATTCTCTTTCCTGTGTCGGCGGTAACGGATCAACTAACATGATCGACTGTAAAACCGCATTGCTTGGCTCACCGTAAGAGTGACGCTTTGGAATCTCAACAACTATTTCACCGTTAGTCCCCTTTCCCAACGCTCTAATATTTTCACGCTTAACCGTCGTTAGTACCTGAGGACTATGCGTCGTCACAATGAATTGAATATTTTTAAAGGTATTCCGCAAATTCGGAATAACTTTTTGCTGCCATTCCGGGTGTAGGTGCAGATCAATTTCATCGATGAGTACAACCCCTGCTCCCGCTAGAGGATCATTTAGTGACGGATTCAATAACACAAGACGCTGAGCAATATCAACCACAAGCGCAAATAGTGACTTTTCACCCTGCGACAACTGCCTCACACTCAAAGTAGTACCGCTCTTGTCCACTAATAAATCCAGTACTGGTGAACGCTGCACCCTTAAGTTAGTCAGCTCCGGCAAGAAGCACTCAACAACTCGCACAATAAGCATCAATGTTTTTTTCGACTGCTCTTGAGCAATACCGGACTCAAGTGTTGCTAACTCTTCTTGATACTTAAACCATTTAAAGAAAACCACAAAATTGACAGCTGCATCCAATGCACCTTCATAAGCATCAAATTTATGTTGTTTATCACCTAAATCACCGAGAGCCTTATTGGCATCAGCTCTACTGAACCCAACCGTTCGTTCTGTGGAATAATAACTAATGAGCGGCATATTAAAATCCGGATTTTCTTCATTCGAAAACTTATACAAACTGCCAAGCTGCCCAATAGTCTGCACATTATTTTTTCTTTCACGGTTACTATCATCTCTGGACTTAGAAAGGTTAATATTATATTGAAGGCCTGAGTTTAAATGTAAGTCAGCAACAATAGCAGCATACTCTGACACAACACCATCTTCACAATGGATATCCAGTTCATCAATGTGCCCAACTGAACCGCTGTTGCGGCGCTTAGTGACCCTAAGAGTCACCCAATGCAAACACTTCGACAACGCATCTAAAATAGCAGTTTTACCAGCGCCATTGACTCCAACAATGACTACTAATTTCTCGTCATTACTACCATGACTAAGTAAAGGTATCTCAACATCGAAAAATGCCCTGAAACCCACCAATTTGATAGATTCAACAGCCAGTGACTGATCAGAAAACCCCTCTAATGCCTTCGCCGCGTAATAAGTAGATTTTTCACCATCCTGCTCAACAAAACTACCATCCCGATAATTTTCATATAACTGAAAGGCTGCTTTCACATCACCCTGATTTGCACGATGCTCCAATTCTCTCATCGACGGACGCTTCTTACTCATGCCGCACCTCCAAATAATTGCTTCATGACTTCATCGCCATATTTTACTGCCATACGTGCCAAAAAATCCGGCTCAACATCATTAGCAAATGCCAACAGACCACACAAATGTGAAAAATCTTCTTTGTTAAGCTTTCCGATACTATATTTATGGATTAATGAAGAAATATAACGTTTGCGCCGTCTCCCCAAAGAAATACCACCTTCGTTTGTGAGAGTCACACCAGTTACGTGCCGGTTACTTGCCTTAGATGAAAACACCGTTTTAGCTTCGTTAACTGTAATAAACCCGTCTAACTCAGATACTAAAAGCCGCTTAACTAAAGCAGGTATATCAAAAAGCACTCCTTTTCTATTGGTCGAAAACGTTAAATCATCCGCATAACGTGAGTACCTGATGCCCTGCTGCTTACACTCAATATTCAGCACTTCGTCAAATAGATACAACACAGCATTAGAAACAAAAGGTGAACTTGGTGCACCAATACTTAGCACTAATTTTCCACCACTCTTCTTACTAGGCCGCCAAAAGAGAAGTTGCCTCAACATTTGCTCATCATTTGCAGACAGGGTCACTCCTAACTTAACACTCATCTCCACAAAAAACTGATCAGTAATACTATGGAAAAAACGCTGAAAATCCATTTTCAACAAGTAACGAGAATTCTGGTGATACTCCGCATTTGCTTTAATGCCAAGTCCTTTGCGGTAAGCATAGGCACAGGGGTGTATCTTAAAAAACTCACCCAAATGGTTGACCGCAGCCTTTTGGTATTTTTTTAGATCTTTAGCAGGGTGCGCAATGATACGCTTTCCAGAAGTTCTTTTCGGAATGGCATAAATTTTATACTTATTGGGGGCCGCTTCAAGAAAACGTCGCAACGCCTTTGGCGTGACTGAACAGGTTTCGCATACGAACGCTTCTAGCTGCAAAATCACCCTACTCCATGCAAAAAGTGCCTAACCCACAAAGGAGTTAAGCACTGATTATAAGCTCTTTACTCAGATGCAGCGGAATAGACTTTTCTATTTCTCACTGACAGCGCCGTTTGCTGTCATTGAGAAATAGAAAAGTCTATTTCGCAACAGCAAACCCACTCAATAAATTAGAGTCTGGCTCAACGCCCGACTAGACCAAAATGTTGATAGTCCAAAACACTAAAGAGCAATGTCAGTCTATCTTACCGGCTACAGTTGATCAATATAACTTAAAAAGCCTTACCACTTCCGGACAAACTGGAAACACAAGGTTGGTGCCATCAAATAAGACAGTATCTGGGCAGCAGAAAGCTACCCAGATATCCAAAGCTATACTAAACCTAAACAATCTTCTTCATATCAGCCATATAACCACGCAGCTCAGCACCAATCGCTTCAACCGGATGGCTACGCAGCGCAGCATTCACTTCGATCAGACGTGCATTATCAACGCCCATATCATCCAACTCCAGACCACGACCAATCACGTCAGTCTTAATGTCTTTCATGAAATCAGTCAGCAGTGGCAGGCACGCATGATTATACAAATAACAACCGTACTCAGCCGTATCAGAAATCGTCGCGTTCATTTCGTACAGTTTCTTACGTGCGATGGTGTTAGCAATCAGCGGCGTCTCATGCAGTGACTCATAGTACGCAGAATCAGCAATAATACCCGCAGCCGTCATCGTCTCAAACGCCAGTTCAACACCCGCTTTCACCATCGCTACCATCAGGATGCCGTTGTCGAAATATTCCTGTTCAGAAATTTCCATGTCGCCAGCCGGTGTCTTCTCGAACGCCGTCTCAGCAGTTTCAGCACGCCAGCCCAACAGGTTCACGTCATCATTCGCCCAATCTTCCATCATGGTCTTAGAGAAATGACCGGTCATGATGTCGTCCTGATGCTTGTGATACAAGGTACGCATAATGTCTTTCATGGCTTCCGACAGATCAAACGCTCTGATCTTCGCAGGATTAGACAAACGGTCCATCATATTAGTCACACCGCCATACTTCAGCGCTTCAGTCACAGTTTCCCAACCGAACTGAATCAACTTAGAAGCATAACCTGCATCAACGCCCTCTTCGATCATCTTGTCGAAGCACAACAGCGAACCCGTCTGTAACATGCCGCAAAGAATAGTCTGCTCACCCATCAGGTCAGACTTCACTTCCGCAACGAATGATGACATCAGAACACCAGCCTTGTGGCCACCGGTTCCAACTGCATAAGCTTTAGCCAATGCCAGACCTTCGCCCTTAGGATCGTTGTCTTCATGAACCGCGATCAGCGTCGGCACACCAAAACCACGCACATATTCAGCACGTACCTCAGAACCCGGACACTTAGGCGCAACCATAATAACGGTCAAATCATCACGAATCTTCATGCCTTCTTCAACGATATTAAAACCGTGGGAATAAGACAGACAAGCACCCTCTTTCATCATCGGCATAATCGCATTCACAACAGCGGTATGCTGCTTATCAGGCGTCAGGTTCAGCACGATATCAGCTGTAGGAATCAACTCTTCATATGTACCGACTGTGAAGCCATTTTCAGATGCATTTTTCCAGGACTGACGCTTCTCTTCAATCGCCGCAGCACGCAAGGTATAAGACACATCAAGACCACTGTCACGCAGGTTCAAACCTTGGTTCAAGCCCTGTGCGCCACAACCGATAATGACCATTTTCTTGCCTTTCAGCGCGTCCACACCTTCAGTAAATTCATTGAGGTGCATAAAACGGCATTTAGCCAACTGGGCCAGTTGCTCACGCAAAGGCAGCGTGTTGAAGTAATTATTCGACATAAGAGACAGTTCCATTGAATAGTAGAGAATGAGGTACACAGTAATAGTGCAAATTTTTAACAGCATTTTATAGCAATCCACTTCTTTCGTAAATTGATATAAATGCAAAACAACGTGCCATATCTTGCAATCACACGATATAATCGCGTCAATGAATACACGTAGCCTGACTCACTTTCTCACCTTAACTGAATACTTACATTTTGGTAAAGCCAGCAGCGCCTGCAATATCAGTATTTCTGCCCTGTCCCGAAATATTCGCCAACTCGAAGAAGAACTGGACGTCACCCTGTTTCACCGTGATAACCGCAGTGTGGTGTTGACTAAAGAAGGCATTAAGTTCCAGCAATACGCCCGTGAGACCATCAATAAATGGGGACTTATCCGCCATGAACTCACCGACAATGCTGGCCAACTACTGGGTGAGATTAGTCTGTATTGTTCTGTGACAGCCAGTTATAGCATCTTATTTGACCTGTTGAATCGCTTACGTAATGAACATACCGGGATCGAAATAAAACTGCATACCGGAGGGCCGGAACATGCCATTGCGCGGGTGATTGAAGGCAAAGAAGAAATCAGCATCGTGGCCCACCCTGGTACATTGCCGCGTGGTGTCGTATTCAAAGCGATTACTACCTCCCCCCTTTTGTTTATCGCACCACTGGAAAACAGTGACTTTGGACTACCTGCCTTGCCGCCTGCCTCGCCGGAACAATGGGCAGACATACCGATGATCCTGGCCGAAGGGGGCATTTCACGTAACCGGATTAATGCCTTTTTTAGTGACATGAGCATTAGCCCGCGCATCTATGCCCAGGTGGCGGGCAATGAAGCCATTGTGAGCATGGTGAGTCTGGGTTTAGGCGTAGGCGTAGTGCCCGAAATTGTGCTGGAACACAGCCCGATGACCGACAAAATACGAATACTGGATGTGCAGCCGGAACTGGAAGCATATAACGTGGGCTTGTTTACGCTGAAAAAACACCTGAAAAATCCATTGGTGGAGGCGTTTTGGAAGTTGGTGGATTAAGCAGCTACAGCTTTCTTCCTAAAACCCCACCACACCAGCAAATTCAACACCACCGTGCTCACACAGATAAACACGATTACCCGCAGGAAAAACACCTTGGGCATCAGATACCAGGATACATCTGTTTGATTGGTTCGCCATAAATCATTATCGAACAGCATGGGATGAAAAACTTTGATCCAAAAACTGTTGAAAAACGGAGAAATGAGCACCACCACCAACAACAACCCCAGACTAATAACCAAAGCATGCCGCGCATAGTTTACATAGTCTTTGCGCCCTCTTTTAACCAACAGGTAATCCAGTAAAAATGTGAAACTAACCAAGGCAAAAAGAAGAAAAACGCCATCATAAATGGCACGCACTTCCAAAAGGTGTTTGTTTTCTTTATCCGTCCAGGGAGGATCCAGTACCTGCCTTTGATGCAAGAAAAGTTGGCTCAGCTCACTAGTCGCTTGCTTCACAGCAGGCTCACCTAGATACCCGCAGCGCTCATTCCAGTGGCAATTAGCTTGGTAAAGCACCGGCGAATAAATAGCAAAAGCTAGTGGCAAACAGAAAAGCCAGAACAGTAATAACAAAGGGAATAATAATTTTTTAACAGACTGCATCAGTGTTATCAATTGCTCCGGCTTTACTGAATATCTCATTATCCAACGCCCAATCTGCTGACGCAGCCCCCATTAACAGACTCCAACCCAGCAGTACACCACTCGTTTTTTTCATAAAATTGTTCATTACTCACTCCATTGATCATTGAATTTTTATATATCTTTAACCAGCCGCAGCGCATCATAAATCGCCGCATGTGTGTTTCGTGCCGACACCGCATCACCAATGCGAAACAACTGAAAACGACCGGCAGGGTTCCTCGTTACTGATTGCACCTCACCTGCGATCAAAGCATCCTGATCCACTTCACCTCCATTAGATGACAATGGTTTCAGTTCAAAATACAAATCATCCAGCGGTAACGTACCATAATTAACCACCACCTGATCATATTCAGCTTCATAGCGGTGATCACTGTAGTCAGTACCAATTATAGCTGTTAATTTCGTACCCACACGTTTCACATCCAACAAACGTCGGGCCATGGTGAATGCCACATCCTTATCCTGCAACGAACGCATATACGGCACTAAATTCATCGCCATAATATCCGGTGCAAAAGTACGATCAGGCGTCATAATTTCTACTGTCGATCCGGCGGAAGCCGCTACTTCAGCTGCCTGCAATCCTGGATGATCACCACTTTCATCATAAATCAGCACCGACTTTCCAGGTCTCTCATCACCCGAAATAATATCCCAACTGCTGACCACCTCTGTCTGCTCGCGCTTACTCTCAAACAGCTCCATATTGGGCAGCCCACCCGTCGCGACGATAACCACATCCGGCTTTAACACCGCCACATCCTCAGCCTCAGCCCAAAGGTTATAGTGAAACTCAACACCTTTGGCCGCACATTGCGCCAAACGCCAATCAATAATTGAGATCATGTCACTACGACGCGGTGATAAGGCCGTAAGGCGCACCTGACCACCTGCTTTTGAAGCCGCTTCAATCACCGTCACCTCATGCCCACGCTCAGCCGCCACCCGCGCAGCCTCCAGCCCACCGGGGCCGGCCCCAATCACCACCACCTTTTTCTTTTGCGCGGCCGGACTAATCGTATGCGGCATAGTCAGCTCACGCCCGGTCGCAGCATTATGGATACACAGCGCCTCACCAGCCTGATAAATACGATCTAAACAATACGTTGCCCCCACACAAGGCCGGATATCATCCTCACGCCCTTCCGTGATTTTCCGAACAATATGTGGGTCAGCAATGTGCGCACGGGTCATGCCTACCATATCCAGTAAACCTGCACGAATCGCATGCCTAGCCGTCGCCACATCCGGAATTTTTGCCGCATGAAATACAGGCAGGTTGGTCGCCTTTTTAACCGCACCGGCAAAATCAAGGTGCGGTGCATTCTGCATGCCCTGAACTGGAATCAGATCAGTCATCGCCGGATCAGTGTGGATACGCCCGCGCACCACATTTAAGAAATCAATTTGCTGTGTGGCTTCCAAAGCTTTGGAAATCTTAATACCGTCTTCAGCGCTAATGCCGCCTTTCTGAGCCTCATCAGCGGTATAACGAAACCCGACGATGAACTCATCACCCACCCGCTGGCGAATCGCTGACAATACATCCATCGGAAAACGCAAACGGTTTTCCAAGGTATCCGCACCATAAGGCCCCGCTAAGTCATTGGTCAGCGGTGACCAGAACTGATCTAACAAATGGCCATAGACCTGCAACTCGATGCCATCCATGCCACCGGCCTGCATGCGCTCCGCAGCATCGGCAAAATCAGTGATAATGCGCTCGATATCCCAGTCCTCAATCAACTTAGGGTAACCACGGTGTGCCGGCTCCCGATGCTTAGATGAAGACACCACCGGCAACCAATCACCCTTATTCCACATCGTGCGCCGCCCCAGATGCGTGAGCTGAATCATCACTGCGCAACCATGCTCATGACAACTGTCAGAAAGCGCCTGTATCCACGGCACCACTTCGTCTTTGTAAGCCAATATATTATTGAAAACAGGCGGACTATCTTTTGATACCGAAGCAGACCCCGCTGTCATCGCCAACGCCACACCTGCTTTAGCCCGTTCCTCATGGTAAGCCCGATAGCGTTCTTTTGGCATCCCATCCACCGGATAAGCCGGCTCATGGCTGGTGGTCATAATGCGATTTTTCAGCGTCAGATGCTTCAACCGGAAAGGTTGCAATAACGGGTCTGTTGACATGGGAAGCTCCTTGATGGCGCATAGTACCGGGATAACGAACATCAGTTTAGTGGCAGCCTGACACCACGGTCAATATTGGGACATTTCTTAGCATCACATCTCACACAAATTTCCCCCAACCCCACATCTTCATATAAACTATCTAACTAGCTAACACCGAAAACAAAAACCACTTTCAGGAAGAATTTATGCAATACACATTTCAGGCCGCAGCCAACGCTGCAAAAGTCTCCGCAGACTGCGTTATTGTTGCTATCTATAAAGATGGCCAGCTATCCGCCGCTGCACAACAAATTGACGATAGCAGCCAGGGTAAACTGAAAGCATTCCTTGAACTGGGCGACTTCAACGGCGCTCAGTCAAGCAGCCAGCTGCAATATGATATTGAAGGTGTCAATGCCAAACGTGTATTGCTGGTCGGTCTGGGTGATAAAACGAAGCTGACCCAGGATATTTTGGCGCAGGCCACATTAAGTGCTGCTCAGCAGTTAAAAACTAAAAAGGCAGGCAACGTTGTTTCGTTCCTGAGCGATGAAGCTTCTACTGAACAACGCTCTGCTGCCGTGCGCTTATCCATCCAGTCTGTCACACAAGCGCTGTATGATTTTTCGGCGTTTAAGAGCAAAAAAAGTGACAAACAGCCATCACTGGAAAGCTGGGCAGTGGCCCATACTGAAGCCGGTGATTTCAATGAAGATGTGCGCAAAGGCACGGCTATCGGCGCGGGCATCGCACTGTGCAAAGACCTGGGCAATATGCCGTGTAATGTGTGCACACCGACTTATCTGGCTGAAACCGCACAGGAAATGGCTGATCATTCAGACAAAGTTACGCTGGAAGTGCTGGAAGAAAGCGACATGGAAGCACTCGGTATGGGTGCTTTTATATCTGTCAGCAAAGGTAGCACCGAACCGGGCAAAATGATCATCCTGCACTATAAAGGTGGCAACGCAGGTGATGCACCGGTGGCACTGGTGGGTAAAGGTATCACCTTCGACACGGGCGGTATCTCGTTGAAGCCAGGCGCTAAGATGGATGAAATGAAATACGACATGTGTGGTGCTGCCAGCGTATTGGGTAGCCTGAAAGCGGCCATCGACATGGACTTACCGCTTAATATGGTGGTGGTGGTTGCCGCAGCTGAAAACATGCCAGCCGGTAACGCCAGTAAGCCGGGCGATGTCGTGACTACGATGTCAGGCCAAACCGTGGAGATCCTTAATACGGACGCTGAAGGCCGCTTGGTTTTGTGTGATGCACTAACTTACGTTGAGCAATTCAAACCATCTGCGGTCATTGATGTGGCGACACTGACCGGTGCGGTCATTGTGGCATTGGGCCATCAAACATCGGGCCTGATGAGTAACAGTAACGACCTCGCACAAGAAGTGTTAGCCGCCGCAGCCACAGCAAATGATGAGGCATGGCAGTTGCCTATCAGTGAAAAATACCAGAAGCAACTGAAAAGTAACTTTGCGGACATGGCGAATATTGGTAGCCCCGGTGCAGGCAGCATTACAGCAGCTTGCTTTCTGGCACATTACACAGAAAACATGAACTGGGCACACCTGGATATCGCCGGAACTGCTTGGGATGGTGGCGCGAAAAAAGGTTCTAGCGGCCGTCCGGTGCCTTTGTTAACACAATTCCTGATGACCCGTGCCTATTCGGCATAATTATAAATAATGACCAGAATATCATTCTATGTGGGTCAATCCGATACTTTACAGGCTCGCTTATTGCTGGCCTGTAAAGTGCTGGAAAAAGCCCAGATGCAAGCGCTGAATACCTACATTCACCTGGATTCGGCAACAACTTGTCAGCAACTTGACGAGTTAATCTGGACGTATAACGAACTGAGCTTTATCCCACACAATATTGCGCCACAACAGGAAGAAGGCGTACGTGTGCAACTGGGGCATGATCATGAGCCGATGGAAGATTGTGACTTTCTGATTAATTTATCCAATGAAATGCCGGCCTTTTACGCCCGCTTTGCACGGATGGCTGAAATACTTGATCAAGAACCTGACATTTTGTTCGCTGGTCGTGAACGTTACAAATTTTACCGCGACAGAGGTTATAATTTGGACTACCATCAATTGTGATAGCTATTTATCGCAATTATCAACGGTCACATTAATTTATTAATAAATTTTATACCTATGAACAGACAACAGGATTTTGATACAACAATCCGCATACCGGTAATAACCGATCTCGTGCGTCCGGGCGATCCTGATATTATTAGTCGGGTAAAGTCGGGTGAATCCAGCGCCAATCAGCAGAATTTTGAAAAACGCCTGAAAGAGCGAATTTCTGAACTACAGTCTGCAGCTGACGGAGAAGATGGGTACACCGGATTAGCGCGTGCCCACGCAATACGCTCTGAACAAAGGGATTCGGATGACGAAAACCCAGATAACACCGAAACACCTAATCAATCCCACTCAATGAACAAGGATTATGAGCAACAGATCGATAAACGCCGTGATGAAATGATTCGTGAGCTTTCGACCATGTTAAAGTGATCAGAATTCGCGTTATACTATCCGGCTATTTCACGGACTCAATGACGCGGACTCATGGATAAAACTTACCAACCACAAGATCTCGAACAACGCTGGTACCAGTTCTGGGAAGAACAGAATCTTTTCACCCCTAAAGGTGAGGGTGAACCCTACAGTATCATGCTCCCGCCACCCAATGTGACGGGCACACTCCACGTCGGCCACGCCTTCCAACATACCATTATGGATATTCTCACCCGCTATCACAGCATGAAGGGTGACAACACCTTGTGGCAGCCGGGCACTGACCACGCCGGTATCGCCACACAAATGGTGGTGGAACGTCAGCTCAATGCCGAAGGCAAAGACCGTCATGATCTTGGGCGGGAAAAGTTTCTGGAGCGCGTCTGGGACTGGAAAAAAGAATCTGGTGACACTATCACCCGCCAAATGCGTCGTATTGGTACCTCCTGTGACTGGTCACGTGAGCGCTTCACGATGGACGAAGGTATGTCCGAAGCAGTCCTCGATGTATTCGTTAAGTTGTATGACGAAGGCCTGATTTACCGTGGCAAACGTCTGGTGAACTGGGATCCGGTTTTCCATACCGCTCTTTCTGACCTGGAAGTCTTATCCGAAGAAGAAGACGGCCACATGTGGCACCTCAAATATCCAATAGCCGATGAATACGGCAACGCTACCGAAGAATACCTGATTGTTGCCACTACCCGTCCCGAGACGCTGCTGGGTGATAGCGGTGTGGCTGTTCACCCTGAAGATGAGCGTTATCAACACCTGATTGGCCGGCATATCTTATTGCCGCTGGTGAATCGTTTGATCCGGATTGTGGGTGATGAACATGCTGATCCGGAAAAAGGCACGGGTTGTGTAAAAATCACACCTGCGCATGATTTCAACGATTACGAAGTGGGCAAACGTAATAACCTCGAACTAATCAATATCTTCACCATCGACGCCAGTCTGAATGATGAAGCACCGGAAAAATACCGGGGCATGGATCGTTATGCTGCACGTAAGCAGATTGTGGCGGATATGGACATGCTCGGCTTACTGGATGAGATTAAAGACCATAAACTGATGGTGCCACGAGCAGAACGCGGCGGCACTGTGGTCGAACCTTATTTGACAGACCAGTGGTATGTTGATCTGACCCGTGATGTACAGCCCGATGGCCGCCCCGGTGGCAAAGCTGAAATTACCGACCCGTCGATTGCAGCGGTCAGTGAGGGAAAGATTAAGTTTGTGCCTGAAAACTGGGATAAAACGTATTACCAATGGATGAATAATATCCAGGATTGGTGTATTTCACGCCAACTGTGGTGGGGGCACCGCATTCCGGCCTGGTATGACGACAATGGAAAGGTTTATGTCGGGCATGATGAAGCCACAGTCCGTGAAAAGTATTCATTAAGTGCTGATATCAACCTGAAACAAGATGAAGATGTACTCGATACCTGGTTCTCCTCTGCGCTGTGGCCATTTTCCACACTCGGCTGGCCGGAACAGACGGATGCATTAAAAACATGGTACCCGACCAGCGTGTTAGTGACCGGTTTCGACATTATCTTCTTCTGGGTAGCGCGGATGATCATGTTCGGCACTAAGTTCGGACAGGACATTCCATTCCATGAAGTTTATATCACCGGACTGGTCAAGGATGCAGACGGCAAGAAAATGTCCAAATCCAAGGGCAATACGCTTGATCCACTCGATATCATTGATGGTATCGACCTGGAAGCACTGGTGGCGAAACGCACCTCCGGCATGATGCAGCCCTATCTGGCTGAAAGAATTGAAAAATCCACCCGAAAGCAGTTCCCGGAAGGTATTCCTGCCTACGGTACGGATGCGGTGCGTTTTACCTTCGCCTCATTGGCTTCCACCGGACGTGATGTGCGTTTGGACCTGAACCGGGTTGAAGGTTATCGTAATTTCTGTAACAAGCTATGGAATGCAGCGCGTTATGCCCAGATGCAGTGTGCTGATAAAGACACCGGACTCGATGAATCCGTTGAAATCAAACTGTCCATCGCTGACTTGTGGATCCGCTCAGAACTACAGAAAGTTGAATCTGAAGTGGCCGATCATATTGATCACTACCGTTTCGACCTGGCCGCAAAAACCTTGTATGAGTTTATCTGGCACGAATACTGTGACTGGTATCTGGAATTGTCTAAGCCGGTTCTCAGCAAACATAACGATGATGAGGCAGCCAAACGTGGCACGCGCCGTACCTTAGTAAGCGTGCTGGAAACATCCCTGCGCCTGACGCATCCGTTTATGCCTTATATCACCGAAGAAATCTGGCAAAGTATTAAAGACTTATCCGGCAAACAAGGTGCGTCCATTATGCTGGAAGCATGGCCAATAGCTGATAACAGCAAGCGTGATGCGGAAGCTGAAACTCAAATTGGCTGGGTGAAAGAGTTCATTATGGGCATTCGCCGTATCCGCTCAGAAATGGACATTAAACCCGGACAGGAGCTGTCTATTCTGCTGCAAAACTGGAGCGCTGAAGATCAGGCGCTTTATATCAAAACAGAAGCCTTTACACGTACATTAGCGAAAGTGGAGTCAGTGGAATGGCTGGAAGCTGGCGCTGAATCACCTGAGTCTGCGACTGCATTGGTGGGTGATATGAACATCCTGATTCCATTGGCCGGATTGATTGATAAGGATGCAGAAATTACGCGCCTGGAAAAAGAAATTGCCAAGCTGGAAAAAGGCCTGATCGGGCTGGAAGGACGCCTGAATAATCCTAACTTTACGGAACGCGCTAAGCCGGAGGTTGTCTCAAAAGCACGCGAACAGGCTGAGGAACAACGTTCAGCGATGGAGCAACTACAGAGCCAGTTGGAAAAAATTCAGGCGATGTGATGCTTTGATACTTATTAATCCGGAACCCTTTATATGAAGAAACTATTACTCCTAAGTCTGTTACTACTGTTAAGCCCGCTGCTGGTTCACGCTGACACAGAAACAGATGGCCAGAAGCAATTCTTTGATATTGTTTTTGAAAGAATTGCAGAAAATGGCGAGGAAATGCTTTGTGAGCAGGAAGCTTACACCGCTTGTTTTGACGAGGATAAAACGGCCTGCATCGCCTCGCAGTCAACTCATAAAGCTGACTGCTTAGAAGTCTTCACCGCTAACCGCAGTAAAAATCCCGGCACAAACCATACTTTCGCTTTTATGCAATGCATGAAAGCGAAACATGTTGATGCGGAAAAGGACGCAAAACCTGAAGCAGCCGGGTGCACACAAAAAGCCATGAGCACCATTAAATCCTCACCTTACTCTAAACGGATTGAAGTGGTATTTGCGCTGACAGTTTCGGATCAACGTATTGCCGAAGACTTGTGTGATCAGACCACGGTGTTTACCTGCCCTTCCGATAGCAGTGATAAGGATAGTTGTAAACAGCGTATCAACAAAAACAAAGTCAGCTGCATGGCGACGATTAAAGAAAACGTATTGACGAGTGAGACGCTTATAGCTGAAGGTGTCGCCGGAGAAAATTACATGTCATGCCTGATGGAAAAGAACGTGTGCAACTAAGATGATTTGCTTAAAAACACACCGTTAATCGGTTAACGTTGGGGGAAAATCCAAACTCAGCTTATTATTCAATGCACATTGATAAGGAACTGCCCATGAATAAAGGCAGCGCCTAAATATCAATTAAAGAATCATGAGGGTGGTTCCCAGTTTTCTTAGTGCATTGATAAAATGCCTTTCAGCCCGGTTTACCGGGCTATTTTAATTCAGGGCCGGTAAAAAGTTAGCGCGCTCCAACACAATATCCCGTAACTGATTTCCACTCCGCAAGGTTAATTGCACACGCTTATTAGCAAATAAACGTGGCCAGACCTGATAAGCATTATCAGCTCTTTGTCCATTCACCGCGACAATACGCTCACCCACTTGCAAACCACTGCGCTGTGCCGGACTGTTCGGTAACACCACTTCAATCACATTACTACTCGCCAAACGAAAACCAAATCCGCCCGCCATTTGCCGCCGCTGAAATTTACTGTCGATTAATAAACGCTTATTAGGAAAATCAAAAGTGACACGCTGCCGACCTAATAAACCATTACCTAAACTACCCGCCAAACCCGTTTGCTGGTAACGGTGGTTATTCAGAGGCAATGAAACCGCTATGTCATGATAAAACTGCCGCCCCAGTTGCAACTGCCTTATCCGCGCTAATCGCGCCGGAATATTGCCGCCTAAATCACGGGTCTCAACAAAACTGAACTGAGACCCCGGACTAAGCCGGGAAAATGAAGGCAATAGCACCAATGAAGTCGCGTTACCGGTATCTAAGATGAAATTTGCTGACCTGCCACCATCGACAATGGTACGCACTACCGGCACACCACCCTGCAAACGGAATGGCACGACTAAAGCTGATCCGGCTCCGGATAATGAGCGGGCCAGAATAATTTTACGCTGCTGAAAATCCAGGGACACCGCGAGCTTTGCCAAAGCAGGCACACCCAGAATACCGCTAACCACATAACCGGGTGCTGATAGGTAAGATAAATCGGTGGCACTGGCACTCTGACGGTTTAATTTCAAATCACCTATTTTCACCAGCGGTAATTGATAATGCGTACTGGTCTGTCGCCCGCCAATCGTGGCCATTTCACTGGAAGCCACTGCTCTCAGCTTTAACTGCTCCGCCAATCCGCTGGCTATCAGGTTATGCGAAGAACCCGTGTCCAGTAACCACCAATACTTCAGCCCCTTCATATCAATTTGCACTAAAGGCAATACGGCCCGGTCATTGGTATGCAGCACGTGCATCGCTACAGTTGTCGATGTTGCCGAACTGGCATAACGAGGAGCCGAGGGTTCCGGCATTCTGCTACAGCCGATCGCGCTCAGCAGCATTAGAAATAATACGCCGCCTCTTAAAAAACCCTTAATTGACATTCCCATCAATCCGACGACCACTTGAAGCCAAAAGCGCCAATCGCCAGAAACACTACCGCCGTCACCGCCAGAATCAACAGGTGCGACATAATATCCATTAGCCCTGCGCCATCCAGCATAATACTGCGGGCGGCTGTCAGCATATGTGTGAGTGGAGACAATTGGCTCACCGCCTGTAATAAATAATGCGTACCTTCCATGGAAAACCAAACCCCGGACAGTAACATCATCGGCCAGGTCAACAGGTTCAGCAAACCACCGGCCAGCTCTTCACTGCTGACTCGTGCCGCTACCACCAGCCCCAACGAAATCAGGCTGAATGTTCCGGTCACCAACACCAAAAACAGACTCAGATAACTGCCCTCCATCGTGAAATCCAGCAACAAATTAGTCCCCATAAACACCACCGAGGTCACCGTCACCACCAGAATCAACCGTGATAATACCTGTGATAATAAAAATTCTGTCGCAGACAGGGGCGTGGCTTTCAGGCGTTTAAGATAACCATTTTTGCGATAACGCACGATAACAAAGCCAACACCAAACAAACAACTGAACATAATATTCATGCCCAAAATGCCGGGCACCACCCAGTCAACGTAACGGACTTGTTTACCTTGCGCCTTTTGCTGGTTCAATTTCAGGCCATCACTGCCTTTTAAAATCAGCTCCAGAAAGTAACCCTTAGGCGACTCATCATTCACCCAGTAATGCATCTTGCCTGCCCGCAAATCAACCAGCATATCAATCTGATGCCGACCGACCTTGCCAATCACCTTGTCAAGCGTCTTACTATCCGGTTGATAATAATTCACAAAACGCGTACCCAAAAAAGGATGCAGCGCGGCATAAGCAGCAGGGAGGTCTTTCTCCTCTGCATCGATTTGCTGATCCGCCACCACCGCGACTTTAAACAACGGCTGGCCCTCACCAGAAAATAAAAATGCTAACCCAAAGACCAATACAACCGGTAAAACCAAATTCCAGGCCATCGTAGAACGATCACGGATAAACTCCAGATTACGCGCATAAAACGCCGCCCAAATACGCTCAAACATCCTTTTCATGTGCGAATCACCCGCTGACAGCAAGGCACAAGGGGCAGGTCTGTGTGGACAAGGTGGAGGCTGAGGACTGTCTCAGCGCAGCGAGTTCCGCAGGCCGGAAGCTTGTACATGCAGACCTGTTCCGTCTTAAACAAGCGGCTCATGAACGCAACTCCTTACCCGTCAACTCAATAAACAAGTCTTCCAGTGTCCGGGAGCGCACCTTCAGGTGGGTCAAGGAAGCCCCTTTCTCTATCAATTGAGTAATCGTCTGATTCACATCGCGCGTGGTAATCTCAACCACCTTTTTCACCTTATCCAATACCCGGTGCTGCAAATCCTTAGCCGCCTCCGGAAAATCTTCCAACGGTAACTCGATAATCACATCCTGGAAATGCTCAGCTAGCAAGGCATCCGGTGAACCTTCAGCAATGATTTTGCCATGATCCATAATCGCAATTTCATCACACAGGTTATAAGCCTCTTCCATGTAATGCGTGGTCAACACAACGGTCTTATTACGCGCCTTAATACGATTAACCAGTTCCCAGAAATTCAACCGCGCCTGAGGGTCTAACCCGGTGGTTGGTTCATCAAGAAACACCAGATCAGGATCATTCACCAGCGCAATGGCGAGGAGTAAGCGCTGCCGCTGGCCGCCGGATAATTTACGCGCATCGCGATCCAGATAAGACTCCAAAGAACAAATCTCAATCAACTCATCCAACGCCAGACCGGAACCATAAAAACTACTGAAGAGTTTAAGTTGCTCCTTAACCGTCAGAAAGTCCTGCAAAGCCGTGGATTGAAACTGGATACCCGCTTCATTGCGAAACCGTTCACCCTGCTCCGCACCTTTGTACAAAACAGTACCACCGGTAGCGGGTGTAATCCCTTCCATAATTTCAATGGTAGTCGTTTTGCCCGCACCATTCGGCCCCAACAAGCCAAAACAAATCCCGGGCCGCACAGCGAAACTAACACCATCAACGGCTTTCACCTCTGGGTAATATTTCTGTAACTGCCGGACTTCAATAATGCTCGTATATTTATTCGTATCAGTACTCATGCACAATCAGACCTGTTAAAACACGTTACGTTCTTCGACTACTTGTTCAAGAATGAGCCAGTCTGCGTAGACAAGCTTCCGGCCTGCGGAACTCGCTGCGCTCAAACAGTCCTCAGCCTCCACCTTGTCCACACAGCCCGACTCTTACTGTTCTGATTTAATCGGTGACCCGCTCTTTAAGCCAGACTTTTGCTGACAATCTCCATCACATCAACCGACAGGCCTTCATGTGCCTGAATGCGCTCAAGCTGCTGACGCATTAAACCGGAACGGCCTGGCTCAAAGTGTTGCCAGCTCATTAATGGCCGCACCATACGTGATGCAACCTGTGGGTTCAGATCATTCAGTGTAATCACCTGATCCGCCAGAAACTCATAACCACTGCCATCAGCCGCATGGAAATGACGTGGATTACGCATGGCAAAGCTACCCACCAGCGAACGCACTTTGTTCGGATTACGAATATCGAACAGTTTGTGATCCATTAATGCCCGAATCTGCGTTAAAGTACCCGGCAAGGTTGAGCATGACTGCAAAGCAAACCACTTATCCATCACCAAGGTATCTGACTGCCAACGGTCATGGAAATGCTGCAAAGAAACCTCACGCTGCTCACAATCGATATCAGCCAACACACTGAGCGCTTCCAATGAATCCGTCATATTATTGGCTTGTTGGTACTGCGTCTCGCACAACTTATTAACCGCCTCATCCTTTATGCGCCCCAGATAAGACAGACAAACGTTCTTAAGCTTGCGCTGCCCCATACTCACAGCATCAATCTGATACTCACCACCAGCGCTACTTTGCAGCCGCTCATAATAACGCTCAAGATCCATACGCAGTGCTTTCGCCAACGTGCTATAAACAAATTCACGCACTTCATAAATCGCTTCGGGATCAGCAGGCTGCACCATTTCGATCACATCACTCATCGAAGGTAACATCAGCGCCTCAGCACGCAACGCCTCATCCAGTGAATCATCATTCAATACACTTTGGAATGCCTCAATGAATTCATGATCAAGCCCGAGACCTTCAACGGTTCCATGACTGTCCAACAGCGTCAAAAAGGTCTGCATGGCCAAACGCTGACCGGCATCCCAGCGATTGAAAGCATCACTGTCATGCTTCATCAGGAACACCAAGTCGGCATCAGAATAGTCATATTCCAATCGCACTGGTGCAGAAAAGCCTCTCAACAAAGACGGTACCGGCTTCTGGCTCACGCGACTAAAGGTGAATGATTGTTCCGCCTCAGTGACCCGTAAGACCGGCTTAATTTGCTTGCCGTTCTCAGACAGCAGCGGTAGATCCTGCCCATCCTCACCCAATAAGCCGATTTCCAATGGAATCAGGTTAGGCTGCTTAGACTCCGCCTCAGAGGTAGGCGCACACGACTGGCTAACCTGCAAAGTACAAGTCTGCTGATCAGCATTATAATCCATGCTGACCTCAACCTCAGGCGTGCCAGCCTGATCGTACCAATGCTGTAATTGTGCCAAATCAACCTTATTAGCATCCGCCATAGCCGCCAGAAAATCTTCCGTGGTCACCGCTTCGCCATCATGACGCTCAAAGTACAAATCCATACCGGCCCGGAACCCATGACGGCCCAATAATGTTTGGTATAAACGCACCACTTCAGCACCCTTCTCATACACCGTCAGCGTATAGAAGTTATTGATCTCCATGTAGGAAGCCGGGCGAATCGGATGCGCCATCGGGCTGGCATCTTCCGCGAACTGGTGCGAGCGCAGCATACGCACATCTTCAATGCGCTTCACCGCACGGGAATGGAGATCCGCCGTAAACTCCTGATCACGAAATACCGTTAAACCTTCTTTAAGCGATAATTGGAACCAATCACGGCACGTAACACGATTACCTGTCCAGTTATGGAAATATTCGTGACCAATCACCGCTTCAATATTAATATAATCCACATCAGTTGCGGTTTCCGGACTGGCGAATACCAACTTGGAATTAAAGACATTCAAGCCTTTATTTTCCATCGCCCCCATATTGAAATCATCCACTGCGACAATCATGTAAATGTCCAGATCATACTCAAGACCAAAACGCTGCTCATCCCATTCCATCGCCCGGATCAGCGATTGCATAGCATGGTCACACTTATCAATATTGTGCGCTTCCGTATAAATTCTTAGTACAACATCACGGCCGGACTCAGTGGTAAAACTATCTTCAACATGCGAGAGCTGACCAGCCACCAGCGCAAACAAATACGACGGTTTATGATGCGGATCATCCCAGCGCACCCAGTGGCGACCATCATCCATATCACCGAACTCCACCAGATTACCGTTCGACAACATAACCGGGTATTTTTCTTTATCACCGATAATCTGAGTAGTGAATAAGGTCATCACATCCGGGCGATCCGGATAATAAGTAATTTTTCGGAACCCCTGCGCCTCGCACTGGGTGCAGAAATTGCCACTGGACTGATACAAACCCTCCAGAGACGTATTCTTTTGCGGGTAGAGACGGGTAACAATTTCCAGCTCGGCTGATTCCGGAAGGGAATTAATCACCATACCTGCATCGGTTAACTGATAATCACCCTCAGCCAGTGCTTCACCGTTAAGGCGTATCGTTAACAGCTCAAGATCCTCACCGTATAACTCCAATGGTGCATTCTCAGGCGCATCATTCCGGCGTTGATACTTGGCGGTACTGGTGACATCGGTGAATTCCTCACCCAACTCAAAGGTCAACGACAATGCTTCAACCTGATAAGCAAGCGGCTGATAGTCCTCCAGATAAATCGTTTGTGGCTGCCCTTCTTTCATCCCTACTCTTCCTTTGTTTTATATAACGCACTGGTTAGTGCTGCGTAATCCTTATGAGCCTCTGTTATTACACCGTAGCGTAGCAACAGGTCAATATTCACCAGATTACAATTGTCTTTAAATTGATCTGTATGCTCGGTTAACTCCGCTAATTCATGCAAGGTCATCAACTGAAAACCTTCCACCTCACCGTCATTGTTTTCAGGCAGAAAATCTTCCGGCAACCATAGATCATAGACAAATATTGTTGAATCTTCTAAACCGCGCCAGCCCTGGTACTGGTAATGAAGCTGCCCCACCGCCCGGGCCTGTTGTGCCAATGCTTCAGGAATGGCGGCTTCTTCTCCGGCTTCTTTCACCACATTATCTAAACGACTAATGCCCGTTGGTTGACCACCCGCCACAATCTGATCCAACTTGCCCGGCCAGAAGGATTTTGATCGCGAACGCGTACCCACCCAAACCAGTATTTCACCTTGTTTATCAACCAGACCATTAACATGCACCCCGAAACCACGGATACCCAGGAAAGAAGCTGCCGCCCGCTCAACTTCCATCACCGCATGCTCACCGTAATGATGCACTACCGGATAAGCCTCACCCACCCAGGTATCAATCACACCGGCACCATGTAGCTCTAGCATCACCTGGTTCACAACAGATGTGCGTTGCTGATAATCAGTTAAATGTTGTTGAAGAGAAACGGCACGGTTACCTACATGGAATACCTCCGGAAAATCCCGTAGGTGAGCAGCAAATTTTTGGTCTATCCAGCCATAACGGACACCCTCAATGTGCCAAGGCAACAACTGGTCAAAACGCGCATTATTACAAGCAAGGATACGATCCGGGTAGCTCATTGAGTAAAGTTAAATCCCATCAGAGAAACATCATTATACGCAGTATACGCGAACCACAACAAAGCTACAGCACCCAACAATGCCAGGTATTTTTGGACGCTAGCTCCCAGCCCGGAAGCCTTCTCGACAGCGTGCATATTGTCGAAAACTTCACGCGCTTCATAACCTTCTTTCTGGTTGAACGGGGTGAAATCAATATCAAAAACGTCACCTTTTTCAGCCACATGCAACCGGGCGACCAAAGGTATTTCTCGTTTATATACCGGCGTGATCGCTTCAATCACCCCGTTTTTATCAATACGGGTAATGCCGGTGATTTTTCTTGGCTTGCCTTGCTCATCAGACAGCAGCCAGCTTATTGAACCTTTTCCGGGAGAAATTTCTTTATGCTGAAAACTGTGAACGGTGAATGTTTTTTTCATTAGGTGCCCAAAAAAAAATTAAATATTATGACAATATAACTACATTTTATCATTGCTTATTTGATTTTCTTGACCAACTGCAAGAGAAACCAGGCAGCACGCCAGATACTCATTTTATTTGCCTGTCGATTGCAACCAATTATCAAAAGCGGCACTACGTAACTTATCCGTTCGCGCATACCAGCCGGTGTCTCTGAACAAAGAACGTTCCAGATGATGACTACTGGTCGGCAAATGATTAACCATAGGAATACCTTCCACCGGATGATTCCCCATGTATTTCAGCGCACTGATCCGTGTCGGGCCATAGGGAATATATTCGGCGACCCTTGCCATTTGCCTGGCTTCAGTTGCAAAACGAATAAAGCGCTTTATTTCAGGTACCGGTTTTGTGGCTGCCACCGGAATCACCCAGACGCTACGGTCAATAATCTGACCATCCCAAAGCAATGTCAGTGCGTTATGCTTTAACTGATCATCGAAAAAACGCCCGTTATAACCGGAAGTCATACTCACAGCACCTTCTGCTAGTAACTGCCCCGGCTGCTCCGGCTTATCCCACCAGACAATGTGGTCACGAATACGGTCTAAACGCCGGAAAGCCAGGCGCAAACCCCGTTCAGTACTCAGCAAATCATAGACCTGACTGATCGGAACACCATCAGCCATCAGCGCCCATTCGAGTATGGTGCCAGAGTTTTTACGTAGCCCACGCTTACCCGGAAAACGTTCCACATCAAAAAAATCACCAATCGCCAGCGGCTTCTCATCCGGAAAGGCATTTGAATCAAAGGCAACCACCGTCGAAAAGGTCATGTGAGCCACGCTACAGGGCAAAAAAGCCTGAGGCAGAAAATCATCTGTCGCCGTGACTTCTCCTTTTTCAGCGACCATGATTTCTGCAAAGTCTATCCGTTGTATCAGCCCCTTATCACAAGCCAACTGAGCATCAGCCTCCTCCATATCAACCAGATCAGGCACATTTTCGCCGGTTAGCATATCCAGCCCGCCTTTCTGAAGCTGGGTTTTAATGTTCACACCGGTTTGTTTTTCAAACGGTGTGAACAGAGCCTGTTGGTGAGCTGCCTGGTAAGCCCCACCCCAAGCGGAGATGGTGATATTTTGTTCTGCGTGGACTGTGTTGATGCAGACGAAGCCTGTTATGGCTAGTAGTGGAAATGAAATCCTCCCTGTTAACTTAAACCACCGCATTTTCTTCTTTCCTCAGCTCATGGACAATCTCAAAATAAGCCGTGATCAAACTAGCCTCAGTGATCATCCCCATCAATCGCCCATCTTCAGCCACCACCGGCACAGCCTCACCCACAAAGTCTTCAATCTGCCGCATAGCCTGCCAGATAGACGTGGATTCATTAAATTGTGGCCACCCTTTAAACAGCAACGTTTCAACGGGCGTATGCTCAGGCTGACCGATCATATCCTGAATGCGCAACATGCCCAGATAGCCACCACCGCTATCAGTGATGGCCGCTTCAGAACGTCCTTTATCAACCAGCACCTGCAAAATTTCAGCCACCGGAACAGAAGTGTTAAACGCGAGATAGCGGTCAATAGGACAATCAGACACTTTACAAGCTTCCAGCATCGCACGGTCACGCCCCGAAGACAGGTTAACCCCCTTCCCCATCAATTGAACATCAAATAAAGAACGCCCAAACAAACGAAATGCCAACAGATTAGCGAACACAACAGCCACCATCGCCGCCACCGTTAAATGGTAATTATGTGTTAATTCAAAAACGATCAGAATAGTCGTCAACGGCGCACCAATAACCGGACTACTCAAGGCCATCATGCCGCAAATCGCGTAGACCGCTACTCCCGAATTAGCCACACCAGCCATTTCCAGCAGTGACCAGAACAGCGCACCAAACAATATACCCATCAGCAGCACCGGACTGAAAACACCGCCCGCAAAACCAAAGCCCACACAAACAGCAGTCAGCGCAATTTTAGAAAAAACCAGTAATGCCAATTCAGAATTAGTGAATGCTCCTTCGATAGTGGCAAAGCGCAGCAGCTCTTTCCCTGTGCCTAATATATCCGGCAAACCCAATGCCACCAGCCCCACCAACAAACCCGCTATCGCCGGACGGTACATTGCGGAAACGGGTAACGTTGCACCCACTTTAGCCATCGATAATGTCAGGCGCATAAACCCGGTGGCCAACACCGCACAAGCCACACCCAGCACTGCAAACAAACCGAATTCATAGCTGAACTCAACGCCTGAAAATTCTACCAGGAACAATGCGGGTCGCTCGAAAATCACATTCGCCACCACATAACCGGTCGCCGCCGCCACGGTGGTGGGTGCAAAAGCCTGTAAGGAGTAATGCCGCAGAATCACTTCATGCGCAAAAATAAGACCCGCAATCGGTGCATTGAACGCCGTCGAAATAGCGGCGGCCACTCCACTGGCGATAGCGATGGATTGCAAATTGGGGATTTGAAGGTTTAGCTTTGCCACTAAGCCACCGAATAAAGACCCCATATAGACCATCGGGCCGTATTGCCCCACCGATGCACCGCAACCTAAGGACACGACAGCGGCTAGTGTGGAGACTAAACCGGAGCGGGCATCGGGTAATTGACTGCGTAACTGGACTGCGCGGATGCTGTCCGGCGGGCCGAGTGGACGTTTTTCTGTTGACCAGCGTTGTAATAGCCAGCCTACCAATAGGCCACCACCAGCGGGCACCAGAATCGTGGCGATGGTGAGTAGTATTGGGTGTTGTACTTGAATGCGGGTGCGGGGAGAAATCAATAAGACATCATTTAGCCAAACCACGCACTCCACAAACGCAATGGCGGCCAGAGAAACGATGGTTCCTATTACGCAAGACATTACCGCCAGAACTGTGAAGCGGAAGAAAACTGTAGCCGGAGTTAGATTGGCACCCATCTTTAGAGATTAGGCCAGAATGGGGTGATTAACAAGTTGATGGCCAACAAACCACTCACCCAACCTGACTAACCCGCAACAACAAAACCCCACCCAGAATAACCACCACCGCCAACACCTTGCGCCAATTCAAATGCTCACCCAACACAAACACTCCCAACAACATCGCAAAAATGATACTGGTCTCACGCAAAGCCGTCACCAAAGCAATCGGCGCTAAAGTAAACGCCCAAACCACCATCGCATAACCAGAAAATGATGCCCCTCCACCCTGTAATGTTAGCTTCCATTCCACCGTAAATAATTGCTTCAACAAACCCGGACGCTTCACCTGCATATAAATCAGCCAGATCGCAATATTCAGCATAGAACTCACAGCATAATAACCCACCGGACTCACACCAACCCTGGCACCCAAACCATCCACCAGCGAATAACCCGCAACAAACCCCCCAGTTATCAACGCCAGCAAACCCGCCTTATGATTAAACACTCCGCCCGCCTGCTTCAGTAAAGCAAGACTGATAATACCGCCACCGATAAAGGCCACCGCCAACAATTCCGTAGCACTCAACACCACACCCAGTAAGCCAATAGAAATCAGCGTCACCAACATAGGAGCAACACCCCGCGCCAAAGGATAAACCTGACTCAAATCACCAATCCGGTATGCATTCAGCAAAAACCACTGATACCCCGTATGCAACACAGTACTTCCCAGTATATAAGGCCACGCCTCCAGAGATGGCAGGGGAACAAACAACAAAGCGATACAGTTGAATGGCAGATGACCAACCACCACCGCACTCATACTGAGCATTTTATCGTCGGCTTTCTTAACCAGAAAATTCCAACTGGCATGCAGCAACGCCGCCAACAACACAACAACCGTAACGGTCAACGACATTTAATGTGGTTCCTGAGCATCCGCTGCCGCCTGCTTTTTGGCTTGTCTGCGTTGCCGGAAAAAGGCCTGTAATTGCTCAGCACAACGTTCCCGCAAAACACCACCCTCCACTGCTACCTGGTGGTAATGGCGCGGATCTTTTAAAATATCAAACACACTACCCGCCGCACCGGTCTTGGGATCAAAAGCACCAAACACCAGCTTATCCACCCGCGCATGCAACATCGCTCCGGCACACATCAAACACGGCTCCAACGTGACATACAACGTCGTTCCCGGCAGCCGGTAATTCTCGGCCTCCGCCCCCGCACTACGTATCGCCATAATTTCCGCATGGGCAGAAGGGTCATGATGCGCTATGGGTTGATTCCAGCCCTCGCCCAAAATAACTCCGTCACGCACCACCACAGCGCCTACCGGCACCTCACCTTCATCAGCCGCCCGTTCCGCCAGCGTCAGTGCATAGTTCATCCAGTATTCATTATCCATAAACGGCGACAATTAACTCCATAGTCAACTACAATAATGTGACATTACTCACTTAAATTATAAAACGTCAAGGAGCACCCCAATGCCAAATGAGCACAATGACAAGCTAAACGCTCGCTTAGAAGCTTTTGCAAAAGATACGCCGGGCTTCATGAATGAACAACCACCAAAAATGGATGCCGATGGCAACCCAGTTGACAGTGTGACCGCATTCTCAGCAGCGGACATCGCAGAAAACAATTTTGTTGATGCACGTGACACCACACGACAAGTACAACTGGCTGACGCACCTCGCGTTACGGCTCGTGCTGCCTCCACTTCCGCTGACAACCCGGCTAACCTGGTAGACACACTACGATATACCCGCTTAAGTGAGATGGAAAGTGCCGGACTGAAATCAGCAAAATTAGCAGAGACACCGTGGTCAGATGACTACTGGGCTATCTACAAAGGTATTCTCGGCGCACGTTATGCAGATTCTAACTTTCCGGAATCAGAAAACTGGAAAACCAACGCGGACTATATTATTGCCAACCCAGCCACCGCCATATTGGCCAGTCGCAGCGCACACAAAATCAACCTGTTATCACCCGCAGAAAAATACGATGCCTTGGTCGGTGATGAAAACGGCAGCCTGACGCAACGCATGTGGTCGGAAGGTAAACGTTACTTTGATGCCAATGGCAGTGTCGAAACCTGGATGGGCATTTGCCATGGCTGGGCACCGGTGGCGTACATGCTGGATCGTCCGGTCAGACCCGTCACGCTGCATACACCTGATAATATCCCCATTAAATTCTACCCGGCTGATATCAAAGCATTAGCCTCGTTATTATGGGCAAACGCGGCGGCACGCACCCGCTTCATCGGCGGACGCTGTAATGATAAAGATCCGGCGACTGATCCGGACACCGGTCGTGTCCTGTCAGATCGGTGCTTTGATACCAACCCAGGCACATGGCACGTTGCGGCAGTTAATCAGATCGGTGTTTCTAAACGCAGTATGGTGCTGGATGTTACCTTTGATTATGAAGTATGGAACCAGCCGATGTATGCTTATGAATACACCTACTTCAACCCGCAAACCCGCCGTGCTACTGACACACTCGAAGATGCAACGATAGCCATTGGCGAATACACCGCTGATAAATTCAAACGCTTCCGTAGCTCAAAAACCAAATCGGTAGTCGGTGTTTCAATGAAAGTAGACTACATCGTTGAAACCAACCCTCGCCAGCGCGAAAGCGATAGCTCTGAACTGGATGCCGTGCATTCTGTTGAGTACGAATATGACCTGGAGCTGGATGGAGACGGTGACATCATCGGTGGTGAGTGGTACCGCAATAAGCACCCTGACTTCCTGTGGACACCCCCTAAAGGTGCCCAGGCGCAGACACAACGCGATAGCCAGGTCAGCGGCAACTGGAGTGATGCACGTCGTTCAGTTCCCGGAACATGGCAAGGTGTTGCCGCAAAAGCATCACGTGAGCAAGGCTCACCATTAGCAGCGATCGTTGAAAAAATGATTGAATTTGCTAACTCGGATAATAACACCAGTGGTGGCACAGCCCCGGCCCCAACTCCTGCTCCGGCTCCAACTCCGGCTCCAACTCCGGCTCCAACTCCGGCCCCAACTCCGGCTCCAACTCCGGCCCCAACTCCGGCTCCAACTCCGGCTCCAACTCCGGCTCCAACTCCGGCCCCAACTCCGGCTCCGGCTCCGGCTCCGGCTCCGACTCCGACTCCGACTCCGGCATCTGATTTTATGACGTGGTTACGGGAAATGATGCGACGTTGGTTTGGTTGATTGATTGATTTCTTCATGAAAGGGTGCCGTAAAAGTTAGGGCGAACACACAGGTTCGCCCCTACACAGGTTACTCGTAGGGGCAGACCTATATGTCTGCCCTCACTTTTGCGACACTCTTCATTTAAGAGAGAGGTTCATAGGGGACGTTAAGCAATCTGCCCTACCCCTAATGCAGGTTTTGAAAAATACCTAGGCAGTGCCGGAAACATGTGCGCAATCATCCGTGCTGTTTTACTGGGCTTGTAACTCATATCCGGCTGCTTATGCTCAGCCACCAAACTTTCCAACGAAATTCCGGCCAGAAAATCATGTAGCTGCACGTCCATAACACTCAACATATCTGACACTTGCTGTGTTGGGCACGTTTTACATTCCCGCTCAGGATCATCCGGCGCACATTCAATCGCATCAATAATATCGGCCACAGATATATGGCTAGCCGGCTTCCCGAGACGGTAACCACCACCCGGGCCACGGATGCCTTCAGCCAATTTGGCATGGCGCAAATGGTAAAACAACTGCTCCATGTAGGACAAAGAAATACCTTGCTCTTTGGCCAAAATGCTTAGGCGTAATACCTTACTTCCATCGTGCAGGGATAATGCCATCATCGCCATAATGGCCCGCTGACTTTGTGTAGTAAGTTTCATCGTCTAACTCCTTATAACGACTATCAAGGGCATATGCTGTATGAAGTGACTTACGCTCAGCATTCCGAAAGTTAAATTCCGGATCGGAACGGTTGAATCTATTACTGTGGAAGTCGTAGACTTCTATGCTTGTGGGGTGAAATCAATTCATGTGCGTCACTATTCTTCTTATACTTAGTTTAGTTATTGGCTGTGAAGAGAACGTGAAATTAGGGCACATAAACAAAAAAAAGCGAGATTAATAAATCTCGCTTTTTGGACACTGTCACCGGAGGAGGAATGACAGTAGCTTTACATCATTGTTATTTTTAAGTACCTAACACATTATTATGCAGGTTGTGGCATAGCGCCGCCGATACCTGCACCCGCCGGTTTGTGTACCGGGAGTGCCGGAAACATCCGTGCAATCATCCGGGCTGTCTTACCGGGCCGGTAACTAATATCCGGCTGCTTGTGGTCACCGACCAGACTTTCCAATGATATTCCATCAAGAAAGTCATGAATCTGGTTATCCAGCGCACTCAGAATATGACCAACTTCCTTAGTCGGGTGCGTTTTACGCTCCTGCTCAGGATCATCCTGTGCCGACTCAATCGCATTAACAATATCTGCTACTGATATATGATTGGACGGTCTGCCTAAGCGATAACCGCCACCCGGCCCACGAATACCTTCGACCAATCCGGCATGACGCAGGTGATAAAACAGCTGCTCCATGTAAGACAAAGAAATACCTTGTTCCTTAGCTAAAGCGCTCAAACGTAATACCTTACGCCCGGAATGCAAGGCTAGTGCCATCATCGCCATAATGGCCCGTTGACTTTGTGTTGTAAGTTTCATCGTTTAACTCCTTTAACGACTTATCAAGAACATGGGTATACTTTACAAAACCGCCAATATAAAGTAAATTCGATTTTTAACGACATTTTCATCGGTTTTTCCGAACATTGATATGATAAATTTCAAACATCTTTATTACGTACGTGAAGTAGCCAGCGCTGGATCCATCGCCAGAGCCAGTGAACGACTTCATATAACACCACAAACCATCAGTGGCCAGATAAGCGTGCTGGAAGACAGCCTCGGCATGAAACTGTTTCATCGCCAGGGCCGAACCCTGGAACTCACCGAAGCCGGCCATATTGCTGTTGAATACGCTAATAAAATTTTTCAGCTGGGAGCCGAACTGGAAGAACGCCTGCAACACTATCCTGAAGACCGCAACCGTTTGTTCAGAGTCGGCGTATCGGATCTGGTTCCAAAAGCCATTGCCTACCACTTGCTGGAACCAGCCATCCAATTAAATAAACAAATGCGTATTGTCTGCACAGAAGGCAAGTTGCCCGATCTGTTGGGCGAGCTGGCAGTACACCGCATGGAACTGGTCATTGCCGATAGCCCTATCCCCCCTAACATGAACATTAAGGGATTCAGCCATAAACTAGGCTCCAGTACACTCAGTTTTTTTGCCACCAAAAAGTTAAAAGCAACGTTGGGCAAAGATTTTCCTGCCAACATGGAAGGCACGCCCATACTAATTCCCAGTGAAGGTGCAGCTGTGCGTAATAATTTATTGCACTGGCTTCATGAACACCAGATTCGCCCTCAGATCGTAGGCGAGTTTGATGACAGTGCGCTGATGAAAGCCTTCGGTTTTGCCGGAACCGGCGTACTGGTAGCACCCACAGTACTGGAAGCCACGCTTAAAAAGGAAGGCGACTTACACGTCATTGGGCGCGTAGAAGAACTCACTGCTCAATACTTTGCGATTGGTGTAGAACGGCGCATTTCCAACCCAGCCGTCAAAGCCATCACAGATCATGCACAAGCCTGGCTACAGTAAAGCACCTGAAAAGTTCTACAATAAACCACGTTCAGCGAATGAGACCACCTGATCCCCTATGACAAAATGATCGAGCACACGCACATCAATCAGCGCTAGTGTCTCTTGCAAACGTTGTGTAATACGTTCATCTGACTGGCTTGGTTCCGCAATCCCGGAAGGATGATTGTGGGCGAGAATAACCGCCGCCGCATTGTGTTCGATCGCCTTACGCACTACTTCACGCGGGTGAACACTGGCGCTATTGATGGTGCCGTAAAATAATTCTTCGAAACAAATCACCCGATGGCGGTTATCGAGAAACACACAGGCAAAGACTTCAGCAGGCCGGTCTCTTAGCTTTGAGGTCAGATAAAACCTGACCGCATCGGGGTCTTCTAAGACATCGCCGCGATGAATGCGCTCACGTAAATAACGTTTGGACATTTCCAGAACGGCCTGCAACTGCACATACTTCGCAGGCCCCAAGCCATTGGCTTCACAAAAACGTGTTTCGTCAGCATCAAACATTGTCCGCAAACTACCAAAATCATGTAATAATTCGCGAGACAGATCGACGGCTGTTTTGCCCCGGGTGCCGGTACGCAAGAAAATAGCCAGTAGTTCAGCATCGGATAAGGCTTGTGCGCCCCGGATCAATAATTTTTCACGGGGGCGCTCATCAGCAGGCCAGTCTTTTATAGGTATCATTATTTTCCAACTGTACGATTAACGATAAAACATCTTATGGCAAACCTTCAGGGTAAACACATTCTTTTAGGGATCAGTGGTGGCATCGCCGCCTATAAATCCGCTGAACTGACACGCCAGCTAATTAAGGCCGGAGCAACCGTCAGGGTCTGCATGAGCAAAGGGGCGACTGAGTTTATAACACCCCTGACACTTCAGGCTTTATCCGGCAATCCTGTCCACACCGCGCTGCTTGATCCCGAAGCAGAAGCTGGCATGGGCCATATTGAACTGGCACGCTGGGCTGATCACATTCTCATTGCACCAGCCACCGCCAACCTAATGGCGAAAATGGCGCAGGGCCAGGCGGACGACTTATTAACAACATTGTGCCTGGCCAGCGCTGCGCCGGTGAGTATTGCGCCCGCCATGAATCAGCAGATGTGGAAACATGCGGCGACTCAGGCAAACAGCACTCTGCTGGAGCAACGTGGCGTACAGATTCTAGGGCCGGATCAGGGCGAACAAGCTTGTGGTGATGTCGGGCCGGGCCGAATGCTGGAACCTGATGCCATCACAGAACACCTAACAAACTATTATCACCGTGACCTGCCATTACAAGGGGTTCGCGTGCTGATTACCGCCGGGCCTACGCGTGAAGCGATTGATCCGGTACGCTTCCTGACTAATCGCAGTTCCGGGAAGATGGGTTATTCAATGGCCGCCGCCGCACAAAAACTAGGTGCTGAAGTGGTATTAGTGTCCGGCCCCGTGGCGCTTGATACACCCACTGATGTGAAGCGGATTAATGTGGAAAGTGCTGATGATATGCTACACGCCACCCGCGCACAGGCTATACAAGCTGACATTATGATTGCTACCGCCGCTGTGGCCGATTACACCTTGGCACAGGTAGCTGAGCATAAAATCAAAAAGTCCGGTGACGTATTGCAACTGGAAATGACCCGGACTGTTGATATCCTGGCGACGATGTCGCAAGAATTCACCGAACTATTCACTGTTGGCTTCGCTGCTGAAACACAGAATCTGCTGACTTATGCGCGTGGCAAGCTGGAACGCAAGGGTGTTCAAATGATTGCCGCCAACTCGGTAGCAGATGGCAAAGCTTTCGATAAAGACAGCAATGCGCTGGAAGTCGTCTGGAAAGATGGCTCACATTCATTCCCCGAGATGAGCAAAACCCAATTGGCTGACGAGCTGATGAAACTGATTACACAACGTTACAACAACCGGACACAAACCCCATGACTCAAATTGAATACAAGATTCTTGATCCCCGCATTGGCAATGAATTCCCACTACCGGAATATGCCACCAGTGGTTCGGCGGGCATGGATTTACGTGCCTGTCTGGATGATGCCATCACCTTGCAACCCGGTGAAACACAATTAATTCCAACAGGTATGGCGATTCACATTGCTGATCCCGGTTTGGCCGCAGTCATTCTGCCCCGCTCAGGATTGGGCCACAAACACGGTATTGTATTGGGCAACCTGGTGGGCTTGATTGACTCGGATTATCAGGGGCAATTATTTATTTCCTGCTGGAACCGTAGCCAGACAGCGTTTGTCATAGAAGCAGGTGAACGTATCGCACAGTTGGTATTTGTTCCCGTTGTACAAGCCACTTTGCAACAGGTTGATGACTTCGACCAGTCAAAACGGGGTGCGGGCGGCTTCGGTCACTCCGGTACACAATAAACCGGGCCATCTTTATCCCCCGCCCGTTTCAGATAATTAACAGCATGGTTTTACATGCGTATTTACACAGGTTATAGATTATGAACACGAAACCATTAATACCTTTATGCCTGCTTTCATGCAGCTTAGTCATGCTCAGCGCTTGTAGCAGCAGCCCGACCTCCAGCAATGTCTATAGCACAGCGCAGGCCGGTGTCATGCAGGAAGTGAAATTTGCTACTGTGCTGGGCGTACGCAATATAATTATCGAGCAAAACTCCTCGGAAACAGGAAAAACTGCGGGGGGTATTATCGGGGCGGTAGCCGGTAGTGAAGTAGGCAAAGGTAAAGGGCGTATTGTGGGTGGTGTAGTGGGAGCAGTCGCAGGTAGTGCTATCGGCAGTGTTATCGATAGAAATGCGCAGGCCAGACCAGGCATCGAACTCACCCTGAAAATGGACAGTGGCCGCACGGTTGCTATCGTGCAATTAGCGGGTGAAGCATTTAAGCCGGGTGAAAAGGTTAAGGTGTTGACGGCGGGTGACGGACAAGTGCGGGTTACGCATTAGCGTGATTTCAACAAAGAGCATATCTGAATGCACGCCGTAATACCCCCCATCCCCAGCCCTTCCCCCGCAAGGGGGGAAGGGGGCTTAGCACCAGTTCTGAATAACCATCAGATTATACTGGCAAGGTCACACCGGCTCCTTCCCCACCTGCGGGAGAAGGCTGGGATGGGGGGGTATTGCTGTGAAAGTCGCAGACTTTCATGCTTGGGGGTGAAATCCTTTCATGCGCGTTACTTTAGCGCTGAGCTAAAACGAGGGGCTGCCTGACATGCTACAGCCCTGGATAATCGTACTCTGCTCACTGTTTTACATTGGCATATTATTTGCCATTGCTTATTACGGCGACATTGAAAAATACGCAAAAAAAATACGACCCTACCGAGGCGTAGTCTACAGCTTGTCTCTGGCAATTTACTGCACATCCTGGACTTACTATGGCGCGGTCGGTAGCGCAGCCACCAATGGCTGGCGCTACATTGCAATCTACCTTGGCCCGATGTTATTGATTTTCTTTGGTCATCGTTTCTTAACCAAAGTCGCCACCATTTGTAGCGAACAAAACATCACCTCCATCGCTGACTTCATCTCTTCGCGTTACGGGAAGTCACAACAGCTAGCCGTATTAGTCACGCTGATTGCCATTACCGGCACCCTGCCCTACATCGCACTCCAGTTGAAGGCCATAGCCTCCAGCTATGAGGTACTGTCCAGTCTGCCGCCGGGTACGCTGGAAGTAGTCAATAGTGCCAAGGATGCAGTTCAGACTTCGCTGTGGAACGATACCGGATTTATTGTCGCATTGATTATGGCCGTGTTTAGTATTCTGTTCGGCACACGCTATGTACACGCCAGCGAGCACCACGAAGGTTTGATTCTGGCGATTGCCTTCGAGTCGATTATTAAACTATTGGCACTGACCCTGGTGGCCTTGTTAGCCATCGTTGTATTGATGGGCGCATCTGACACTCAATTCAACCAGTTTGCCCAAGACCCACAAGCCGCAAAACTATTAACCCATTCCATGACTGATGACATGTTGACGCTCACTTTTCTCAGTCACATCGTGTTGGCAATGGCCGCGATATTCTGTCTTCCCCGTCAATTCCATGTCAGCTTTGTTGAGGTGACCCACCCCAGTGACATGCGCAAAGCACGGTGGGTGTTTCCGCTGTATTTATTATTAACCACGCTGGTAGTCATTCCGATTACGTTAGCCGGATCAATGGTGCATACCAATACCGGCATGAATACAGTCGATATTGTCCCGGATATGTTTGTGCTCACTTTACCCATTTTGGAGGGCAATGGTGCGCTCGCCCTGCTGGCTTTTATTGGCGGTTTATCAGCAGCGACCGGGATGGTGATTGTCGCAGTCATTACGCTGAGTACTATGGTGTGTAATGATATTGTGATGCCGTTTTTGTTTCGTGTGCAGTCGTTTGAGCTGAAGCAAAAGAAAGACCTGACACAGCTCTTATTACTGATCCGCCGCGTATCCATCGTGATTATTCTGGTGCTGAGTTATTTTTATTATCAGTACATTGATGATGAAAAAGCGCTGGCCTCCATTGGTCTTACCGCTTTTGTCGCCGCCATCCAGTTCGCACCCGCCATTATTGGCGCGGTGTATTGGAAACAGGCGACACGGCGTGGTGCGGTAGCCGGTTTATTGGCTGGCTTTCTGATTTGGATTTATACCTTGTTCCTGCCTGGCTTGTTGGCGGGCATAGGTGGTTTCGATAGTTTTATCAACGAGGGGCCATGGGGAATTCACTGGCTACGCCCCTTGCACCTACTAGGACTTGAGGGGCCGGATGCGGTAACGCATAGCTTGTTATTTAGCCTGAGCTTGAATGTGCTTTGCTTCTTGTTCTTCTCGTCGCAGCGTAAACCGTTATTACTCGAGCGCATGCAAGCGGCGGCATTTACCCATACTGTGAGTGCGGGAACGATAACCCAGGGTCTACCTTGGTGGAGCACGGCTGAGGTAGGTGAATTACGTTTACTGGCGGAAAAGTTTGTAGGCAAAAGTGCTACCCATCAGGCTTTTGCTGATTTTAATGAGGCACGGCGTGGTCAATTGGTACCCAGTGAAAAGGCTGACGCTGAACTGGTGAATTTTACTGAACATCTCCTGGCGGGGGCGATTGGCGCTTCTTCAGCGCGGGTGATGATTAATTCAGTGCTGAATAAGAAAAAAGACCTGCCGTTGGAAGATGTATTTAGCATCGTTGATGAAACGTCACAGGCACTCCAGTTCAGCCAATCTCTGTTGAACGCGACCATCGAACACCTGGATCAGGGTGTCAGTGTGGTTGATGAAAACCTGAATCTGGTGGCGTGGAATAGTCGGTATATCGAAATTTATAACTACCCGCAAGGCATGATTAAAGTCGGAACGCCTATTGCCGATATTATTCGTCATAATGCATTGGCGGGCGAGTGTGGGCCGGGTGAAGTAGACGGGCATATTGAAAAACGCCTGAACCATATGCGGGCAGGAACGGTACATTCTTTTCAGCGCTATCGCCCGGATGGCATGGTATTACAGATTCAGGGGCGACCATTGCCCGGTGGTGGTTTCGTTACTAGCTTCACTGATATTACCGAATACAAAAAGGTGGAAAGTGAGCTGCGTGATATTAATGAAAATCTGGAACAGATGGTGGGTGATCGGACGCTGGAATTATCATTAGTAAACGATGAACTACAACAAGCTAACCGCAGTAAAAACCGTTTTCTGGCAGCGGTGAATCATGATGTGATGCAACCCTTAAACGCCCGCAAGGTTGTTTACATCGGCGCTCGAAGAAAGCATGACTGAGAAAAGTACTTTTACCGACCGGATCAATAGTTCCTTACGTTCCGCAGAAGAATTATCCAGACACTCATCGCCATTTCCAAGTTAGATAGCGGGACAGTGAAAGCCAATCTCACCACCTTTAATATCAACAAGGTGCTGAGTACACTGCAAAAAGAATTTGAGGTAATCGCCGACAATAAGCAGATTCGCCTGAAGATGATCCCCTGTCAGCTTATGGTAGAAAGTGATGCGCATTTATTGCGACGTATTCTACAGAACTTTATCTCCAATGCGCTGCGTTATACCCCCAAAGGTGGTCGGGTCACGGTGGGTTGCAGGCGGGTGACTGCTGAAGATGGTAAGCCGGGCTTGAAAATCAGTACGTTGGATACCGGCGTGGGCATTCCTGAAAATGATATGGAGCTTATCTTTGAGGAATTCCGCCAGCTTGAGAATCTATTAACCGATGAAGTAAAAGGTGTTGGCTTAGGCTTATCGATTGCCAAACGCCTCAGTCAGATCCTCGGCCATCCGCTGGAGATCCGTTCGGTACCGGACAAGGGCAGCAATTTTTCGCTGATCGTTCCTGTTAGTGCACAAAAAAACGTGGCGCAGGATGTTACACAACAACAGCCCCCTACTCCCTCAGTACCACTGCCAATCGCTGGCCTGAAAGTGCTTTGCATCGATAATGACAAGGATATTCTGGACGCTATGTCCGCTCTATTGCAGCGTTGGTCATGCACCACTTCAGAAGCGAAATCGTTACGGGAAGCACTGTCCATTATCTCCGGGCAACAGTACCGGCCCGATGTCATGTTGGTTGATTATCACTTGAGTAATCAGGAGAAAGGACTGGATATTATGGATAGCATTCGGGAGGTATTGGGATATGACCTTCCGGGGGTATTGATTACGGCGGATGTTGATGAACAGTTGATGCTGGAGGCTAAGGCACGGGGTTATCGGTATCTGCGGAAGCCGGTGAATCCGGTGTTGTTGCGTAAGATGTTGGTGAAGATGGCACGTTAATAAAGAACCAGTTGGTCAGAATTTTCCTATCAAAAATAGAATGAACTTCACCACACAATAAAATGTGTGGCATGATGTAGTTTTTTCAGTGTGAAAGGAAGTTTTTCATGTCTACTAATTTGGCATTGGATAGCCAGTTGCTGGAAGAAGCGCTGGTAGTGGGTGGCTTTAAAAGTAAAAAGGATACTGTTAACCAAGCGTTATTAGAGTTTGTGCAGCGGCGTAAGCAGCGTGAAATTTTCAAGCTATTTGGTAATTTCCCCGCTGATGAAGACTATGATTACAAACAAGGTCGAAAATGAGTTCAGTCATTGTTGATACTTGTATCTGGTCTGCTGCATTCAGGGGTAAAAAAACCGAAAACGAGCAGCTAACTCAACATTTAATGTCTCTGATTGATGACGGCAGGGCAAAGCTTATTGGAATGATCAGGCAGGAATTATTATCTGGTTATAGTGATGAGAAACGCTATGAAAACCTCCGTAAACAGATGAGCTGGTTTCCTAACGAAACGGTGATTGAGGTTGACTATGAACAGGCCGCAGCATTTTCAAATATTTGCCGCCGAAAGGGGTGTTCAAGGATCGCATGTTGATTTTTTGATTTGTGCTGTGACGGTAAGACTTGGGTTGCAGGTTTTTACTGTTGATAAGGATTTTGAATTCTACAAAAAATATTTACCTGTTGATCTATATCAAATGTCCAAATTTTAGAATCTGCACCAAGCATACCTATAAAAGGGACGTAAATGGGCTGGATGCTGTGTAAGTGGTTTTCATGTAATCTACCCAGATCATCAAGACAGGATCAATAATGATGGCAAATTAGGCACTACGTTTACCCGACTCTCTGTTAGAGCAGGCTCGGAAAACGGCAAAAAAAAGACAGTGTTTCAATGAATCAGTTATTCATCAGTGCTATTGCGGAAAAACTGGCTGTTTTAGAGGCGGAAAGCCTGATTAACCAACGAGCTGCCAGAGCGGATAGGCAGGCCTTTAAACGAATTCTGGATAATGTACCGGATGGTGATGTTACTCATGGTGATGAAATTATCGCTGGTTATTGATACGCAGTGGCTTAGAAAATAGTCAAACGATTGGGCACCCTCCTCCAAGCAGCAGTGTTTGAGGTTGAGAAAATTTCTCTTTAGCTCCGCAAATGATGGATGGATTTAGAAATGGATGAATTGATGTATCCTATCTGCACTATCATCGCTGGCCCCAACGGCGCTGGCAAAACCACCTTTGCCCTCGAATACCTCCCCGAAGTAGCAAACTGTTCACGTTTCATCAATGCTGACCTGATCGCCGCTGGATTATCTCCGCTAGCTCCGGAACATGAACTCATCGCAGCCAGTCGCATCTTCCTCAGGGAAATCGAAGAAGCCATCCAGCGTCGCGAAGACTTTGCATTTGAAACCACCCTTGCTGGCCGTAGCTATCTCAAGCTAATCAAACGCCTGAAGAGCGAAGGTTGGCAGGTCGAACTGGCCTATCTCGCGCTACCCTCTGTACAAATGTCGAAACAACGGGTAGCCGAACGTGTCAAACACGGTGGCCATAATATTCCGGTAAAAGACATCGAACGTCGCTTTTCCCGTAGCCTGAAAAATCTATTAGAATCGTTCAGTAGTGTTGTAAATGTCTGCACCTGTTTTATGAATAAAGGCAGCCAACCAACAGTAGTTTTCCATCAAAAAACACAGACCGCATAGTAATGAATGAAGCGTATTATCAACAGTTACGACAGGAGTCAGGGTTATGAATCATGAAGTAATGGACGAAAAAACCAGAAAAATGCATGAAGCTCTGCAACGTGCTGTGACTGATACTCTTGAGCACAAACGCCGCTTAGGTCATTACGCTGTACTTTGGAAAGACGGAAAAGTGGTATTGGAAGGTGACGATGCGCCACAGCTAACGACTGAGGCCGAAACACAAGAACAGAGCGTCAAGCCCCAATAGAAATCCCCTCAACCTCTAAGTGCTGCGAGGCCAATGTCGCAGCCTGCGTCCGGTTACTCACGCCCAGCTTCTTAAATATCTCCGTCAGATGCGCCTTAATCGTCGCCTCAGTCACACACAACTCATCCGCTATTTCCCGATTTATTTTACCATCCACCAACATCATCAACACACGGAACTGCTTAGGTGTCAGGGTTTCCAGTTGTTCGTTGAGTGAAGCATTTAAAGATTCACCGGGATACTGCATCTCAACACCGTCAGGAAGCACAACATCACCTAGCAGAATGCGTTTAACTGCATCGATAATCTCAGGCAAGGATGCTGATTTGGCTATAAACCCGGAGGCACCATGCTCCAGCGCCTGCATCATGACACTGTGTTCTTCATGAGCGGAGACAATAGACACCGGAATTTCGGGGCAGCGTAAACCGAGGTAACGTAAAGCGGAAAACCCCACAGCACCGGGCATGTGCAGGTCGAGCAAAATCAGATTAGCATCGATGTTTTCGTCCACAGCCTGTTGTAAGGCAGAAAAAGAACCACAACTGATAATATCTATATCACCAAATGCTTCTTTAGTTGCTTGGCGCAAGGCATCTCTGAACAAAGGGTGATCATCAGCAATAATAACTTTTTCCGCTAAAATCATGTATTTCGACTCTCTGCAATCAAAAAATAGACCATCGTCTAATTCCCTAATCCTATCACCTCCGTATACTAATAAGTGTATCGAGTATAGTTTTTATCGATTTAATCAGGGGAGGAGAAACCCATGAAACTAAATAAACCAAATCAGACACGTCGTGATTTCCTGAAAACCAGTAGCGGCATCGCGCTGGCGGGCGCTGCACCTTTGTTCTTTTTTAAAGACGCATGGGCAGCAAAAGATTTCGTCAACAATCCGGGCGATGGCAAGAGTGTTGTACTGGGCTTCAACGTGCCTCAGTCAGGCGCTTATGCTGACGAAGGCGCGGATGAGCTACGTGCATACAAGCTGGCTGTTAAGCACCTGAATGGTGAAGGCGACGGCGGCATGATGAATACCTTTAAACCTTCTTCACTGAAAGGCAACGGTATTCTGGGCAAGAAAGTTGAATACGTAACCGGTGATACACAAACTAAATCAGATGCTGCACGTGCTTCTGCTAAGCGTATGATCGAAAAAGACGGTGCGCTAATGATCACTGGTGGTTCTTCATCCGGTGTAGCGGTTGCTGTACAGGGTCTGTGTCAGGAAGCGGGTGTTATCTTCATGGCAGGTCTGACTCACTCTAACGATACGACCGGTAAAGATCGTCGTCGTTATGGTTTCCGTCACTTCTTCAATACCGAAATGTCAGGTGCTTCACTGGCACCAGTACTTGAAAAAGAAATGGGGAAAGAGCGTACTGCTTATCACCTGACCGCTGACTACACCTGGGGCTGGTCACAAGAAGGTTCGATTAAGAAGTACACTGAAGAACTGGGCTGGAAAACACAGGCAGCAGTTCGTACGCCTCTTGGCGCTGGTGACTTTTCACAGTACATCACGCCTGTACTGAACTCTGGCGCTGACGTACTGGTTCTTAACCACTATGGTAAGGACATGGTTAACTCGCTGACTCAGGCTGTTCAATTCGGTCTGCGTGATAAGCAAATTAACGGTAACGACTTCCAAATCGTTGTACCACTGTTCTCTCGTCTGATGGCACAGGGTGCCGGCGAAAACATTAAAGGTATTTACGGCACAACGAACTGGAACTGGTCTTTAACTGATGAAGGTTCTGCTGCATTCGTTAAGTCGTTTGGTGCTGAATATGGTAATCCACCATCACAGGCTGCTCATACGTGTTATGTACAGACTTTACTGTATGCAAACGCTTGTGAAATGGCTGGCACTTTCTACCCACCAGAAGTTATCAAAGCAATGGAAGGCTTCGAGTTTGATGGTATGGGTAATGGTAAAACTGAGTACCGTGCCGAAGATCACCAGTGCTTCAAAGATGTATTGGTTGTGCAAGGTAATGACAAGCCATCAAACCAGTTTGACTTGCTGAAAGTTGTTCAGGAAGTGCCACGTGCACAGGTTGAATACCCTGCTGACATGTTGGGTGGCGAGCTTGGCCCCTATAAAGATGCTGATCTGGATAAAGCATAAAGAAATAACCATTCAGGTGGCTTCAGTGCCGCCTGAATGGATTTCTGATTCAGACGATTGACAGGATAAGATAATAACATTCTGTTGATTGATTAAGGCACGGGGGTGATTTTTTTAAAGGCGGTGTTTTACCACATTTGCCGTAGTGATTTCCTTCCCGTTACTTTATTCCCACAAACTCACAACGACTCGTGTAGACACTTATGGATGCTGTACTGTTACAACTGCTTAACGGTCTGGATAAAGGGGGCGCGTACGCCCTTATTGCGCTGGGCCTGACTCTGGTATTTGGCACCCTTGGGGTAGTCAACTTTGGCCACGGTGCTCTGTTTATGTTGGGCGCATTTTGTGCGGTCATCACACAGAAATTACTCACACTTTCGGTGAAGGTTAAAGATGAAAGTGTAACGTTCTTTGAAGCTTATAAAGAAGTGCCCTATCTGGAAACCTGGCTGGGTGACACCGGTACCATGATCATCGATTATGCGGTGCCCATATCATTATTGCTCACCATTCCAATTATGCTCTTAGTCGGCTATGTGCTCGAACGTGGGTTGATCAAGCACTTCTATAAGCGCACACACGCAGAACAAATTCTGGTGACCTTTGGACTGGCCATCGTGTTGCAGGAAATCATTAAACATTATTTTGGGGCAAACCCAATACCGACACCAGCTCCGGAAATTGTTGCGGGCAGTGCGAATGTCGGTAGCTGGTTTGGCCTGGGCGACAACCTGGTTTATCCCTGGTGGCGACTCATCTACTTCGTATTTTCCATGGTGATAGTAGCAGCCGTGTTTGCTTTCCTGCGCTTCACCACCTTCGGCATGGTCGTACGCGCTGGTATGCAGGATCGTGAAACAGTCAGCATGCTGGGCATTAACATTGAAAAACGCTTTACCATTGTCTTTGGCCTCGCGGCTGTCATCGCCGGTTTAGCCGGGGCAATGTATGCACCGATCTTACCGCCGGATTACCACATGGGTATGGACTTTCTGGTGTTGTCATTCATTGTGGTCGTGGTCGGTGGCATGGGTTCTTTGCCCGGCGCGGTACTGGCGGGCTTTATGCTCGGCATACTGCAATCATTTGCCTCAATGACCGAGGTCAAAGCGATTTTCCCTGGCATTGACCAGATTATTATTTACCTGATAGCTGTTGTTGTACTACTTGTCATGCCACGTGGTTTGATGGGTCGTAAAGGCGTGATGGAGGACTAGTCATGAAAAAATTCTTTTCCAATCAATGGCTGGTTATGCTGGTATTTTCCGCCGTCGTACTCACCATGCCAATCTGGCTGGCACCTATCGGGGCGGGTTATCCTGACCTGTTACAGAAGTTTGCAATCTTTGGTATTTTCGCCATTGGTTACAACATCCTGTTCGGTCTGACCGGGTACCTGTCATTCGGGCACGCTGCGTTTCTGGGGGTAGGTTCTTATGCAGCGGTATGGTCCTTTAAATTGCTGACGATGAATGTACTGCCAGCGATTATTTTTGCGATCATTATTGCGGGCCTGTTCTCTGCGATTATTGGCTTTATCAGCCTGCGCCGTTCCGGTATTTACTTCTCTATCCTGACCCTGGCGTTTGCTCAGATGAGTTATAACCTGGCTTATTCGGTGTTAACGCCGATCACCAATGGTGAGACGGGTTTGCAACTAGAGAAAGCTGATCCGCGCCTGATAGACAGTATGTTTGTTGCACCGACAGACGGCTTGCCACTCACCAATTTCTTTTCATTAAGCCTGAGTGGTTATGAAGGGTTTTACTTCTGTGCAGCGTTCCTGATTATTGGTTTCTTTATTTCTCTGCGCATCTTCCGTTCGCCGTTTGGTCTGAAGTTACGGGCGATAAAGTCCAACCAGACGCGCATGATGTACACCGGATTTAGTACCAAGCCTTATTTGCTGTCGGCCTTTATCATTTCGGGCATGTACGCCGGATTGGCCGGTGGTTTGATGGCTGCCACCGATCCGCTGGCAGGTGCCGAGCGTATGCAATGGACAGCATCCGGTGAAGTCGTGTTGATGACGATTCTGGGTGGTGTCGGTACTTTGGTCGGGCCGTTGTTGGGCGTAGGCATCATTAAGTACTTCGAAAATATATTCTCGTCAATCAATGAAAACGTGCTGATGTCAGCTTATAGCTTCATGCCGGAGTGGTTACAAGAATTCATGGTAACCATTTCCTCACCTTTCGTAGGCGAAGGCTGGCACCTGACGTTAGGTTTGTTATTCATGCTGGTGGTTATCTTTTTACCGGGTGGTGTGATGGAAGGCATGACAAGGATCAAAAACCTGTTTGCCAAACCGTTTACAGGTAAAAAGCAGGCTCAGAACGTAGCAGAGGAGAATCACTAATGGGTGCCGGAACAGGAAAAACCGTCCTCAAGGTGGAAAATGTTGTTAAGACCTTTGGCGGCTTACGGGCGTTGGATGATCTGAACCTCACCATTGAGGAAGGCACAGTACATGCGATTATCGGCCCGAATGGTGCTGGTAAATCCACCATGCTGAATGTATGCATCGGGCAGTTAAAGCCGGATACAGGTACCGTCACCTTCGATGGTGAAGTAATTACCGGCAAACAACCTCATGAAATCAATCAGGCGGGTGTGTCGCGGGTATTTCAAACACCGGCAATCTTTTCTGATCTGAGTATTCTGCAAAACGTCATGATTCCGGCCATTGCGCACCGCGATGGTAAATTCAAACTCAACCCGTTTAGTAGTATGGATAAACAGGATGACATTGAAGGCCGGGCAGTACAAATACTGGAACAACTCGCACTAACCGACCAGATGCATGATCATGCTGGCAGCATGTCACGCGGTAATAAACGACGCTTAGAACTGGCCATGTGCCTGGTACAGGAACCACGTTTGTTGTTGTTGGATGAGCCAACCGCAGGTATGGCACGGCATGACACTAACCGCACCATCGATATCCTCAAGCAGATCAAGGCCACCGGGATGACTAAGGTCATTATCGAGCACGATATGCATGTGGTATTCAGTGTGGCTGATCGTATCTCGGTATTAGCGCGTGGTCATATTATCGCCGAAGGCACTCCGGATGAGATTAAAGGCAATCCGTTGGTGCAGGAAGCTTATTTGGGAGGAACCGTAGAATGAGTACTCAAACAGATTCAGCGTTCTTCTCGCTTAACGATATTCACTCTTACTATGGCGAAAGCTATATCGTTCAGGGTGTTAGCTTTGAAGTAAAAGAAGGCGAGATTATTGCGCTGTTGGGACGTAATGGTGCGGGTAAAACCACAACTTTACGCTCTATTGCCCGAGCTTCTGAACCACAGGTAAACCAGGGTGAAATCTGGCTGGATGGTAAACCGCTGCATGAGATGGCAGCGCATGAAGCCGCACAGCTGGGAGTATGCCTGGTACAGGAAGACCGTTGTATTATTCCCGGCCTGACTGTTCATGAAAACCTGCAACTGGCACAAATTGTTGAGCCGATTGGCTGGCCGATTGATCGCATTTATGACCATTTCCCACGCCTGCGTGAACGACGCAATCAGGACGGCACTACCTTGTCGGGTGGTGAGCAACAGATGCTGGCAGTGGCACGGGCTTTAGCACGTGATATTAAATTGCTATTACTGGATGAGCCATATGAAGGGCTGGCACCGGTTATTGTTCAAGAGATTGAAAAAATCCTGATGAACATTAAAGAACTAGGCATTACCACTATTCTGGTTGAACAGAATGCAGTGGCTGCGCTAAAACTGGCAGATCGGGCCATTATTCTTGATACCGGCGTGATTGTGTTCGATGGTCTGGCGCAGGAAGTACTGGATGATGAAGAACTGCGCCATCAGTATTTAGCAATATAAGTGATATAACAGTAGATAGATTTTTCTCGCTCCCCCTTTTCAAAAGGGGGATACTCTCCAGTGACACATCCATCCCGCCAAAAACAGCAAACATTATCAATTCGCCCACAGTATGCTTCTTAACAAGAGGTGATGATATGAAACAGACAACCAGCCGCAACTACCGACAACGACTAACAAGGGTCATCGAATATATTTACGATAACCTTGATGGTGATCTGAGTGTGAACACGTTAGCAGATGTGGCTTTAATGTCTCCGTATCATTTTCATCGGATTTATCGTGGTTTGGCACAGGAAACCGTCAATACCACGATTCGTCGTTTACGCCTCCAACGCGCGGCTACAGAGTTGATCCAAACCACTGAGTCGCTGACCCGCATCGCAAAAATGGTTTCATATAGCAGTCAGGAGGCATTTAGTCGGGCCTTCACTCAGCACTTTGGTGAAACTCCCCGAAAGTATCGGGAGAAACGCAGCAAAGAAAACCTGCCCCCTGCCCCCGGTTTTGCGATGCACCGAAATAATCAGGAGCACACGAATATGTATGATATTGAAATGATGGACATTGATAACATCGAGTTAATGGGATACCGGCATCAAGGGAATTATATGGGCATTGGACAGCTCTTTGAAAAGCTGTTCATTTTTGCGGGCAGCAATGGCCTGATGAATGACAAAACCCGCATGATCGGGCTTTATTATGATGACCCGGATTCTACCCCCGAAAACGAACTGCGCTCCATGGCTTGTCTTATCACAGGTGAAGATGGCATTCCGGCATCCGATGATTCACCAGAGAAAACACAAATTCCGGAGGGACGTTATGCAACCCTGCTCTTCAAGGGTGCTTACCCTGAAATTCATAAAGCCTACACATGGTTTTTTGGCGAATGGCTGCCACAAAGCGGGCATGAGGCAGATGACTTTCCACCGTTTGAGGAGTATTTGAATGATCCGAAAACGACGCCACCGGCTGAGTTGCTGACGCGGATTCATTGTAAGTTGGCTTAAAAAAACTTGGGTTCGGAGCTTGCCCAATCGGGTAAGGAGCGGCTAAACACCAATCCTTACCCACTTTAACCGAAAGACCTGCCATTTATATTATGCGGCAGACTGTTCAATATAGGTTGTTCCATGAGATTGAGCGATGGTGTTTTGTTTGATTCGGGTGGACGATGTTCGGGGGTTATAGAGCACTTGAATAACTTGCTTGCCTTTACTTTTCAGGTAAAACTCCACATCGATATTATGGGGGTTTCTCCCCCAATCTTCGCCAACAACGAATATATCCACATTCAATGCCTTACAACCAGAAACATACTCAAGTTCATGATAAGGGCGCACGATATCAACGCAGCTTAGCGCTTTCAGCATTTCTGCTCGTTGATCAAGAGGGATAACAGGCACATTAGGCTTGTAAGAGTTCACCACGCGATCGGAGGCGACACCCACTGCCACAACATCGCCTAATGTTCTGCAATACTCTAATAGTGCAAGGTGCCCTACATGTAACAAATCAAACGTACCCACTGTGTAAACAACCATTGTGCTGATTAACTCCTGAATTAAAGTAACTCGCCTGAAAAAAATTTCACCCCAAGCATGAAAGTCTGCGACTTCCACAGTAACGCCATGTAACGACCACATCCTGCAAGCATGAAAGTCTGCGACTTTCACAGTAACGCCATGTAACGACCATATCCGGCAAGCATGAAAGTCTGCGATTTTCGCAGTCATTCCCGTTGTTGCATCTTTCAAACAAACACTTTTTATAAAAGTTTCCAGCTATAAATACCGGTGATGGCCAGCGTATAAATCGCCAATATATAAACGTTGATCGGGTTGCCAGAAAATTTGGGCGTTTTGATTTGCGCCACATTTAGCATCGCAAGCCCTACGCCACTGACATATAACACCACTGAAAAAACGCCCTGGCTCAGAACACCTTCCAATAAAAATATGAAAACCAGAATAAGACTATTGTTATCGAGCGCTAAACCGGTGTATTTAGCATCATCAGAAAGACCGAAAGTACTGAAATAACTCAGGCGTATGGCACTCGCCGCCAGCATAACAAAAGCACCCACCAGAAATAGCGGACTGAACTCACCGAAACTCATCAACAAAATAGCCGGGGTGACGCCATAACTCACAATGTCAATTAACACGTCAAGTTGGCCACCAAAAGCGCGATCATGACCTGTCCGCCCTTTCATTTTTCGTGCAACCAGTCCGTCTGCCCAGTCGAAAGCAACAGCCCAGACCATACCGATCATTGCCGCGTAATATACCCCGGTAATACTGAAGTAGATGGCTAAAACTGTGCAGGCTAACCCCGCCAGGGAGCATAGATTAGGAAGGTCTTTTACAAAGGAAAGAATAGTGGGTTGTGGCCCCCGAAATTCGGTGTTGCCTGTGGTCATAGTGATCCAAAAAGTGATACTTAATCATCTTGAATGACTTTTAAGTAGTGGGGTTTTGCCTACAAAAAGCATAAGAAACAGCAGGCAACAAAGGCGCAATATAAGGATGGAGCCGTTACAGGGTATAAGTGAAAATATTACATTGCGGAAACTGCGTAGCCGGGATTGTGGTGGCGACGATAAATATGATGTGATTGATGCCAGGCCGGGTGACAGCCATAGAAAGAACTACAAGAGCGTTGAACATAACACATCTACGGTTTTTAAGCGCGGTGTAAATTTTATACTTGAGGGGGGAGTCACTGGAATTGCTCTGATCGTGCGCCGGTTATCTACGCTACCTCCATGTCGCAAAATTCTGATTCACCAGACGAAAGTCACGCATGTTATGCGTCACAATCATCTCAGCATTACCATCTATAAACCGATGAATACCTTCGCGACTAAATTGCGAATAGCGTTGAAGATTGTCAGGCCGTGTCAGCACATCTTCGTACTCAATCACCAGAGGGGTGGAAATAACACTATCAACAATAACCCAAACTAATCAAAACCCAGCCGGATCAACAATACCCCCATCACAGCTAAGCTTCCTAACCTTCGGAGCCTGCTTCAGCAACTCAGCCAGCGACGTATCAGCCGTAATCGTCCCCCGCAGATTCACCCAAACCTCACCAATCAACTTACCACTACAACGCACATTCACCTTAGCCCCACTTCCGTCACCAAAGCTCTTATCAAACGCAGCACGAATCTGTTTAGCCGTCAGCCGCTTACCAATATTCTCAGCAAACAAACCCTGTACCGCCGAAGCATTCAGTTGTTTCATCAGCGCCACGGAATCACGGTAATAGACCTCTGGCGACCCATAACAGGAACCATGTTTATACCACTCATGGCGCTGTAAATCAGAAGCAGTAGCAGGCATAACTATATCCAATTCACGCCGCAGTTCATCACTGATATCAAGCTCAGGCAACAAGTGCCAAGCGCCGCGCCGGTCAATGGCTTTATGAGTCGTACTGACATTACAATACGCCCGATTTTTCGGTTGCGGCCATAAACCATGTAAAGCCGGATGGGTCGCATCATAACGATCAGCTGTCTGTGTTTTACACTCTTTTTTGTTCTGATGCGTCTGACAGAAAGCTGGTTGCCAACTGACAGCTAATAAGAAATCACCGGATGGCGCACCACTAGTAGAAGTAGAAGTGGACGGCGCTACCGAAGGCGTTCCCGCGCTACCCTCAACTAAGCTGCCACAATCCAGACTAACCCAGCGCTGCTTGTCTTCAATACGCACCAGATAATGCGTAGCAGCAGCACGGTTTTGTCCATTCACCGGATACTGTTGGCCGGGCTGGACAAATAGCTTCCCAGGGTTAGTGCTTTTCTTAATCGAATGCAGGGCGGGACACGTTTTACTAGCTTGAAAAACGCCGTTCAAAGGCAGGCTGGCCTGCGCTGTGGCTGGGAGTAATAACACTACGCCCCAGCCCAGTAAATAGAGGAATGATTTCATAAGCACGATAATAACAAGCTTGAATACAACAAGCTATTTATTGGCAACACTATGGAATTGAGCCATTGATAATGTAATTCGCAGAAAAATTCTCATTGCCGGGATGGATTAACACATTGCCCAACAGTAAGTTGCTGTCATTATCAGGGCCGCTAAACAAGCTCGCACCATCCATATTGTAATCCGTCAAATGATAACCAAAAGAGCGGTAATTACTGTTAAAACCCTCATTATCAACATCACTCAACACCGTAGCCAACAAAGCAGTAGCATCGTTATCCGGCCCGTTAGCGGTAATACTATCACTCCCGTTTGCATCACCAGCCCATAACACCGCCACCGTCCCACTAACAAAGCGGGCATTATCACCATACACCGGAGTGGCTGGCAGGCTAAAATCAACAGTAGCAATATGACTATTGCCCATGCTAACCGTATCCAGAGTCATAACCCCCAAATGATTACGGTGCCGGAGCACAACGTGGTAATTACCCGCTCCCACTTCCGGAAAAACCAGCACAGTATCACCGGAGAGATTATCGACCACCCTACCATCACGCTGGATAAGCGCAGGCTTACTCAACAACCGGGTTTGACGACCCACATCAAATAATTCAACTAACACCCAGTCCACAGGAGCAGTATCACCGGTACGCCCCAACATACCTGGCTGTATCGTATTCCCGTTAGCATTATCAAGGGCCATACCGACTGCATAGGGCTGTGTTTGTGGAAGGAGGTTTTGTGCCCGTAAATCATCACGCATCAAACCTGTAACGGAGTCATAAGCACCTTGCAATACAGCCTTCACTTCCAGCCTGATTGCGCCTGTTCCCCCGGGAAAGCTGGTGGGATCTAACGGGTCAGTACCCAACCGGGTCTCAGTGCCATTATCAACACCGTCACCATCGCTATCATTCAAATCGGAAGCATCATCTGAATCCAGTTGATCCGGCACACCATCCGCATCAACGTCCAGCAAGGATGATTCCAACGCGTCGGGCCTGCCATCACTATCGGTGTCGGCCAAACCTTCCACATTGTCATGCAAACCATCGAGGTCGCTGTCCAAATGATAAGGATTGGTGCCGCTAGTGCGTTCTATGGCATCAGCGATACCATCGTTATCAAAATCGCCAGGGGTGTTTAATAGCTGGAAACATTCCGGAGTCATGCCATTAATAGAAACGTAGCCGCTGTCAGTCGGGGCATTGGTAAAGCTCATATCAGCAAAGAAACCAGGCTGTCCCCATGAAGTGATTGAACCATCGGCCTTCATTGCTGCAAAGCTTTTGGTGTTAGCCACAATAGCAACATACCCACTGTCAGTAGGTGCACCGCTGCCAGCCTCTGTACTACTCCCCCAAACAGCTATAGAGCCATCCGCTCCTAATGCCGCATAAGCATTTAAATTACTGGTTATTGCCGTATAGCCATTCGCTGTCGGTGGTTGAGTGCCGGTTACCGGCCCGCCCCAACTCACGATCGAGCCATCAGCCTTCAACGCGGCAAAACTATTACCATTTCTGGTTATAGAAATATAACCATTACCTGTTGGAGCACCAACCCCGCCATTATCAACACGCCCCCAGGACGCAACCGAGCCATCACTTTTAAGGGCTGCAAAAGCGCCCCAGTTAGCGACTATATCGACATACCCATTATCGGTAGGCGCAGCAATATCATCAGAAGCAATACTCCCCCAGGTGGTGACAGAGCCGTCTGACTTAAGTGCTGCATAACTTTCATAATTAGCAATAATGGCAACATAACCTGTACCAACAGGCCCGGCACCGCCATAACGACTGTCACCCCATGTGAAAATAGAACCATCATTTTTCAGAGCAGCAAAAGTAACAGCATTGGCCGTGATAGACAGATAGCCACTATCAGTAGGCGCACCGCTACCGCCGTAAGGAGAAGATCCCCAGGCAGTAATGGAGCCATCAGCCTTTAAAGCAGCGTAAGCAACCTCATTGGTCGTGATAGAAACATAGCCTGAATCTGTTGGAGCACCCCTGCCACCCGGTAAATCGTAACCCCAGGAAGTAATCGAGCCGTCAGCCTTTAAAGCAGCATAACTACCTTGGTTAGCTGTTAGTGATTTATAACCAGAATCTATGGGTGCAGGTGTCCAGTCGTTCTCGCGCTTAAACCCCCATTCGACGATCGAACCATCCCCATTTAATGCGGCTTGATTAGTACCGGAAGATGCCACTGAAATATAACCGCTGCCAACAGGCCCGCCCACACCACCATAATTACTGTCGCCCCAGGTAACCATAGAACCGTCAGCTTTGAACGCAGTAAGCGTGTAACGATCAGGCGCTCCGGGTGATACAGACGCGCCACTGAACTTAGTGGCATACATCGCCCTATCGCCGTAACAACCTTCATGACTGTCCGCTACAACCATTGGAGCCGCTGCCAATAGCAACAAAGCACTAACCAGCCCACACCACTTAAACGCACATCGCTGCATCATAAAATTATCCCTATCAGCCGTGTTTGAAAAACCCTGTCGGGAACGGCTTTGTTATCCGTGTCATTGGTTCAGAACACCAGAAACTACGTTAGATAACACAACTCATAGAATAATTTTATTGATGTGTGGGCAATAAACCCTGCTGATATGCATCATGAGCAGGACTGCTGCATGATGGAAAACAGATATCGCAAAAAGCGGCAGCCAGATAAAACCCCGACCACCACAGAAGAATGCATTAAATACGATGCAACCTATTCAGCCGCCTCAGCTGCAACACTTTCCATCAGTGCTTTCATAGCGGCCTTTTCTTCCTCAGAACCAGCCTCAACACCCTCCATCAGTGCTTTCAAGGCTGCCTTATCTTCTTTACTTAAATCCCCTTCAGTCAACGGACTGGCAGCGTCATCCTGTGCTCCGCCCTCTTCCTCAGTTTTAAACTCAGGTTCGGAGAACATCGGAAGCGCCTGGCCATTAACCAAAATTTGACCGTCTTTAATCAGTAACTCCGACTTAAAAGCCTCACCTTCCAAATTGACAAAATCACTGGCCATCATCTGAACTATCGGTGTCATACCGGCTTTATCAGTAATACTTTTATCAAGGTGCAAACTGCCCTTGCCCGCCAGAAAAGGCAACAAAGCAGCAGGATTTTGTCCGGCACTCATCATCAACGCCATCGCATCATCATCACTGAAGGCTTCATCGGCTACAAAATTAACATCAACGTCAGCGTCTAACCTGCCTTCATCAGTTTCGGCCTTCACCTTAATAGAGCTAGCCGTCGAGCTGGAAACCACCATGCGGATTAATTCAGGCAATTTTTCCTGCATAGCCGCCATGCTAGCCTCACCCTGTTCCGGCGCAGACATATTTTTCATCAACTCCATATAAGCCTGCAAAGCCGCAGTCGGTAAAGACATCATTCCCATATCAATATCAACTTTTTTAATATTCACCGGCGACTGTAAAACAGCCATCACACCCGGACTCAATGTAGCGCTGTAATTTGCACTCATATTGAGGGTTTCCTTGTCACCTTCCTCAACCAGTGTTTTCATTTTAAATTCAGGCACATTCACCGGATCAGGTAACGTTGCCGGATCATTAATTTCCACATTGGTCAGCAGCATTTCCTGCTCACCTAACAAGAAACTAATACTTTCCGCCGACTGGTAAGTCCCTTTACCGCTGAATTGCCCAATAGCCAACGTCAGGCCTTTGTCGCTTCCACCATTAATCGCACCGGACTCAAACTGATAGTCGCCAGATGTGGTTGCGCTGTCACCGTTACCCTGCAAAGCAACCGTAAAAGGCTTTAGATGAAACATGCCAACATTATCATCCGCGCCACCGACTTTAATGTCCGCAATCGCTATATCACCCTTAAAGCTCAGCCGGTTATCCAGACTGGTTTTGATATTAGCCTTAATACCACCCAGTTCTAACTTCCCCTGCCCTTTACCATCAGTCATCGTTATCGGTGCGACGGTGACCGTTTCATTCAACTGTCCCTTGAAGTCGACAATATCTTCAACCGTGAAAGTATCCGCTTTAATAAATTCCGGTAAATCCATCGCCGCAATATCAGGGCGGGAAATCACTTTGGCTAAACCAAAACCACTGTCGCCCAGATAAGGGCCGTGCGTAATTTCGCTGGTAATGGGAATTTCTATGACTAATGGCTCACCATTATCTCCCGGCAGAATAGTTTCCAGTTTTAACAGGCTTTTAGCCGTGGAGGACATATAGGTTTTGTCATAACTTTCAAGCGTGAAACTAGCACTATTCAAATATGGGCTGGCTTTAATTGATGCCGCCAAACGCTGATTGGTCAGCTCGGCCTGCTCCTGGGTCGCCGACTCAATCTGAGAACCGATTAAAAAAGGCGAAGCTGCCGCGCCTGTAATGCCAAGCAGCACGGCAGTAGAGATTATTTTTTTCATTTTTTACCAGATAGATTATGAATGAAGCACGCGATAATACTTGTTTTTTTACCGTGCTGCTAACTTTCAATCGCCACAAAATCTTTCTCAACGCTATCACTTTTACCGTAAGGATCAGTCACGGTAAGACGGATACGGTACCGACCCATCAGATCTGGAGTAAAAATAACATTGGAATACATATTCTGGTTTATAAGACCGGCTTTACTGCCTACCGGTTTATCAATCAGCTCCCAATGATGCAACAAATCAAAACCCGACGTTCCAGGATCTTCACTCAAACTATGCAACATCCTAGGTTTGTTTACGATAACAGCCAAAAAATCCTGGTGGTTACTAATCACAGCAACAGGAGGAGAGTTAATAACGGTAAAACTCAAAAACTCTGTGGTGACATTACTCTGAGAGTCGATGGTTTTATAACTAATAACATAATTCCCTGTCTTATCCGCCTTCAGAGAAGCATGTGAACGATCTACATCTTGCAACAAGCTCTGACTGCCTTGCGGTTTTTGCAACCCCCATTCAAATTCATATTGTGCAACAGTATCTCGCGAGTCTTCCAGATCACTAACCCAAGCTGATAGTCGTAATTTATCACCCAGCTCAAGCACATAGTTTCCGGCCTGATAACCACTGAATCTGATCGATGGCGGCCTATCTGCAAGATGAAAACGCTTGGTTGACAGCGCTGAATTTCCATCATAGTCGGTCACCTTCAAACTGACTTCATAAACCCCGTAAACATCAGGATTGAAAGTCGTTTTTTCGCCCATTATCGCACTCAGGCCAGCATTGCTTCCTTCTGGCTTAGATTCCAGTGTCCAGAAATACTTCAATGACTCAGAAAAAGCCGTATCGGGGTCACTACTGGCCTCACCACTCAGCTCAACTGTCGCGCCAGGAAGAAGATCATCATTATTTCCCTCCCAATCTATCTTTGCCACAGGTTGATATTGCTCAACAAATTCTCCGGGCACACCATGATGAATAGCCTGATCATTCTGTATTGAACGGATTTCAAAAACACCATCGCCATCCTGATCGAGACTTATCAGGTAAGACGCTGTTCCCCCGGACGTTATAGCATCTTCACTATAATTTACTAACTCAACCTTAGCTTTAGACCGGCTGGCACCGTTTAAAAGTATGGAACCCGCTATCGGGATACGAGAAAGCAAAACAAGGTCAGAATGGGTCATAAAGGTAAAGTACTTCGACAATTCAAGATCATTTGTTCCTGACAGACTGATATAACCTAAATCATGCTCATAAAGCCGCCCTTTAATCTGGTCAGGGCCATCACGGGAATAAGCAATTTCAACATTCTCTAACATATTCGTTTTATTGTTATTCGGATTACGCTCTGTAATATTCATCGATGCTGTCAGTGACAGAAGAGGCAATGGAAATTGAGGCCGGTCAAAGTAACTTTTCTCAAGGTCCTGACTACCCGTATACACATAACGTTGACCACTCATTATGATTTCCAAGCCGCTAAACTCAACCCGCTTTTTTTCAACAAGCGTACCGGAATCGAGCGTTTTTTCCTGAGTGACACTCATCATTCCGTTAAGCACTACCCCTTCGGGTCGACTTTGGCAATTTTTAAATAAATGAGTCTGTGCACCATTTCCAACCCCCTCAACGAACATCGGCTCACCAGTTACATCAACAGTTCCTGAGCTACCGCACCAACGGGTTTCGGTACGCTGGTGGTACTCTGTAGCTTGGGAATCCTCTAAGATCTGATTCATTAGATTAGAAAACGCCAGCAAACCCCATGAGCGGGTCGGTTCATTTGTTTTTGTAGGGTCAACGTTGGTATTTCTAAATAAAAAAAGCGCCTCAAAGCCCAGCAAAGCTCTGGCGAAGTGCACCGTGTTATCAGGTTTCAGTAAAACGGCATTACGATTACCGGTATACGACGGATTAGAATTATCTGTAGCGCCAGAAGTACCGGAGCCGCCAGAACTCCCGCCACACGCAGAGACGGTCAGTGCTAACATCACACTGGCACAAAGTGTGGTTAATATTTTATTCATTAAATAAGTAGCCCTTCGTTTTTTTTGAAAGGCTACCGCTTAGTTAACTCCCCCCAAAATCTCACAGATGAATGGCCTGCAACAGATACTTTCCGTTAAAGCCACGAAGTCTCCTCAAACCGTCATGAATTTCATTTCGCACAACAGAACCAAAAACACGCGCTTTCTCTGCTTTAGTTGGTTGAGCGGTCTGCGCCTATGGGTGGCTATAGTGGCGCAAATTATCAATATGCGCCATAATTGACGACACTTTCTCGAAATTTGCGCCATATGCGCCAAATACTATGTCGCCCGACCTATTCCTCAAAGCAATCCGAAGCACCCCTCAAGGTATAAGCCTTAGTCAAATGCTGCTTGTCCACCCAGACGTTAATCGCCGTACTGCGCAACGCTGGTTAAACCAATGGGTAAACCAAGGATTGGTCACTCGGCTAAGAAAAGGACGCCAGATTCATTACTTCCCCACACAGGCCAGCACCTCCAATAACACTTCAACGACTATTTTGCTTTCTACCGATAGCCAGGATATTGCGGAGTACATAAACCACCCTCTTGCCGCACGAACGCCCGTGCCTTATCAGCATGATTTTCTCGATGCATATCAACCGAATAAAACATTCTACTTACCAAAATCACTACGCCAACAACTCTACAACATGGGGCAAACCGACCAGCAAAATCGCCCCGCAGGCACCCACGGACGAGCCGTGCTTAACCGGCTGTTGATTGATTTGTCATGGGCCTCCAGTCATTTAGAAGGTAATACTTATTCACGCCTTGATACGCGTGCGCTGATTGAGCAAGGGGATGCTTCAACGGGTAAGACACTGACTGAAACTCAGATGATTCTGAATCATAAAGCTGCGATTGAGTTACTGGTGGAAAATGCGGGCAGTACTGGTTTTGATCGTTATACGCTGCTTAATTTACACAGTTTGTTATCTGAGAACTTACTACCTAATCCTGCTGATGAAGGTAGATTAAGGCAGCATGTTGTTGAGATTAGTCATAGCGTGTTCCGGCCCTTAGATGTTCCGCAGCAAATCAGTATTACTTTCGATACTGTTCTGAATAAAGCCAGCTTGATTGATGATCCTTTTGAGCAGGCATTTTTTATTATGGTACATATACCGTATTTACAGCCTTTTGCTGATGTGGATAAACGGGTATCACGGTTAGCGGCAAATTTGCCGTTATTGAAGCATAATCTTTGCCCGTTAACTTTTATCGGGGTTTCTGAAGCGCTTTATACACAGGCGGTCTTGGGTGTTTATGAGATGACGCGGGTGGAGTTATTGCGGGATATGTTTGTTTGGGCTTATGAGCGATCTACGCAGGAATATTTGGCGATTAAACAGAATTTGGTGGAGCCTGATCCATTGCGACTGAAGTATCGGGATGTGATTAAAACTGTGGTTCGTGACGTGGTTTTACGGGGTGAGGTGGATACGTTTGGGCAGATTCGGGGGTTGGTGGCTGAACAGGTCGGCGAGGTAGATCGGGGTGAGGTTCAGGCTTTGGTGATTGATGAGGTTAGGCGGTTGCATGAGGGGGTTTTAGCGCGGTATGGGTTGCGGGTTTCTGAGTGGGTCAAATGGAAGGAACGACAGGTGCACCGATCACAACGACCATCCGAAATATCCCAAGCGAAGTGGTATTAACCGCTGAAGATGGCATGCCCCGAGAATGTGCGATCAACTTTGATCACATCCAGACTATACAGAAGGGGAAAATAGGTGCTTTGATCACCACATTAAGCGCTGAAAAGCTGGATGCTGTTAATGCAACTGCATCATTTGCTTTAGCATTACAGATAGCCAATACAGTTCATTAGATAACTCCCGAAAAGCAGGAGCTATCAACTACTCAAGTTCATTACTAATCAATAAACGGATTGATTACTGTTAAGTTATTTTCCAGCTGGAAACCGTGCTGCATATCTTCACTCAGCACCACATGACAGCCGTACTCAGATGCAGCAGCCAAAATCAAGCTATCGTAAAAACTAAGCTGGTAGCGTTTAGAAATGAATATCGCCTGTTTTGTTGTCTCTGCCGTAAGAGATACCACGTCAACACTTGCCATGAAATCTTCCAATACAGCTTCCACACCAGAAAATTTATCAGGAAACTTTCGGCGTAAAACATTACAAAACTCGTTCAGTACCTGAGCACTAACAATAGCATCGCCTGAAGCAATTAGCCTTTGAGCAACCCCCTGCTTATCCGGGGCTTGTGCGGTATTAGCGTAGACCAGAATATTGGTATCAAGAAAAAACGACTTACCGCTCATTCGCTTCATCCCGGTTAAACTGGAAACCGCGAGTATCCAGCTCAAGAGAATACAGTTTACGTCGGGCTGGCTTTGCTAAAATTTGCTTTAGCTGTCGCTGCACAGTAATTTCATCAATCTGTTCTGAGACTTGTGGCGTTTTCTTCAAACCATCCAGCAAGCGCTGCATAAGCGTTAGTCGCTCGCCAAATGACAGGCGCTCTGCCGCATCCACAATGTTTTCAACGGTTTGTATGCTCATAAGGCATACCTCCTAATTTATATATTTCCCATCCTTAGTGTATGCTGTCATACCACATAAATCACCCCCACAGCGCCTCCACTTCATTCAACGGTATTGATTTCAACGCTTTCGCAAAGTCCACTGGAGCTTGCCTAGCGATGGTTTCAAGTTGGTGGGTGAGGTTGAGGAAAGCAATAGCCTGACATATATATTATATTTTTACACGTCAGGGCTAATAAAATGCAAACGAAACTCACATTGCGTATGGATGGCGAGCTGATTGAACTAGCTAAGCACTACGCGAAAGAACAAGGAAAATCATTATTGCAAGTGGTTGCTGATTACTTTGCAGCATTCGCTCGTCACCCGGAAAAGAAATCACTGGCTCCGGCCACACAATCACTGTTGGACATCATGAAAGACAGCCCCGCCGATGAAAAGGACTATAAGCAGTACAATCATAAGCCGCATGCATAAATATCAGGCGATCCTTCATAAAGGCTGGGCCTCGCTCATGATAATAGGCTTAAGATGATGATTAATAGCACGCTCACTCACCACGTCCACATCACGCTCTAACAACTCACTGAGTTCATCAATCAAACCCGCCTGATCGAATAGAGTAGCTCCCGGCATGAAAGACACCAAGAAATCCACATCACTACCGTCATGAATTTCATTCCGCACAACAGAACCAAAAACACGCACATTCTCTGCTTTATAGCGTTTGGCTATCGCAATAATACGATTTCTTTTCTGATGCACTGACTGGAACAGTGGATTCATAATGACTAACCTACCTCTGTACACGACAAAACGTGTAAGTGATTGAAAAGTTGTCAGCAAGTTGGTTTACTCAAAGTGACCAAACCGAGAGTAAAGCCATGGAACTTGCTGACGAACTTCAAAATAGCTTAAAAGAACACCTCGGTTGGGGCAAGCCCCGTATTACATGCTTTGTTGCTTTATTGTTAGCGCTTATTCGTGTTCAACATATGAACTTAAGCCGCCTAGCGGTTGCTATGAATGGTGCTAGTCAAATAGCCTCCCGTCACCGTCGTTTGCAGCGGTTTTTCCGGGAAGTTCGTTTTGATTACGATGCTTTGGCTCGTCTACTGATGCAATCATTTGGTTTTACACAAGATAAGTACTACTTGACGTTAGACCGAACAAACTGGAAGTGGGGCAAGCACAATCTTAATATTTTGGTGTTGGGTGTTGTGTATAAAGGCATTGCAGTGCCCATTTATTGGTTGGTATTGAACAAGCAAGGTAACTCCAATCAACGGGAACGTATTGCTTTGCTGAAGCGCTTTATTCATCAGTTTGGCAGTAGTCATATTACAGCTATTTTAGGTGACCGTGAGTTTATTGGTGAGGACTGGTGGAGGTGGCTATCAATCCATGACATCCCTTTCCTAATGCGGATGAAGGCTAATCAACACGCTGTATACCACGGTGTCAGTCGTCCGGTTAGTCATTTATTTCGCTCGCTAAGGGCCGATCAATCCATAGTGTTGAGAAAGGTACGCTACATCAGTGGACAGCCTATTTGGTTAAGTGCCATGAGATTGGAAACGGGGGAGTTATTGATTCTAGCAGCCAACCAGAAGCAGCAAAACCCGCTTACTGAGTATGCTAAGCGCTGGGAAATCGAGACATTGTTTCAAGCGTTAAAGGGACGTGGTTTCAATATGGAGGATACGCGTATCACACACTACTTTCGAATCAAAAAAATGATTGCGTTGTTGGTACTTGGCTTTTGTTGGGCGCGGTGTTTTTCAAGGTAGTTGTCGCATTTTTTAAAAAATATATAAAAGGCTGTGCCATCTCCCCGGAGCTACCCACCCTTTGTCCACCGGCTTCCGATATTGTGAGGATCTCCAGCCCATGGATAAAGCATGGATAGCACCTCTGGCAGAGCATCTTTTTCCATTCTGCCCACTCATGCGACTTCATCCTCCACATTTTTTTGTTCCGGATTCAGAGTGACCTTCTCTATCGGCGACCAGTTTCGTGTATCTCCCGACCAACGCATCGGGTTAGCGGCTTTGGCACGGGCATAAACTGCCTCTCGCTGATCCAGGATAGCCTTATCTTCTCCCCGGTGACGCTGTGCCGGTGTGACGAAGCGGATCTTGCTATGCTGGTGTTCATGGTTATACCAGTGCATAAATGCTCTCACCCAGTCGCGGGCTGCCTCCAATGTGTCAAATCCCTGAGCGGGCCAGGTTGGCCCATATTTCAGGGTGCGGAAGAAGGACTCGACATAAGCGTTATCATCACTGACCCGTGGGCGGCTGAAGGATTGACTGATATTCAGCTGCTCCAGTTTGACCCGTAGAGTTTGTGACTTCATGATACTGCCATTGTCGCTGTGCAGGACAGGTTTGGCTTTCCCTGTCAGCTTCTCTCGCCAGACCGCCTGCTGCATCAGATGGGCAGCCAATTCACCGGATTCCGCCTCATGGACTTCCCAGGCAACGCCATAGCGGCTGTACAGATCTTCGACCATATACAGGTAGAAAAAACGTCCGGTAACGGTACTGGGTAGCCAGGTCACATCCCATGTCCAGACCTGGTTTGGCCCGGTCGCAGTATGGGTGGTAGGTGCCCGCTTCCGGGTGGGGGCTTTACTGCGCCCACGGTGATGTAACTGATCTTCTGCTTTCAGAATCCGGTAAAAGCTGGATTCACTGCCAAGATAGATTCCCTGATCCGCCAGCTTCGGTACAATCTGTGACGGTGGCAGGCTGGCATAAGCTTCTTTATGGCAGACTGCAAGAATGGCCTGACGCTCTTCATCACTCAGTTGATTAGCCGGAGCGGGTCGGGAGGCATGAGGACGTTGATCAGCTTGTACACTATCATGATGTCCTGGCAACCAGCGCTGAAGTGTACGCGTGCTGATACCCACCACTTTGCAGGCTGAATCACGGCGTGCTCCCGCTGATTCGGCTTCATGGATCAGTTTTACAATCGATTCGCGCTGTGCAAGGTCGGTCATCACTCCTCGTCCTCCCACAGCGCCTGATACTTTTTTTGCAGTACCAGCAGCGCCGCACTTTCCGCTAAAGCTTTATCTTTGCGGTTAAGATCTTTTTCAAGATGTTTAATTTGCTGGCGGGCAGCTTTCAACGCCTGACGTGATTCACTGGATTGGGTTTCAGCCTGGGCGGCACCCGCAATACAGGCCTGTTTCCACTGCGCCACTTGTTCCGGGTATAAACCTTTATGGCGGCAGTATTCACTCAGTTCGCTGGCATTCATATCCGCTGTTTCCAGTACGACGGCAAACTTACTTTCGCCATCCCAGTCTGCACTGTTATTTCGTTGGCTTCCCGGCACGGGCACTCCTTGTTGACGAGCTTGTTTCAGCCAATTGTACAGCGTCGCTCCGCAAATACCTTCCTCCTCTGAAACTTCAGTGACTGCACGGTTTGCCGGCGGCAGAAGCTTTTTCAAGACGGCAGCTTTACGTTCCGTTGAATAATGTGGCAAGGTCTGTTCCATTCCGTCCCCTAATCTCTAATCAAATGAGGCGACAACTATCCTGACATAGGGGGGGCGCACAAAACCGGTGAATGGCGGCATGAACAAACGCCCATCAAGCTGAAAAAACATGGGCGCTATCAATACAGTTTTTTCCGGTATGGTCTGGATCATCTGGCTGATCAATTATTTCACAGGGTTGATGATGCAAGAGGCGTGCTGAGAGCGGTTTTTTTGCTGCTATTTCCTCTCAATATATTGAGGGAAATCAGGCCCGAAAAAACGGTGGAAATTTAAAATGTCGTGTGCAGAGGTAATTTGGTTAAAAATCTCTCTATTCTGGATATGATTTTGTTGGTACTCTTAATGTTTTCCTGTAGCTCATCTATTTGATTAGTAAGCTCAATGTTTTCTTCTATATTAGTATGGGGAGTAGTGGGAATTTTAAGAGATATGCTGTCGAGGGTATTTAGTACTTCGGTTCTGCTGGTGTCAGTGTTTTGTGCGAGGGATTGTATTTGAAGTTCGTGGGAGCCTGCAATGTTATTAACTTTGGTGGACAGTAAATTTATAGCACCTGATAAATAGTCTTTACTATCGTCAGTAGATATAAATTCCTTTATGACTCCAATTTCTTGTTTTAATTCTGAAATTTTACCTAATAAGTGATCTCTAGAATGAGTATTTTGACTCAGTATTTGTTCTTTTGTGTGATTAGTATCTGAATTAATTTCACATAGTAAATCATCCTGAGAACTCCAGCCATCCTGTATTGCCAACATCTCTGTATGAATGCTTTCCACCATTTCTTTTAGTGTTTTATCTTCTTCTTCTTTGTATATTTCTCTAGCTTTTTCGATAATGGCAGTGTCGTTGATAAGGTTATATTCAGGCCTAGTAGATAGATCATTTAATTTTTCATTTATTTTTATAAGTAAGTTGTTATTGTTTTTATTTGATGGCGCTAAATTCAATAGTTCCTTTGAAAGCTTATAAAAATAGATCGAGTGGTCAGAGTGGTTTTTTAAATTGTGATAGAAATCGGCTAGTTGAAAATATTTTTAGTGCTCTTTTAATCTTTGGTTTTCAGTATAAATTTTATTGAGTTTTTCAGAGTACTTCTTGAATTCTTTGCTAATTTCAACTTTATCTTCTTGCTCTAGTTTATCAAGTGAAATTAAAGCATTTTTAAGCAGCTGCCTTTCTTTTTTTTGAGTGATGTTCCCTTTGTTAAATATTAGCTTGTATTTTCTGCTAATATTTGACAGTGTCTTTGCATCTATTTTTTCTAATTCTTCTATATTGTTGCTTCTTTGAGCATTTTCAATTAATAATATTTGTTCGTGTACTGGGTTGATTTTTATCGCTTTTTTGAAAAAAACTCCTATTCCATGTCTATTTTTTAGCTCTTCAGAAAATATTCCAAGGTAAGCATATAGGTAAGATAGTTCGTATTGCTTTCTAGATAAATCATCGTTGATCTTATTCAGTTCTTTACCAAGTGAATTTATTTCATCAATCGTATTTATATTTGTTATGTTAATTTCAAAATTTTTGTTTTTTTCATTTATTTTTTTTAGAATTTCACGCTTGTGAAAAGCATAATCGGTAATGATACTTGTATCGAAATCCTCGCCATTGATCGAAATTCCAGAGTCTATGGGGATTTTGGGGTAATGCTTTTCTATTGAGTTAATATCATCTTTGTCTATATTTTCTAATAGTTTGTCAATTTTAGGAAGTAAAATGTCTAGCCGCAAGCAAACAACAAAATTTCGTTCATCATCCCCTACCTCTATTTAATGCCACGTAGTGATGCTTTATTGTATCTCTCAAGAAGAAAAACTCCTCCACCAGATAAGCCTCCTAATTCCTCTGTTCCTGACTTAAATGGGTTTTTGCCAATAATGTGACAGTAAAAAACCTCTTTGTAATTATCAGTTGTATCTGGATGTGAATAAGCGGCAGGATAAAAAGTTATATTTTGATTATTAGCTATTGGGTAGCCAGCTATTACAAATTCCGGTGAATTTTCGTGACTATCTATGTTGTATATTTTTAGCGTGTTTATTTTCAAATCATTTGAGTTTATTTTTATTAGTGCAAAATCAATTTTTGGATCATCAATAAAATATATTTTGCAAGTTGGGTTTTTTATTAATTCTTTTTTAGTTTGCTCATGTGTGATGCGGATATTTTTTAAAATAATAGATTCTTGAGTGTAATGCTCATGTTTTTTGTCTTTGAAGAAAATATGCTTTGCTGTTAACACGTAAAAAATATTGGATTTTTTATTGGGGTATATTATTGTCCCTGCGCCATCAGAGTATTCAGATGACACCTTTACTGAGTATTGTAATAACTCACTATTATTGCTATATTTGCTCATTATTTGAAATAAAATCTTTCTGAGTTACATGGGTAAAAAGAAAAGCTATAGTTTTTTTCATCATCTTCATGGAATTGTATATTTTTTTTAAAATTCCCAGTGTAAAAAAATTTTATTTCTTGGTTTTTTGACCTTTTTCCATATTTTACTATTTTTGCAATGGTTTCTCCATCAGGAAGCTTAGAGTAATCTTCTGACGGCTTACAGATAATGTATGTATTGGTTTTTATTATTTTTAGAAAATCATCACTAATGTTTCCTCTACTCCCATGATGGGACAGTTTTACAAACTCTAGTTGTAATGGATTATCTTCTGTCGCATTGTGCTTCTCTTTTAATGATTTTGCAACCTGATCTATATGAGCATCCCCAAGTAGGAGAAAATTTTGGTTTTTGTGAGATATCAGAAAGGATAGGCTTGATCCATTAGTTACACTTTTATCTTTCCAGTTACCATCAGCCAGTTCATCAACTCTAGAAATTTGGTTTTTTTCAGAAGATGAGTATTTGTTTTTGTAGAACTTGTCTTTTTTCCATTTTTTGAATAGCTCATCTAAATTATTTTTGTTTGGTGTTAATAGGCTAACCTGGAAGTCTTTAATTTTTTCATTAAAAAAAGCAAAGCTTTCTTTTTCTTCAATGTATATGTTGTTTTTATGGTTTATTTTATATTTTTCAACTATTTCTTTTAAGTTTTCCCCTTGTGTTACGCTGCTTTTATTGCTGGTTTCAGGTTTTGAAAAAAGTTTTGATCCATCTGGTTCATTAAAAGCAATGAATTTTAAAGCTTTAATTTTTTCCTCATAAAGTGGTTGTTTAAGTAAATTAATTATTCCTAAAATATGGTCTTGGTCAATATGAGTGATCACAATGCCATCTACTCTAGGAATATCACCCCTAAGTCCTTTTAATACAAAAAATGGATCGCTGTGTCCTCCATCTATGAGCATGTTGAAGCCATCAGACTCAACTAGAATCGACTCCCCATGAGGAAGGAAGGTAAATTTAATCGACATATTAGCCCTTTAAAATAAGTTCTGAAGCATCTGAAGAGGTTAATCCAATAGTGGGGTTTATTTCAGTGATTTTTCTATTTTAATATAAATGTGATCATAAATCACTCAGGAAATAGAGTTTATTGAGGTATGGTAGGTACAATTCTCTCTTGCCACACTGCGGGGGATTAAATTCAGTATCGGGCGTGATGCGGGAGTATGTGAGATATCTCTGACATCGGGAATGTATGGTCGTATGGTTATGGGGCATGTGAATGTGCCTGACCTGAAAGCGGGTAAATTGGCTGCGGCGACGTTTGAGATTGAGGTGGCTAAGGAGCGGTTTGGGGTTGAGGCTTCGTTGAGAGGGCTTTATGATCCTAATGGTGAGCGGATGCGGGGGTGAGTTAGCTTCTTCATTTGTAGAAACCCCGATCTGATCTGACATTTCCTCTTGAATAAAAGAGGGTTACCGTATTTGATAGAAGGTGACGAAACCTGAAATCAAAACAAAGAGGTAACCCTCATGTTGAATAGTAACGAACGAATCATTAAACACAAAGTCGGTCTGCTAAATCTGGCCGAAGAATTAGGGAATGTATCGAAAGCCTGCAAAATGATGGGACTGTCACGAGATACATTTTATCGTTATAAAGAAGCGGTGGAGGATGGCGGTGTTGAAGCCTTGCTGGACAAACCCCGACGCGTTCCTAATCTGAAAAACCGTGTTGATCCAAACGTCGAGTCGGCGGTTCTGGACTACGCCCTTGCAGAACCCGCTCATGGGCAAGCGCGTGTCTCAAATGAGCTTCGCAAGAAGGGTATTTTTGTCTCTGCCAATGGAGTGCGTAGCATTTGGTTAAGGCATGACCTGGGGAATTGTCACCAGCAATGCAAAACTGACCCACTTGTGACAATTGAAAATTGACCCATCTGAGTAAAATAGCCGCTTTTCTATCCAGCGCGAAGAAGGCGGTTTCAATTCATGTTAACTCAGGAGTCCATTGTGGATATTCATGTTTTACACCGTCAGGGTATGAGTATTCGTGCCATTGCAAAGCAGCTAAAGGTATCTCGTAATACCGTCCGGCACTACCTTCGTCACCCCGCAAAACTGCCCATTTACCCCGAACGTGCCAAGCAGCCTTCGGTGCTTGACCCTTTCAAAACCTATCTGGAAGAACGGATAGCCGCCGCTCATCCACACTGGATACCCGCTGTTGTCCTCTACCGTGAGATTCAGGATCAGGGTTATCAGGGCAAGGATGGAACGGTCAGAAATTATGTGCGTGCATTCAAGCACTCCGACCCCAAGCCTGTTATCCGTTTTGAAACGGCAGCAGGCCAGCAGCTTCAGATTGACTTCACGACGATACGGCGCGGTAAAAATAGCCTCAAAGCTTTTGTTGCCACCCTGGGTTTCAGCCGTGCTACTTATGTCCGTTTTAGTGAACATGAACGGCAACCAGACTGGCTGGCAGGGATAGAAGAAGCACTCTATTACTTTGGTGGCGTACCGCGCCATCTACTCTTTGATAACGCTAAATGCCTGATGCTCGAACGAGATGCTTATGGCGATGGCCAACACCGTTGGAATCCGGCCTTATTAAACTTATCCGCACACTACGGTTTTAAATTACGTGCCTGCCGCCCTTACCGTGCACAAACCAAAGGGAAAGTAGAGCGATTCAATCACTACCTCAAAAATAGTTTTATCACCCCGCTAGCCACCACACTTAAGCAAGCAGGATTGTCATTAGATGTCGATACGGCTAATGGGCAGGTGGGTCAATGGTTATCTGAGATTGCTCACCAACGCATCCACGGTACAACGGGTGAAAAACCTCAGGTGTTATTGGAAACAGAACGACTGAGTTTACAAGCACTTCCTTTACCAGAAGTCGTTTCAATCACCCCACTCGCTTTAACTGAAACAGCAGCACCGCTGCCTTTTGAAAGCCTGCAACACCCACTGAGTACCTATGACCAATTACTGGGAGGTGGTGAGTGAATTTGCAAATGGAGCGCATTCAGCAGTCATGTGAAGCCTTGAAATTAGTCGCCATCGCTCAGGAGTGGCCCGCATTAGCACAACAGGCGGCCACAGAATCCGCCTCGTTTGCTGACTTTCTCGAGCAATTACTCACTTATGAACAAACCGCCAGAGCACAACGGACACAACAAACACTGTTAAAAATGTCAGGCTTACCCGCCGTGAAGCACCTGGAGGATTATGACTTTAAGTTTGCCACCGGTGCGCCTCGTCAACAACTGACAGAACTCAGTGGCCTCACCTTTATTGAGCGAACAGAAAACATTATTTTATTAGGCCCCAGCGGGGTGGGCAAAAGCCATTTAGCCATTAGTCTGGCTTACAAAGCAATTAACAGAGGCATCAAAGTGCGGTTCATTACCGCTGCTGATTTGATGCTACAACTGGCTATTGCCAAAAAACAGGAGCGATTGGATAACTATTTAAAACGCAGCGTAATGGCGGCTCGTCTGTTGATTATCGATGAAATAGGGTATTTACCTTTCGGGCGGGAAGAAGCTAATTTATTCTTCAATGTGATTGCAAAGCGTTATGAGCAAGGCAGTGTGATCGTGACCAGTAACCTCCCTTTTTCGCAGTGGTCGAGAGCCTTTGCGGATGATCAGACGCTGACGGCTGCTTTGTTAGATCGTTTACTGCATCACGCACATATCGTTCAGATTACAGGGAATAGTTATCGATTGAAGGATAAGAAAATGGCAGGTAATCTCGCCATCAGTAGTGTTAGTCCCGATAAATAATTAAGCAATCAGTTTTTGGGTGGGTCAATTTTCAATTGTCATTTTAGTGGAAAAGTGGGTCAGTTTTGGATTGCTGTTGAC